>JARQOC010000011.1:120301314-120888814 GCA_033576535.1 Allobates femoralis
CCAAAAAGTATGCCAATGACACCGAGAGGAAAGCTGCTTCTTCACTACGTCAAAGAAAGCGCCATGCTAATGAGACTCCTGAGGAAAAACAACATCGCCTTGACACCATGAAGGCTTATTTCCAACAACGCATTACACACGAGTCCCCTAAGTCTAAAACCATTAGATTAGCACAAGCAGCCTCTGCACGTCGTTGACACCGACAAAATGCACCTTCAACCTCTACATTCTTAGGACACTCACAACTCCAAGTCTCCAGTTCTGCACGTGCGACCACTCCCTGCCACACGTCAACGTCTCTCCCATTCACCATCATCCATCCTGGACACTCTCTTTCTGCCCTTTCAATACCACTTTCACTCAATACAGACTCCCACTTTATGTACACTCGAACTCTTCCAGTAAGCCACACTCAAGTCCCACCACCACACACAAGACTAATATACATCGGTATCCACAATAGCCCCACCGCACCATTAGCACATCCTCTTCTACTATTATAGAACATAACTGGTGCAATGAACCATATATGTCAACATTGCCAAGCTTTGCATTTTATCACTGAGACACCTATTGATAACAATTTTACCCTCTGCTGTCATAAGGGTAAAGTCCATGTACCCATACTACAATATCCTGATGTCTTCACACGTTTGCACAAAGGACAAAGTGAATTTAGCAAAAATTTCATGGACAACATTAGAAGCATTAACAGTTCATTTGCTTTTGCCTCTATGGGTACCAATATTTCCCCACCCCCTGGATATGGCCCATACTGTTTCCACATACATGGACAGATCTATCATCGTACTGGAACACTACATCCCTCTGTCGACCAATTCCCAGTATTTGCCCAACTTTACATTCTCAATACCGCTAGCGCAAGCGAACAACGCTTACAATATAAAGAAAATGAAAAATGTATATTGACCTATATATATGTATATTAATCTATATTGATGAACATTATTGCTTTTCAAATACAAACTATCAATCCTTTTGTGGCAGCTTATCAAATGTTACGCGATGTGGAAGAACAAGAACAAATTAAAGCTGTACAAAACGGAAATGTCATGCCAAACATCACCATGGTTATTAAACAAGATCGTACTCAAGATCCTCGACGCTACAATAATCCCACTGTCCGTGAAGTCGCCGTCGTGTTTGAAAATGACAATGGTGAGCCGCCCTTCAATAGAGACATATTAATTCATTTAAAACCCGATCCCCACAACCCTTTAGCTCCAAAAACACAACAAATTAGCATTCTCCATAGCAATTTGGATGCCCTCCTCTGTCCGATATTTTTCCCTTATGGAGACCAAGGATGGCATGATGGACTCAAACAACAATGCAAGACTCCACGCAGGATCACACAACTTCAATACTATTACTATATGTTATCTGTCAGAGATTACTTTAACCCACTCCTCAATGGTGGTAAGCTAACACAGCAATACTTAGTAGATGCTTATGTCAAAATCGAGGCTAATCACCTACATTACATCCAAAAGCACCATAAAGATTTAAAAGTGGAGGATTACTGCCTACTTCAAGAACATTTACTTAAAAAATCGATTCAAAAGGGCTTCCCTATTGGAAAAACTGTCATTTTACCATCTTCTTTTGAAGGCAGTCCCAGAAACATGCAACAACACTACGAGGATGCTATGGCTATTGCTACTAAGTATGGTCAACCTGATCTTTTTATCACCATGACGAGTAATCCAAAATGGAGTGAGATTACTACAAATTTAGAACCATGGCAGCATGTTGAACACAGACCAGACTTGGTTGCGCGCGTCTTTAAAATTAAACTGGATTCCCTCTTAAAAGACATTAGCAGTGGATTATTTGGAAACGTTACAGCAATGGTCCATGTCATTGAATTTCAAAAGCGTGGTCTCCCACACGCTCATATTTTAATTATTCTTGATAGCCTTATTAAATTACGGACTGAGGAGGGCATAGACAATATCGTGTGGGCTGAAATCCCAGATGCTACTTACTACCCTCAGCTCCATAGCTTTGTTCTTTAACACATGATTCATGGTCCTGTGGAGAACACAATCCTAATTCTCCCTGTATGGATCTTGGAAAGATCTGAGTGCTAAAGGTTTCCCGGAACAACACCAACAATATACCATCAAAGTAAAGGACGGCTATCCCACTTACCGCAGACCCATTGGCAAAACATATGAACACCATTCTAAGACTATTGACAATTCATGGGTGGTTCCATATAACCCTTTTTTACTCACCAAATACAAGTGCCATATTAATGTAGAAATATGTCCTTCCATTCAAAGTGTGAAATATTTAGTTAAATACGTTTACAAATTACATGACAAAGCCAATCTTGACATTTCCGAAAATAATATCCAACATGATGAAACACACCAATTTGTGGATTCCAAATATGTTGGTGCTCCTGAAGCTGCGTGGCGAATATTTGCTTTTCCTATGCATAAACAATCTCATGCTATCATTCGCCTAGCGGTCCATCTGCCTAATTCTCAACCACTATATTTTCATGAGGATGACTCTGCAGACAACATCCATCAAAAGCTCAATACCAATTCAACACTTATGGCGTATTTCAACCTTAATAACATCGACCACAATGCACATAACTATTTCTACCACGAAATTCCGCAATACTACGTTTGGAAACATGGCACATGGGAACGCAGAAAATGAGGTGGTCTCACAGTTATTGGTTGAATGTATACTGTTAGTGTGAAAGACCAAGAACACTATTTTCTCCTTCGCATCATTGGGGGATACAGGACCATGGGTGTATGCTTTTCTGCCACTAGGAGGCGACACTAAGTAGAAATCAAAATTGAGCCCTCCTTCTTGCAGTATACACCCGTATGTGGGCGTAGGTATTCAGTTTTAGCTTAGTGTCGCAGGAGGCACATGCGGTCTGTAACTCAGACCACAATACCCTTTGTTATCAATCAATTTTACATCTGATCATACAGAGTCACCAGCCACGATGCACAAGAGCATCCCTCTGCAAGACAGAAGGATGCACAGGTCACCGGCATCCAGAGGGCACAAGGCCATCACTCTGCAGGACAGGGGAAGGCACAAGCCACTGGCACCCAGAGGGCACCATGCCATCACCCTGCAGGACAGGGGAAGGCATAGGACATCGGCACCCAGAGGCCACCATGCCATCACCCTGCAGGACAGGGGAAGGCACAGGCCACTGGCACCCAGAGGGCACCAGGCCGTCACCCTGAAGGACAGGGGAGGGCACAAGGCCATGGATAGTTCTCACCTCCTCCAACAAAGGAGGCAGGTGATAGAGCCCAGCAGCTGCCACACTCTGCGCACCCAGCCATCACTAATGGCCACTTTACACGCGGCTACATTTCTAGCTTATCCACAGGTAACTTACTGGCTGCAGTGAAATCATGGAGACATTATTCCAGTTGTACACAGCAACAAGATAGAACCATGTCTCCATGATTTCACTGCAACCAGTAAGTTACCTGTGGATAAGCTAGAAATGTAGCCGCTTGTAAAGTGGCCATTAGGGCACTGGTGCAGCAGAGGAGGCAATACCAATGCCCAGGATCCCCAGACCGACGCGGCGGCTCTCTGCTGGGACGCGCACCACCTGTAAATCCGGGTGCGCGCACAGACAAGGGGCCGCATCGCTAAGGCGCCGCAGCCCCCAACCGCGGCCACCCCGCACCGCTCCTGGGGGACGCAATTTATTGAGGCCTGGGCCTGCGCGATAGCCCCGCCCGCAGCCCCGGCTCATTGGCCGCATCCACATCACCACCTGCGTCATCGGGGGCGGGCGCGATGACGCAGCGGCTGCGCACCCATTAGCCACTCACAGCCAGGTCCCAACGCTATTAGCCCAGCGCCCCGGGCATAGGGGCAGGCGCAAGGGCTAGAGCACGCCTACGGCACCGCAATTGGTCCCTGAGCATGTCGCTCAAGGACAGGAATACAAGCCTCACAGAGGGGCACTCAGGGGGCTGGGACAAAAGGAGCCATTCATAATAAACCAGAGCATCAGCACACAGCCCTAAAATACGCCCCAAAACTGGCGCGAATTTCGCACAAAGCAGCCAGCATGATGCAGCTGCTTAAAGGTACAGCCCTCAGGTAATAAACCTGAAGCTGATACATGCCTAACCCCCATGGAGACCTGCTAGGTAGGGTGGGCTTAGCCCCCCCACAGGGGGGCTACACAAAGCCCACATACTAGCTAGGGACACTTCCAGGTCACAGTCCTTTTGTTCCGGTGCTTCTTCAAGGGAAAGACCCCAGCACCTCACGGACGACAGCAGGGGACACAGGATCCGGGTAAGCTCCATAGGAGACCCTCCTTCCTGCAGATATCCATCTCTGTCCTCAAAACAGCTGGTTAGTACACCGCAGTGCCATCGCTGACTCTAATCTGGTACGCAGTGGCGGAGCCCAAACCGTCCAAGGACAAAAGCAAAAGCAGCGCAGAGAACAAGGCATCATGCACCAGCTGCCAGGCCACGCTCCCGCGCAAACATACGTCACAATTTTGTAAGGACTGTGAACCTGAAAGTCCCATTGAGGCTACCACTGACGCAGGTCCCAGTGTGCCTGACATCCCTCCATGGGGTATAGTACTGTCACAACGGCTGGACTCCATAGTCCAAATGTTGCTGGCCCGTCCTGAGCCTCCCGAAACCAGTGCCCATAAACGTCACTGCTCCCACTCCAGCAGGGAACAGTCCCAGCCTTCGGCCCCCCTAATCGCTAGAAAACGGACTAATACCAGCCCGTCCCAGGGACAATCTCCTAATACTTCTTCAAGGGACAGGTCTCACTCCCCTTCACCCCACCACCAGTACGATTCGTGCTTCGAGGGCGAACTATCAGAACCCTATGAGAGTGAGACCACAAAAATCCAAACATTGGTTGACAGCCTCATCGAAGCTGTTAACACGACACTGAACGTCAAAGACGTGCGCGCTACCACGCCAGAGCACAGCTCCTTGTTCACAAAGACTAAATGTTCTCGCCGCGTCTTCTCTAACCATAAAAAGTTTGACGGCTTAGTCCAACGACATTGAGACCGGCCCGATAAACGTTTCGCAGGCCGCAAGGGCATCGAAGCCAAATATCCCTTTGCCCCAGACCAACACAAAAAATGGGCCGAGTCGCCAGCTGTAGACCCCCCAGTGTCGCGCCTAGCTAACAAAACCCTGCTTACTATCTCCGATAGCTCGTCAATCAAAGACCACAACGACCGCCAGCTTGACAGTCTAGCACGCTCAATTTTTGAGGCCTCAGGAGCGGCCCTCTCTCCCCTGTTCGCTTTGGCATGGGTAGCCAAAGCAGCAGAATCCTGGATCCAGGACATGCAAAAGACCCTACAAGACCCCGACCAGTACCCGGCAGACCAACTCGATCTGCTGGCAAAAGCACAGCACTACTTCCTGATGGCATCCACAGACGCAGCTAACTGCGTCGCACTGGCAGCAGCAAACGCCATTTCCATGCGTTGAACACTGTGGCTTAGGGGCTGGCACTCTGATTCAACATCAAAAAGATCACTTATAAACCTATCATACCAGGGAGGTCGCCTATTTGTGAAAAACTCGACCAACTAATTTCAGAAACCACAGGAGGCAAAAACAAGTTTCTCCCCCAGCAGACGTTCAAGCTGCCTTTTCGCCGTCCACAGCCACACTCGCACTCTCAAGCTTCCCAAGGAACACCAAGGTGGTCCACCCCTAATGCCAACACAAACGCAGATCGGCCGATCTGCGGGGCCAACAGCTATCCACACTCCTTTAAGACCAACCAAACATGGAATGGCCGTCCTAAACAAACTCACCCTAAGGGCAGAAAACCGCAAAGAATTAACGCATGACTTCCCACCTCAACCACCGGCCGGCACCAGCATAACGGGCAGACGTCTTCAGCTATTCCGCCACTCATGGCTCAAAGTCGTACACGACAATTGGGTCAGAGAACTGGTGTCGTCCGGCTACAAGATAGACTTCACATCCCAGCCCCCAAATCGGCTCTTCCTATCGCACCCCCCAAAGGGAAACGCCCAACCATTCCTCGAGGCCATCAACTCTCTACTCAAAACCGGCGTCATAAAACCGGTACAAAGGACGAACAGTTCACAGGCTACTACTCAAACCTGTTCGTTGTCCCGAAAAAGGACGGATCAGTGCTTCCCATCCTGGACCTCCAACTTCTCAACAAGTTCGGAAAAATCCGACAGTTCAGAATGGAATCCCTGCGCTCATTAATCGCGTCCTTAGAAAAGGGAGAATTCCTTGCAACCATCAACATACAAGACGCATATCTCCACATTCCCGTTTTCCTTCACCACCACAAATATCTGCGGTTCCGGTACAAAAACGCCACTTCCAATTCGTCGCCCTACCCTTCGGCTTAGCAACCGCACCCAGAGTCTTCACAAAGGTCATGGCGGCCGTCATGACCATCCTCCACTCACGAGCAGTTATCGTCCTACTGTACCTAGAGGACCTGCTTATCAAAGTCCCATCCTTCCAGGCATGCCTCGACAGCGTCACAATTACGACGGACACTCTCACCCGCCTAGGATGCTCATAAATCTAGAAAAATCATCCCCAAAGCCGGCCCAAGCAATCAACTTCCTCGGGATGACCCTAGACACCACAAGAGGGTTAGTCATACTGCCTCAGGACAAGGCCACGGCAATTCGAAAGGACGTACAGGTTCTTCGCAGCCGCTCCCCCCAGTCCATCCACTTTGGCATGAGAGTTCTAGGCAAGATGGTGGCCGCAATGGAGGTGATCCCCTTTGCCCAGTTACATTTCCGAGCCCTACAGCTCTCCCTCCTCTCAGCCTGGGACAAAAGCCCATTCGGCCTCAACCGCAAAGCACCGCTTATCCGCCCAATTCAAAAAGACACTCAAATGGTGGACACAGCCATCATCACTCTCTCAAGGAAAATTCTTCCTCCCACTTCAGTGGCTGATCGTAACCACTGACGCCAGCCTTCTCAGCTGGGGGGCCATCTATCTTCAGCACACGGCTCACGGGCGCTGGATGCCCCAAGAGTCACTCCTCCCAATCAACATACTAGAATTGCGAGCAATCCGACTAGCACTTCAACACTTCCATCACTTCCTAGCCGGACGCCCCATTCGCATGCAATCAGACAATGCTACGGGGGTGGTGTACATCAATCACCAGGGCGGCACACCAGCAAATCGGCAATGCACGAGGTAGAACACATTCCGAAAAACCCGGTCAATCATATCAGCAGTCCACATCCCAGGGGTGGACAACTGAGCAGCGGACTTCTTAAGCCGCCAAGGACTGGCCTCAGGAGAATGGTCCCTGCACCCAGAAGTCTTCCACCAAATCTGCCGACACTGGGGAACGCCCGACGTGGACCTCATGGCGTCAAGAATGAATGCAAAAGTCCCGACGTTTGTGGCGAGATCCCGGGACCCACTGGCCATAGGAATGGACTCTCTAGTCCTACCTTGGCACCAATTCCAACTCTCATACATCTTTCCGCCACTCCCTCTAATCCCTTGAGTGATCAGAAAAGCCAAGGCGGAAAAAGGACGCATGTAATCCTCATCGCCCCGGACTGGCCACGGTGGCCATGGTACGCTGAGCTCGTACAACTACTCACCAAGGCGCCCTGGCTGCTCCCAAACAGACCAGACCTCCTATTCCAGGGCCCTCTTCTACCACCAGAACTCGGGAATCCTGTCTTTAACGGCATGGCGATTGAATCCTGGATCCTGACCCAAGCAGGGTTTACGCCAGAGGTCATAACCACCATGGTCAATGCCCGAAAACCAACGTCCTCACGCATCTATTACCGCACCTGGAAGACCTACTTCAAGTGGTGCGAAGACCGTAACCGTAACCCACTCATCTTCTCCATCCCCTCCATCCTAGAGTTCCTTCAAAATGGCCTCGACGCGGGCCTAGCACCAAACTCCATCAAAGGTCAAATTTCAGCCTTAAGTGTCCTTCCTTCAACACAGGATTGCATCCAAGTCACAGGTCAAAACATTCATCCAAGGAGTCTCCCACACACGACCCTCCTACAGGACGCTCGTGTCTGTCTGGGACTTAAACCTAGTTCTTGACGTCCTCCAAAACACGCCGTTTGAACCCTTGAAAGAGGCCCCTCTAGCCCATCTCTCGTACAAGGTCGCCTTCCTTGTCTCTATCACATCAATTAGGCGTGTGTCTGAGCTGGCTGCCTTATCCTGTCAGCCCCACTACCTATCCTTCCATAAGGATAAAGTAGTCCTCCGTCCTTCTCCATCTTTCTTGCCCAAAGTAGTGTCCCAATTCCACCTTAACGAAGACATCGTCCTCCAGTCCTTCTGCCCAACTCCAACACACCGGATCGCAAAGCAGCTCCATACCCTGAACCTGGTAAGGGCCTTCAGACACTACATCTCCCAAACAGCTCCATTCCGCAAAACAGAAACACTGTTCGTCATACCCAATGGTCCTAGAAAGGGAATGGCTGCCGCCAAGTCCACATTGGCATGATGGATCCGCTCCACGATCCAGGAAGCCTACAGCATCAAAGGAATGCCAATTCCAGAAGGAATCGAGGCACACTCGACTCGGTCAGTGGGCGCCTCATGGGCCATTCGCCACCAAGCAACTGTCGGCTCAGGTCTGCAAGGTCGCAACCTGGTCCAGCCTACATACCTTCACCAAACACTACAACATCCACACCCAGGCCTCTGCGGATGCAAGCCTAGATCCTACAAGCAGCGGTCGCGCATCTGTAGGCAGCTAACGCATGATGCTCGGCCACCACTCTTCAATTCCCACCCAGGGACTGCTTTAGGACGTCCCATGGTCCTGTGTCCTCCAATGATGCAAAGGAGAAACAGGGATTTTTGTGTACTCACCATAAAATCCTTTTCTCCTAGCTCATCATTGGGGGACACAGCGCCCACCCTATAATGCATCTACATTCACAGTACGCCGGCATAGGCTACCCGTACCTAACGGATACAGTATCGTACCCTACACCATTCGTACCTTATTACCAGCTCTCCTACTGCTTTAGTACTAAACTGAATACCTACGCCCACATACGGGTGTATACTGCAAGAAGGAGTGCTCAATTTTAATTTCTACTTACTGTCGCCTCCTAGTGGCAGAAAAGCATACACCCATGGTCCTGTGTCCCCCAATGATGAGCTAGGAGAAAAGGATTTTACGGTGAGTACACAAAAATCCCTGTATTTTTGTTATTTGTTATTGCATGTAAAGGCTGCTACAAGTTTTGACAGCATTAAAACCGTCAATGGAGTTATGCATCAAACTTTTAAGGATGCTTCATTAGCACTCGGATTATTATTCGATGATACAGTCTGGAGAAACACTTTAATAGATGCCTGCATTCTTAACATGCCTTCCCAACTTCGAGACATGTTTGCTTACATCTGTATTTTTGCCCCCCCCCACTAATCCACTTGAATTGTGGAATGAATTTAAGGAACATTTTTTACAAGACTACTGTCATGCATACCACAGAAACACTGAAGAGCGTATCGATTATGAAGGATATGCTATGAAAGATGTCCAAGATGTGCTCATATTCCATGGAAAAACTTTTGCTGATTTCCATTTACCACGCCCAGCAAAAAAATAAAAAACACCTCCTTGAAAAATATGATAAGGACCGTGAGTCAACAAAAGCTGCAGAGATGAAAGAAACTCTTTTTTGCCTACAATGTCATTACTGAAGCTTTACAAAGCAACAGTTTAACACCAAAGTGCTTTTTTCTTGACAGACCTGGTGACAGTGGAAAGACCTACCTATACCATCTACTAACACATCATCTAAGGCAGGGTCTCAAACTTGGCTGGGTTGGTGGGCCGCACATAGAAAATATTTTTTATCGGGGGCCGCATTGCTTGTAGGACTGAGGGTACCGTCACACCAGGTGACATCGCCGGAGATATCGCAGGTGACGCACGGGAGCGTGCACATTTTTGGCACCCCACCAGCGTCGTGTGTTTAGACGCGGCGATACCTTCGGTGATGCTTTGGCGATGTTTTAGGCAACGTCGCTGTTGGGGTGTCTAGAAACCCCAGCAGGGATCCTGTAACATGGGAGCATATGGCTCCCATCGCCTGTAACATCGCCATTCGTGATGTTACACAGGGCGATGCTTACACATCACCTGAGAGTGGTTGCCTGGTTTCACAGCAGTACTGTGAAACCAGGCGACCACTCGAAGCCAATTTTTTGGCGCAAAATCGCCACTTTACACGGGGCTATGTCACCTGGTGTGACAGTACCCTGACATTTTTAGTAATACCAGATTTTTTGGTCAATGTAGTAATGACCAAATCCTGATCCCCTTCTTGTAGTAATGTCCACATCTTGGTCCCTTTCTTGTTGTAATGTCCCCATACTGGTCCCCATCCTGGTCCCCCTCTTGTACTAATATCCCCAACCTGATCCCCTTCTGTAGTAATGTCCCCCGTGCTGGTCCCTTTTTGTAATGATGACCCCCATACTGATCCCTTTTGTAGTGATGTCATCATCCTGTCCCCCATGCTGGTCCCCTTTTGTAGTGATGTCCCCATCCTGGCCCCCATAGTGTAGTAATGTCTCCCATGCTGGACCCCTTTTTTAGTGATATCCCCAACCTGGTCTGCCTTCTTTTTACACACTCACACATATTCACTCACAATCGCACCCACTCACACATTAACTCACACACACATTAACTCACTCACACTCACTCATGTGGAACAAAAGGGGGGGGAAGCACAACCCATGAGCGGTACCTGGTGGTCTAGTGGGGCGTCAATAACAGATATGGGGGGGTTCGCATCTCCCCTTTGGAGGTTCTGCAACCCTGCACAACCTCGGCGTATCGCAGTGGATGGCTCTGGACTCCAGCGGTCAGGGTTTCCTCCACGAGCAGCTCCTTCTTCCAGTCAGGTGACTCGAGCAAGCCGATCACCTGACCTTGTGAAGTTCTCAGCTACGTCACTGCAGGTCCTTTGGATTCTGTTAGCGGTGACTCTGGTTCACAGCTGCTCCTGCTGCAACCCTAGGATGGGGATATGATATTTGTACAGAAGTGTGTGATTATAACAGAAGCGCTAGAGCACACGAGGCACGCGTTTAATTACCTTTAATAAACCACAACGTGTTTCTACGGCGGTCCGCCGTCTTCATCAGGTAAATCCACCTGATGAAGACGGCGGACCGCTAAGGACTTTTGTTATAATCACACACTTCTGTACAAAATTGCGCACTCTGATACCCTCGCGCACTCACACTCACAGGCACTCACAAACGCAGGCACCCACAGGCACTCACATGAACAGGCACTCTCAAGACAGGCACTCACAAACACAGGCACTCACAAACACAGGCACTCACAGGCACTCACACTCACAGGCACTCACACTCACAGGCACTCACAGGCACTCACACGCACAGGCACTCACACGCACAGGCACTCACACGCACAGGCACTCACACGCACAGGCACTCACATTAGCACACTTTATTACCAACACTTTTATTACTAACCATGCTGGCGGCGTTCCAGTGCACGGGGCCCCTGGGGCTTCCCTGTGCGGCCCCCAGCACTTTAGACAAAGAACCATGCTGGCGACGGTCCAGTGTATGGGGCCGCCGCGGTCTCCGCGCTATAATATTACTTCCGGCCGCTTCACTCTGCCGCTCGCTCTGCCAGTTCAATGCAAGCCACCGTCAGCCAATGAGAGGCCCGCAGGTGACGTCAGCGGCCTCTCATTGGCTGAGGGCTTGTATTGAGCTTGCAGAGCGGCAGAGCGAGCGGCAGAGACAGTGAGGCGGCCGCAAGTAATGTTATAGCGGAGACCGCTGCGGCCCCATGCACTGGACCGCCGCCAGCATGGTTCTTTGTCCAAAGTGCTGGGGGCCGCACAGGGAAGACCCAGGGGCCACGAGTTTGAGACCCCTGATCTAAGGGACAAGGAGACATTGTCTCACCTGCAGCGACTACAGGAATAGCGGCTAACTTGCTACAAGGAGGCCGAACAATCCACTCTCTATATGGCATACCTATTCCAATCAACAAAACATCCGTTTCCAGGATTAAAAACAATACAAATGCAAGAAAACTTTTAGAGAGTACAAAACTTTTTATTATTGATGAGTGTACTATGGTCCAAAAACATGCCTTGAATGTGATAGATAGACTTCTACGTGACATTATGACAACAAATGTTGCTGAAAAAAATAAAACACCGTTTGGAGGTAAAAGTTATTGTTCTTGGAGGAGACTTCAGACAATGTCTTCCCGTCATCGCTCATGGAACAAGAACAGACATTGTAGATTCCTTCCATTAAATAGTCACAACATTGGCAACATTTTGCTAGACTACCACTATTTAACAACATGCGCTCCACTGATCCTGAATACAGCAGTTGGTTGCTTAAACTGGGAAATGGTGAGCTGTCTAATGAACATAACCTTGGAGAGGATGTTATTGAAATTCATCTAGACCTGCTCTGCACTGGCTCTATAGTAACCAACATCTTTGGAGACCATATTTGCATTGATGTTCATGACAAATACAGCGTAAACACTGCTGCCTCACATGCCATACTATGTCCAAAAAATGATGACGTAGATTTTCTGAACTCTAAAGTTATGGATCGCATCATTGGTGATTATACTGTCTGTACAAGCGATGATTCTGTCGATGCTGATGAAGCAGAGGAATGTGAAAACTACCCAGTCAAATTTTTTAACTCACTGACACCATTAGGAATGCCATCACATCTCTTACAACTTACAATTGGCACTATTGTCATGCTATTAAGAAACCTCAACACCAAGAAAGGTCTCTGCAATGGCACTCGGCTTATTATCACTGCCTTACTCCGCAACATCATATAGGCTAAAGTGATTACAGGCTTAGCTGAAGGAGACATTGTCTTTATTCCACGCATCGATTTGTGTCCTTCAGAGACTGGGTTACCTTTTAAATTAAAACGTTGACAGTTTCTTGTAAAACCTGCTTTTGAGATGACCATTAACAAATCCCAAGGACAGACCCTCAATCGAGTTGGCATTTTTTTTTTTACCAGAATCTGTATTTGCCCATGGACAATTGTATTTTGCATTTTCCAGAGTAAAGCAACACAGCAACGTTAGGGTCAAAGTAGTGGATACACCACTTCAAGGAAAATTACTACCTAATAGCCCAAAAGTCTTCACTAGAAATGTAGTTTACAAAAATGTTTTACTTTGAACTATTTAGTTTCCTCCTGCAATAGATAGAATCGGGCCACCATCTAGTGTCTATATATCTAACGCACCGGGTATTCCAGAATATGTATGTAGTTGACATGCTGTGACTGACAGAACTTGTTCAGTCAACGTGAGTGGACTACAATGTGTGTATATAATGTGTATATATATATATATATATATATATATATATATATATATATATAAAATATATAGCAGCGCTATGGTATATGGTGGCACATTTTACATTACATGTATAGCAGCGCTATGGTATATGGCGGTACATTTCAGTACATGTATAGCAGCACTATAGTATATGGCGGTACATTACAGTACATGTTTAGCAGCACTATAGTATTTGGTGGCACATTACATTACATGTATAGCAGCGCTATGGTATATGGCGGTACATTACATTACATGTATAGCAGCGCTTTGGTATATGGCGGTACATTACAGTACATGTATAGCAGCGCTATGGTATATGGCGGTACATTACAGTACATGTTTAGCAGCACTATAGTATTTGGTGGCACATTACATTACATGTATAGCAGCGCTATGGTATATGGTGGCACATTACATTACATGTATAGCAGCGCTATGGTATATGGCGGTACATTACATTACATGTATAGCAGAACTATAGTATATGGCCATACTCTGCTCCCCGCGGCCCCCCGCTCCTCCACAGTAAAAGTAAAAAAATCCTCAGTGAGGATACTCACCTGTCCGCTGGCTCGCTCCACCTCCATCTTCTAGGTCCTACAGGCCTTTAGGACCTGTCGTTGCCTGGGAAACCGATCAGCTGACCGCTAACTGCCGGGGGGGGGGCAGGATGGAGCAGGGGGGTAGGATGGAGCGAGGGGGGCAGGATGGAGCCGGGGGGGGGGGCAGGATGGAGGGGGGGAGGGGGGCAGGATGAAGGCAAAGGCGAGGTAAGATGGAGGCCAAGGGGGGCATGATGGAGGCAGAGGGAGGGGCAGGATGAAGGCAGGGGGGCAGGATGGAGGGAGCAGGGCAGGACGAGGAGCGGGATGGAGCTGAGGAGCAGGATGGAGACGGAGGAGCAGGATGGTGGCTGCGGGGGGATGTGGGCAGGATGGTGGCTGGGGGGGGCAGGATGGTGGTGAGCGGAGCAGGATGGAGCGAGCGGGGCAGGATGGTGGCGAGCAGGGCAGGATGGAGCGAGCGGGGCAGGATGATGGCGGGGGGACAGGATGGAGCGAGCAGGACAGGATGGAGTCTGCAGGAGCAGGATTGTGGCGAGGGGGCAGGATGGGCTGGTGGGGGCAGGATGAAGCCGGAGGACCAGGATGATGGCAGGATGGAGCGAGTGGGGCAGGATGGAGCGAGTGGGGCAGGATGCTGGCGGGGGGGGGGGGCAGGATGGAGTAAGCGGGGCAGGATGGAGCGAGCAAGGCAGGATAGAGCCAGTGGGGCAGGATGGAGCCGGACGAGCAGGACGGTGGCGGGGGGGGGGGAAGAGGGCAGCATGGTGGCGAGCAGGGCAGGATGGAGCGGGGCGGGGCAGGATGGAGCAAGCGGGGCAGGATGGAGCCGGAGGAGCGGGAGGAGCAGGATGGTGGTGGGGGGGGGCAGGATGGTGAGAAGGCAAAATGGTGGCGAGGGGGCAGGATGGTGGCGGAGGGCAGGATTGTGGTGGGGGGCAGGATGGAGCGAGCGGGGCAAAATGGAGCGGCGGAGCAGGATGGTGGCGGGGGGTAGGATGGAGCGAGCAGGGCAGGATGGAGCGAGCGGGGCAGGATGGAACCCGCAGGAGCAGGGTGGTGAGCGGGGGCAGGATGGAGCGAGCGGGGCAGAATGGTGCCCGCTGGAGCAGGATGGTGGCGGGGGAGTAGGATGGTGGCGAGCGGAGCAGGATGGAGCGAGCGGAGCAGGATGGAGCAAGTAGGGAAGGATGGGTGGCGGCGAGTCAGGATGGAGCCAGGGGAGCAGAATGGTGGGAGTGGGGCAGGATGGAGCCGGAGGAGCAGGATGGTGGCGAGGGGGGGGGGGCAGCATGGTGGCTGGGGGGGTGCAGGATGGTGGCTGGAAGGGCAGGATGGTGGGCGGGGCAGGATGGTAGCGAGCTGGGCAGGATGGAGCAAGCGGGGCAGGATGGAGCGAGTGGGGCAGGATAGTGGCCAGCGGGGCAGGATGGAGCGAGCGGGGCAGGATGGAGCGAATAGGGCAGGATGGTGGTGGGGGGCAGGATGAGGCGAGCAGAATGAAGCCTGCGGAGCAGGATGGTTGGGGGGGGGGCAGGATTTAGCGAGCGGGGCAGGATGGAGCCCGCAGGAGCAGGATGGTGGCGGGGGAGTAGGATGGTGGGTGCGGGGCAGGATGGAGCGAGCGGGGCAGGATGGAGCCGGAGGAGCAGGATGGTGGCGGGGGAGGGAGAGGGCAGGATGGAGCCGGAGGAGCAGGATGGTGGCGAGGGGGGGGGGCAGCATGGTGGCTGGGGGGGGGCAGGATGGTGGCTGGAAGGGCAGGATGGTGGGCGGGGCAGGATAGTGGCCAGCGGGGCAGGATGGAGCGAGCGGGGCAGGATGGAGCGAATAGGGCAGGATGGTGGTGGGGGGCAGGATGAGGCGAGCAGAATGGAGCTGCGGAGCAGGATGGTTGGGGGGGGGGCAGGATTTAGCGAGCGGGGCAGGATGGAGCCCGCAGGAGCAGGATGGTGGCGGGGAGTAGGATGGTGGGTGCGGGGCAGGATGGAGCGGAGGAGCAGGATGGTGGCGGGGGAGGGAGAGGCAGGATGGAGCGGAGGAGCAGGATGGTGGCGAGGGGGGGGGGCAGCATGGTGGCTGGGGGGGGGGGGCACATTACATTACATGTATAGCAGCGCTATGGTATATGGCGGTACATTACATTACATGTATAGCAGCGCTTTGGTATATGGCGGTACATTACAGTACATGTATAGCAGCGCTATGGTATATGGCGGTACATTACAGTACATGTTTAGCAGCACTATAGTATTTGGTGGCACATTACATTACATGTATAGCAGCGCTATGGTATATGGTGGCACATTACATTACATGTATAGCAGCGCTATGGTATATGGCGGTACATTACATTACATGTATAGCAGAACTATAGTATATGGCCATACTCTGCTCCCCGCGGCCCCCCGCTCCTCCACAGTAAAAGTAAAAAAATCCTCAGTGAGGATACTCACCTGTCCGCTGGCTCGCTCCACCTCCATCTTCTAGGTCCTACAGGCCTTTAGGACCTGTCGTTGCCTGGGAAACCGATCAGCTGACCGCTAACTGCCGGGGGGGGGCAGGATGGAGCAGGGGGGCAGGATGGAGCGAGGGGGGCAGGATGGAGCCGGGGGGGGGGCAGGATGGAGGCGGAGGGGGGTAGGATGAAGGCAGAGGCGAGGTAAGATGGAGGCCAAGGGGGGCATGATGGAGGCAGAGGGAGGGCAGGATGAAGGCAGGGGGGCAGGATGGAGGGAGCAGGGCAGGACGAGGAGCGGGATGGAGCCTGAGGAGCAGGATGGAGACGGAGGAGCAGGATGGTGGCTGCGGGGGGATGTGGGCAGGATGGTGGCTGGCGGGGGCAGGATGGTGGTGAGCGGAGCAGGATGGAGCGAGCGGGGCAGGATGGTGGCGAGCAGGGCAGGATGGAGCGAGCGGGGCAGGATGATGGCGGGGGGACAGGATGGAGCGAGCAGGACAGGATGGAGTCTGCAGGAGCAGGATTGTGGCGAGGGGGCAGGATGGAGCTGGTGGGGCAGGATGAAGCCGGAGGACCAGGATGATGGCAGGATGGAGCGAGTGGGGCAGGATGGAGCGATGGGGCAGGATGCTGGCGGGGGGGGGGGCAGGATGGAGTAAGCGGGGCAGGATGGAGCGAGCAAGGCAGGATAGAGCCAGTGGGGCAGGATGGAGCCGGACGAGCAGGACGGTGGCGGGGGGGGGGGAAGAGGGCAGCATGGTGGCGAGCAGGGCAGGATGGAGCGGGCGGGGCAGGATGGAGCAAGCGGGGCAGGATGGAGCCGGAGGAGCGGGAGGAGCAGGATGGTGGTGGGGGGGGCAGGATGGTGAGAAGGCAAAATGGTGGCGAGCGGGGCAGGATGGTGGCGGAGGGCAGGATTGTGGTGGGGGGCAGGATGGAGTGAGCGGGGCAAAATGGAGCAGGATGGTGGCGGGGGGTAGGATGGAGCGAGCAGGGCAGGATGGAGCGAGCGGGGCAGGATGGAACCCGCAGGAGCAGGATGGTGGCGGGGGAGTAGGATGGTGGTGAGCGGGGCAGGATGGAGCGAGCGGGGCAGAATGGTGCCCGCTGGAGCAGGATGGTGGCGGGGGAGTAGGATGGTGGCGAGCGGAGCAGGATGGAGCGAGCGGAGCAGGATGGAGCAAGTAGGGAAGGATGGTGGCGGCGAGTCAGGATGGAGCCAGGGGAGCAGAATGGTGGGAGTGGGGCAGGATGGAGCCGGAGGAGCAGGATGGTGGCGAGGGAACGGGGGGCAGCATGGTGGCTGGGGGGGTGCAGGATGGTGGCTGGAAGGGCAGGATGGTGGGCGGGGCAGGATGGTAGCGAGCTGGGCAGGATGGAGCATGGAGCAAGCGGGGCAGGATGGAGCGAGTGGGGCAGGATAGTGGCCAGCGGGGCAGGATGGAGCGAGCGGGGCAGGATGGAGCGAATAGGGCAGGATGGTGGTGGGGGGCAGGATGAGGCGAGCAGAATGAAGCCTGCGGAGCAGGATGGTTGGGGGGGGGGCAGGATTTAGCGAGCGGGGCAGGATGGAGCCCGCAGGAGCAGGATGGTGGCGGGGGAGTAGGATGGTGGGTGCGGGGCAGGATGGAGCGAGCAGGGCAGGATGGAGCCGGAGGAGCAGGATGGTGGCGGGGGAGGGAGAGGGCAGGATGGAGCCGGAGGAGCAGGATGGTGGCGAGGGGGGGGGGGCAGCATGGTGGCTGGGGGGGGGCAGGATGGTGGCTGGAAGGGCAGGATGGTGGGCGGGGCAGGATAGTGGCCAGCGGGGCAGGATGGAGCGAGCGGGGCAGGATGGAGCGAATAGGGTAGGATGGTGGTGGGGGGCAGGATGAGGCGAGCAGAATGGAGCCTGCGGAGCAGGATGGTGGCGGGGGGGCAGGATTTAGCGAGCGGGGCAGGATGGAGCGAGTGGGGCAGGATAGTGGCCAGCGGGCCAGGATGGAGCGAGCGGGGCAGGATGGAGCGAATAGGGCAGGATGGTGGTGGGGGGCAGGATGAGGCGAGCAGAATGGAGCCTGCGGAGCAGGATGGTGGCGGGGGGGCAGGATTTAGCGAGCGGGGCAGGATGGAGCCCGCAGGAGCAGGATGGTGGCGGGGGAGTAGGATGGTGGGTGCGGGGCAGGATGGAGCGAGCGGGGCAGGATGGAGCCGGAGGAGCAGGATGATGGCGGGGGAGGAGAGGGCAGGATGGTGGTGAGCAAGGCAGGATGGAGCGAGCGGGGCAGGATGGTGGCGGGGGGCAGGATGGAGCGAGCGGGGCAGGATGGAGCGAGCGGGGCAGAATGGTGCCCGCTGGAGCAGGATGGTGGCGGGGGAGTAGGATGGTGGCGAGCGGGACAGGATGGAGCGAGCGGAGCAGGATGGAGCAAGCAGGGCAGGATGGTGGCGTCGAGTCAGGATGGAGCCAGGGGAGCAGAATGGTGGGAGCGGGGCAGGATGGAGCCGGAGGAGCAGGATGGTGGCGGGGGGGGGGCAGGATGGAATGAGCGGGGCAGGGTGGAGCTGGAGGAGCAGGATGGTGGCTGGGGGGGGGGCAGGATGGTGGCTGGGGAGGGCAGGATGGTGGCGAGCTGGGCAGGATGGAGCCAGTGGGGCAGGATGGGGGGAGGGCAGGATGGTGGCGGGGGGGCAGGATGGAGCGAGCAGGGCAGGATGGAGTGAGCGGGGCAGGATGAAGCGAGCGGGGCAGAATGGTGCCCGCTGGAGCAGGATGGTGGCGAGCGGGGCAGGATGGAGCGAGCGGAGCAGGATGGAGCAAGCAGGGCAGGATGGTGGCGGCGAGTCAGGATGGAGCCAGGGGAGCAGAATGGTGGGAGCGGGGCAGGATGGAGCCGGAGGAGCAGGATGGTGGCGGGGGGGCAGGATGGTGACCAGCAGAGCAGGATGGAGCGAGCAGGGGAGGAGCAGGATGGTGGCTGGGGGGGGGGGGCAGGAGGGTGGCTGGGGGGGCAGGATGGGGGGCGGGGCATGATGGTGACGAGCTGGGCAGGATGGAGCGAGCGGGTCAGGATGGTGGCGAGCGGGGCAGGATGGAGCGAGCGGGGCAGGATGGAGAGAGCAGGGCAGGATGTTGGCGGCGGGGCAGGATGGAGCGAGCGAGGCAGGATGGTGGCGAGCGGGCAGGATGGAGTTCGCGGGGCAGGATGGTGGCGGGGGGGCAGGATGGAGCGTCTGGGGCAGGATGGAGCGAGCGGGGCAGAATGGAGCCGGCGGAGCAGGATGGTGGCGGGTTGGCAGGATAGTGGAGGGTCAGGATGGAGCGAGCGGGGCAGGATGTAGCCCGCTGGTGCAGGATTGTGACGGGGGAGCAGGATGGTGGCAGGGGAGTAGGATGGTGGCTAGCGGGGCAGGATGGAGCGAGCAGGATGGATTGGGCGGGGCAGGATGGAGCCGGTGGGACAGAATGGTGGAAGCGAGGGCAGGATGGAGCGGGAAGGGCAGGATGGTGGCGGGGGGGCAGGAATGGTGGCGGGGGGCAGGATAGAGCCCGCAGGATGGTGGCTGGGGAGTAAGATGGTAGCGAGCGGGGCAGGATGGAGCTGGCGGGGCAGGATGGAGCGAGCGGGGCAGGATGGTAGTGGGGGAACAGGATGGTGGCGGGGGGGCAGGATGGTGGCAGGGTGGGGGCAGGATGGTAGTGAGCAGGGCAGGATGGAGTGAGCTGGGCAGGATAGTGGCGGGAGGGCAGGATGGAGAGAGAGGGCAGGATGGAGCCTGCAGGAGCAGGATGGTGACAGGGGGGCAGGATGGAGCTGGTGGGGCAGGATGAAGCCGGAGGAGCAAGATGGTGGTTAGCGGGGCAGGATGGTGGCGGGGGGCAGGATGGTGGCGGGGGGGCAGGATGGAGCGAGCGGGGCAGGATGAAGCGAGCAGGGCAGAATGGAACCTGAGGAGCAGGATGGTGGCTGGGGGGCAGGATAGAGCGAGCGGGGCAGGATGGAGCCCGCAGGAGCAGGATGGTGGCAGGGGAGTAGGATAGTGGCGAGCGGGGCAGGATGGAGCCTGCAGGAGCAGGATGGTGGCGAGGGGGCAGGATGGAGCGAGCGGGGCAGGATGGTGGCAGGGGGGCAGGATGGTGGCAGGGGGGCAGAATGGAGCCAGCAGGGGCAGGATGGAGCCGGGGGGGGGCAGGATGGTGGCGAGCGGGGCTGGATGGAGCTGGCGGGGGGTGGGCAGGATGGAGCGAGCGGGGCAGGATGGAGCCGGGGGCACAGGATGGTGGCGGGGAGGTGGGGGGTTCAAGATGGTTTGTGACCGGGGCAGGATTGAGCGGCGGCGGGGGGGGGCATGATGGATACGGGGGGCAGGATGGTGGGGGGGGGCAGGTTGGAGCCAGCGGGGGGGGGAAGGATGGAGCCGGCAGGGGGGTAACAGGATGGAGCCGGCGGGGGTGGCAGGATGGTGGGGGGGGGCATGATGGAGCCAGCAGGGAGGGTAAGGATGGAGCCGGCAGGGGGGGGGCAGGATGGAGCCGGCGGGGGGGCAGGATGGGTGGCGGCGGGGGGGGGGCAGGATGTGAGGATACTCACCCGTCCACCTCCGTCTTGAAAGCTCCCATGGCAGGAACTGTCGTTGCCTGAGAAACCGACCAGCTGATCGGTTTCCCAGGCAACGACAGGTCCTCAAGCCCTCTAGAAGCTAGAAGACGGAGGTGGCGCAGCAAGCCGGCGGAGGGTAAGTAATCCTTATGGGATTTTTTTTATTTTTATCACCGTGGAGGAGCGGGGGAGGCCGCGGGAAAGCATGAGGAACCTGGGGGGTGGGCTGCGGGGAGGCATGAGGAACGCTGGGGGGGGCAGTGGGAGGCCGCGGGGCTGCAGATAGGCGCGAAATTCGAACTTTGAATTCTCGCTCATATTTGCTAGTCTGCGCTCATTGGTCGTCGCTTTTGGCGGCAACCAATGAGCTGCCTCTGTGTGGCGCGCGATTTCAAAAAATCCTTAGACGATTATATAATAGATATAAATGATAAGGAAAAGGGGGAGGGAAAGACAGCTCTCCAGCTGATAGAATAGTCCTGCCCCGCTTGGATACTCACTCGCACGGACGCCGTCCAGGGGCCAGTAAACGATATGAGAGGAAAAAGATTCCAGCGAGAGGATCTCCAGTTGCAGAATTTATTGTGCATATATAAAAGCTTCAATCCATACAGTGAGGTACATGGTGCTTAAGCCAACATGTTTCGACATATAGTCTTAGTCATGGCGGTAAGACGGGAGATGTGTATCATCAAAATTTTTACATTTGGTGATATGAATCCGGATGTAAAGCTACAGCATCATATTTGCTGCTGAGATGTTATTTCGTCTTATAACAGGGCCGGGTTTTTGTGAACAGCTAAAGAGATGGGCGGGATGGCTATTCACCACATCTTCTCAAGGTGTGCTGCTCACAGTGCCACACAACACATGCTCAATGTCACATTACCATCCTCACGATGCGATAGCATCGGGCCTTAATCTAGTGAGGTAATAATTCTGGAACGCTTCAACGGATCCTAGCGATTCTGAGATAGTTTTTTCGTGATATATTGGCTTCATGTGAGTATTACATTTAGGTTGATAATTCTTGCGTTTATTTGTGAAAAAATCAAAAACTTGGCAAGAATTTTAAAAATTTCGCAATTTTCAATTTTTTTATTTTTATTCTGCTAAACCAGAGAGTTATGTGACACAAAATAGTTAATAAATAACATTTCCCACGTCTACTTTACGTCAGCACAATTTTGGGAAAACATTTTTTTGGGTAGGAAGTTATAAGGGTTCAAAGTTCACCAATTTTTCATTTTTCCAGCAAAATTATAAAACCATTTTTTTAGTTACCACATCACATTTGAAGTCTCTTTGAGGGGTGTACATGACAGAAAACACCCAAAAGTGACACCATTCCAAAGAACTGCACCCCTCAAGCTACTCAAAACTACATTCAAGAAGAATATTAACCCTTCAGGTGCTTCACAGGAACTAAAGCAACTTTCATTAAAGGAAAAAATGGACATTTAAATTTTTCTAACAAAAATGTACTTTTAGTCTCAATTCTAATAAAATGGATCCTAAAATGTGTTGGGCAATTTCTCCTGAGTACACCGATACCTCATATGTGGTCATAAACCACTGTTTGGGCGCACGGCAGGGCTCAGAAGGGAAGGAGCACAATTTGACTTTTGGAGCTAATTTTCCATTCAAAAAGTGAAATGGCGCTCCTTCACTTCTGAGCCCTGCTGTGCGCCCCAACAGTGGTTTATGACCACATATGAGGTATCGGAGTTCTCAGGAGAAATTGCCCAACAAATTTTAGGATGCATTTTATCCTGTTACCCATGAGAAAATGAAAAACTGTAGGATAAAAGAAAATTTTTGTGAAAAAAAAAAAAAAAAAGTACTTTTTCATTTTACGGAACAATTTGTGAAACATCTGGGGGTTCAAAATGCTCCCCACCCATCTAGATAAGTTCCCTGGGGGGGTCTAGTTTCCAAAATGAGGTCACTTGCGGGGGAGCTCCAATGTTTAGGCACACAGGGGCTCTCCAAACATGACATGGTGTCCGTTAACAATTGGAGCTGATTTTCCATTCAAATTGTTAGCGGACACCATGTAGCGTTTGGAGAGCCCCTGTGTGCCTAAGCATTGGAGCTCCCCCACAAGTGACCCCATTTTGTAAACTAGACAACCCCCAGGGAACGTATCTAGATGCATAGTGAGCACTTTTAACCCCCAGGTGCTTCACAAATTAATCCATAAAAATGAAAAAAAGTGCTCACTATGCATCTAGATAAGTTCCTTGGGGGGTCTAGTTTCCAAAATGGGGTCACTTGTGGGGGAGCTCCAATGTTTAGGCACACAGGGGCTGTCCATACGCGACATGGTGTCCGCTAACAATTGGAGCTAATTTTCCATTCAACTTGTTAGCGGACACCATGTCGCGTATGGACAGCCCTTGTGTGCCACCAGCACAAGGACAACTGGAAGAGTTGGGGTACAGCACCAGAAAATCTCGCCTTTAATGAATGCGCTATTTTCTGTGGTGGCTGTGGGTTGCAATTTGCAGCGTGTGGGGCCCACAACGTTTGGGTCTCTCCACGCTGAGGATTCCAGCCCCCCAGCTGCCAAGCTGTACCTGGCTGGCAACCAAAAACACGGCAAAGCTCCATTTTATTTTATTTGTAGAAGTAACTAAAAAAAAAATGACGTGGGGCTTCGCCATAGTTTTGGTCCAGCCAGGTACAACTTGGCAGCTACGGACTGCCACCAACCCCAGCTGCCTCTTTGTAACTGGCTGGCAACCAAAATACAGCGTATGCACACATCCATGCACACATCCATCCATGCACGCACACATCCATCCATGCACGCACACATCCATCCATGCACGCACACATCCATCCATGCACGCACACATCCATCCATGCACGCACACATCCATCCATGCACACATCATCACGCACACATTCATGCACGCACACATCCATCCATGCACACACACATCCAACCATGCACACATCCATGCATGCATACACACATCTATGCATGTACATATCCATGCACACATGCATCCATGCACGCACACATGCACCCATCCATCCACCCATGCATCTATCTATCCACCCATGCACCCATCCATCCACCCATGCATGCATGCACCCATCCTTCCATTCATTCATTTATACTTACCTCACCTACGATCCACCGGTGAGGAGGAGCCCCGGAGAGGAGGACAGCCACAGCCAGGGCAGAAGAATCTGACCGGCGGGTGCACCAGCTCTCTTAGTGCTGACGTGGCGGTCAGCTGTTACTGACTAAGCGCTGACGTAGTGGTCATGTGCTGTGTGGGCGGAGCCTGTACGGGAGCTGTGTGTAGTCACTATGCAGTGTATACCGACATGTTTCGGAGATCACGTCTCCTTCCTCAAGGTTGAGGAGCACTGCTGATAGATCATATTTAAGTAGTGCCTTGTAATGTCATTGGTTGCGGGATACTTGTTCTCACTTGAAGATCCTCCCCTTTGTTTACTTTCTACCTTGTCTTTGTAATAGCAGTTGTTCTCTATCTTTGTGTGCCTTTCTTGTTGTTTCTACCTTACATACTTTATCTTATTTTTGTAGTTCCTTTCTGAATTGGATCCAGCCTATGTATTTTTTAAAATTGGAATATAAATCCTTACTTATATGTTCACTGCTTTTAACTCTTTCTTTCATTTTTCCATGAGGATGCTGGACTACCTACATGCTATCCTGAGGTTATTTTCTATGGTAAAGTGGATTTATTAAAAATCTCTTGTTTTCTCCACCTGATAATAAAAATGTCTAAATGCCAAGGTGGTTGTTGTCTCCATAAACGGAGTGAGAAAAGGGTAAAGGAATTGTTGTGTGATTTTTGTGGGTGCTGTCTGCACTCTGATTCCATGTCAGATTGAAATGGTTTTTATTATTCTATTCAAAACCATATTATTCCAGTTCTTGGTCAGGCCTTGAGGTACCATGGAATTTAGCTGGTAGATCCACTTGGTTTCTTCTCTGGACATTTTTGTAATATGGTTGCCTCCTCTTCTATCATTTTCGATCTTTTGTATGGCGAAAAATTTTGTTTTAAAACATTTAGAATTATGAAATTCGTTGTAGTGTTTAGATAAAGGATGACCTGTATATCCTATTTTTATATTTCGGATGTGCTCCCTTATCCTCACATATAGGCTTCGTTTTGTCCTCCCCACATATAATTTCTTACATGGACAGGTTATGATGTAGATGGCACTTTTAGTTTGAAAAGATAGATGTTCTTTTATAAAGAAGGAATTTTTTCCTGATGAGTCTTTAAACTCTTTTATTTCTTTGTGTTTGTTTTCCGTTTGTCTGCAATTGGAACATAATTTGCACGGTATAAAGCCTTTTGGTCCTGTTTTTCTCGGTTTCGAAGACATTTCTTGTTTGTTGCTGGGGGCTATTAGCAGACTTAAGGGTTGCGCTTTTCTGAAGATCATTTTAGGCCTATCAGGTAGAAACTCTCCTATGGTTTTATCCATTTTCAGTATAGGCCAATGTTTTTTTATAATCTTTTCAAAATTCACATGATTATTGTGGTATTCTGTAATCACAGGGAGTGTTGCTATCTGTTCTTCAACGTTACTTCATTTCTCTCGTGCGTTTTGTCTTGTAATAAGTGTTTCTATCCTTTTTTGCGATCCTTGTTATTACTTCATCCAGCTTGGTTTCTTCATACCCCCTAGTGAGGAACTGTTTTTTTCATTAGTTCTGCTTCTTGTTTGTAATCATCAAGCTTCGTACAATTCCTTCTTAATCTTTGAAATTGACCTGTTGGTATATTCTCCAGCCTTCTCGGGAGATGGCAACTTTTTTTGCTGATGTAGCTGTTACAGTCCGTTTTTTTCCGGTATCTCTTTGTACATATTTTGTTTTTTTCGATGAAGATGACCAGATCTAGAAAGTTGATTAGTTCCTTGCTGATTGTTGCTGTGAAGATGAGACTGTACTCATTTTGATTGATGTCTTTTAGGAATCTTTGTAGTGCTTCTTCACTCCCGTCCCAGATAAAGACTGTCATCTATGAACCAATACCATAGCTTTATACCTTGCTTGTAACCTCCTTCATCATGTATATGATCATGTTCCCATCTTCCCACATACAAATTAAAATAACCTGGTGTGAACCTCACACCCATTGCGGTACCCCACCGTTGTTAAAAAATATTCATCTCTGAACTTGAAATAATTATGGTTAAGGATAAAAGAGATACTTTCTATTATGAAGTAAATTTGCCTTTGTTTTAGGGCACTTGTCTTCTCCAAGAAGTATTTTGTGGCTTCACAGCCTTTCTTGTGTTCTAGGACTGTGTACAATGACTTAATATCTAATGTTCCCATAATGTAATGGGTTTTCCAAGTAGTCTTCAGAATCTGTATGATGTGTCTTTAAGATATGCTGGTAGCTGCTGAACACTTTTCTGAAGATATCCATAGATGTACTCGGACAGATTTGCCGTTAGGCTGTTAATCCCAGAGATTATGGATCTTCCTGGTGGATGGTCTTTATCTTTATGAATCTTGGGATTATGATAGAAGATTGCCATCTTTGGTGTTTTATCTAATATAAAGCTGAATGTGTGTGTGTATGTATGTGTGTATATCCGGGATTGGCATCTACACCGTCGCAACTACAGCCACAAAATTTTGCACAGTCACACGTCTGGACCCCAAGAGCGTCATAGGCTATGTTGTGAGGCGAAATTTTAACCCTGCGTGTTCCAGTTCACCAAACAATTTTGCCCCTATCTACATAATGGGGAAAAAGTGAATGGAAATGTGTTGGAGGAAAATCGACAGCTGTCAGCTATAGCCACAACATTTTGCACAGTCACACGTCTGGACCCCGGGAGCGTCATAGGCTATGTTGTGAGGCGAAATTTTAACCCCGCGCATTCCAATTCACCAAACAATTTTGCCCCTATCTACATAATGGGGAAAAAGTGACAGTTACCAGTTGACAGTTGTGAATGAGAGGAGCTTAATGATAGCGCCAAAGACTAACAGCACATACCAGCATATAGTCACTAAGGTGGGGCCCCAACATGAGATATTCACCATGCACGGGGACATGTATACACACTACACGCACACAAAGAGTAACAGCAAGTGTATAGTCGCTAAGGTGCAGCCCCAACATTGGATACTCACCACGTACCCGAACAAACACACACCACAAAGAGACACACACACACCCACCCAAGGACACACACACCCTATAGCGACACATGCACTCACCCCACAGGGACACACACACACAAAACAAAGAGACACACACAACACAGACACACACCACACAGACCCCACCCCACAGGGACACACACAAATGGCCACCCTATAGGGACACATGCACTCACCCCATAGAGACACACACACAACACACACACACACACACCACACAGACCCCCCCCCCACAGGGACACACACACATACACACCCTATAGGGACACATGCACTCACCCCACAGGGACACACACACACCACAAAGAGGCACACACAACAGAGACACACACCACACAGACCCCCCCCACAGGGACACACACATACACACCCTATAGAAACACATGCACTCACCCCACAGGGACACACACATACACACACCCAGGGACACACACACCACACAGACAGACACAGATGTACACAAATCACCTCACACAACTCGCCTCATACGTGTGCTATCTTTAATTTCCGAACATAAACATCTGATTAAAAACAGCCAATGTGCAACACATGTGCCATATAGGGAATTAAGGCAGATGTCAGTCACATGAACTGTCTATTATGTGTATGTGTTAGGTAACATATACTGCCCGGCCAGGGGGAGGGTTTACTGTTGGCTGGAGATTTATTAGGCTGCCTATAGCAATCAATCACAGCTCAGCTTCTATTTTCTTACAGGTCATAAATATGACATATTCAAATTCTATTTTGTTATAGATAACATCAGTTATTTATTAACCCGGGCGTAGCTGGGTACTACAGCTAGTTTACTATAAAATCATGTTCTCTCTTTGTTAGGATCTTCTTCTATATTCCTTTTCTGGTTAAGACTTCCAGTTCTTTTAAGAATTTCTTGGTGGGGTCTTGTGTTAGTTTCTGGTAGGGTTTTTCGTCTGTCAGCTGTCCCTTGGCTTCTTTATGTATTTCTCTGTGTCCATTATTACTATAGCGCCTCCCTTATCCGCTGGTCTGATAATAATGTCCTGATTTTGTCTCAATTCTTTTATGGCTGTTCTTTCTTTTGATGTTATATTCCTTTTTATATACTTCAGTTTTCTTTTCCGTATTTTTCTGATATCTTGAATTACTAGCGATTCAAAGCTGGACATTGCTTTTGATTGTTCACTTGTTGGATTGATTTTAGATCTATTAGACAATTCAGAGTGTATGAATTCTGTATTTTCTCCTTGTATATTCTTTTGACAATTCTTCAAAAAGTATTTCTTTAGATTAAGATTTCTTATAAACTTTTTCACACTAATGAATAGGTTAAATAGGTTGGCTTCAACAGATGGTGCGAACTTTAGGCCTTTCTTTAATACAGATTCTTGCTCTGCGGTTAGTGTATGTTTGCTTAAGTTCACTATCATCTGTGTAGGGAGGTCATTTTCGTGTTCTACTTCTTCATTGGGGCGTTGCCTGCCTCTGACACCTCTTCTTGTTTTTGTTTTTTTCCTTCTGAAAATCCTGTAGCTTGAGTTTCTGTTTATCTCCATTTCTCTGCTGCTTTTGTGTTCCGCTCAGTTTTGAATTTGATAGCGTATTTTTCTTTGATCTCTTGCTAGTGTTTGGTTTAAGCTTTTATTTGGTTTGCTTATTGGTGTTATTCCTGGTTTTCCTTCTTCTCTATCTGTTCCTTTTTTGTGGTCTTTCTTGCTGTTGTTTTTCTCTTTAGTCTGTAGCTTAGTATATTCACAGACTCTTGGGGGTGTTGTTATAGTATTGTGTTCTGGTCTTTTTTTGTTGTGGATCATTTTTTTTCTTTGCGATGTTCTTGAAAATTTCATATATTTTACTTCCTGCTTGTTCCTTTGGTTCTTCTTTTTTCTTCTGATCTTTTTTATTGTCTTCTACATCATGATCAATCTCTTCTGTTTCTACTTGGTTTAGGGGTTCAAATATGTTGTATAATTTTATCTTGATGGTATCATTCATTTCTCTCTTTAGTCCCTTGTTTTTATTCGTGTCTCTTGGTGTTTGCTCAGTTATCTCTGATTTCTTCCGTCTCACTACCAGAGTATATGTGGTGGAGTCTGTCCTTATGGATATCATTGAGTCTTTTATTTCCTCTTCCGTTTCTTTAGTTACATTGTATTCATCAATTGTGTTATCTAAACACTACAAAGAATATCATAATTCTAAATGTTCTAAAACTAAATTTTTCGCCATACAGAAGATTGAAAGAGATAGAAGAGGAGGCAACCATATTACATATGTCCAGAGAAGAAACTAAGTGGATCTACCAGCTAAATTCCATGGCACCTCAAGGCCTGAACCAAGAACTGGAATTATATGGTTTTGAATAGAATAATAAAAACCATTTCAATCTGACATGGAATCAGAGTGCAGACAGCACCCACAAAAATCACACAACGACAATTCCTTTCCCCTTTCCTCACTCTGTTTATTTATGGAGACAACAACCACCTTGGCATTTAGACATTTTTATTATCAGGTGCAGAAAAAAAGAGATTTTTAATAAATCCACTTTACCATAGAAAATAACCTCAGGATAGCATGTAGTTAGTCCAGCATCCTCATGGAGGAATGAAAGAAAGAGTTAAAAGCAGTGAACATATAAGTAAGGATTTATATTCCAATTAAAAAAAAAACATAGGCTGGATCCAATTCACAAAGGAACTACAAAAATAAGACAACGTATGAAAGGTAGAAACAACAAGAAAGGCACACAAAGATAGAGAACAACTGCTACTACAAAGACGAGGTAAAAGGAAACAAAGGGGAGGATCTTCAAGTGAGAACAATTATCCCGCAACCAATGACATTACAAGGCACTACTTAAATACGATCTATCAGCAGCGCTCCTCAACCTTGAGGAAGGAGACTGTGATCTCTGAAACATGTCGGTATATGCTGCATAGTGACTACGCACAGCTCCCGTACAGGCTCCGCCCAAACAACACATGACTGATACGTCAGCGCTTAGTCAGTAATAGCTGAACGCTACGTCAGCACTAAGCCAGCAACAGCTGACGCGAAACCCCGACCGAGCACAGCAGCCTGCGGCGTCTTGATCGGATGCCCAGACCCCTGACTTTAGCAGAAGGCTGACTGAGAGGAAAAGCGGAGGACGGGAAGTGAAAGCAAAAGTAAGTGCCTTAACCTTCCTAGCGTTATTCCCGAGCCTGACTCGGGGTTAACATTCACTACCAGAAGCGTTAACCCCGAGTCAGGCTCGGGCTTACCCGTGTTCGCGGCAGATGCGGTAAAAAAACCGCATCTGCCGCACTTGCCGCACTTGCCGCATAGCTGCCGCACTTGTGCCGCACTCGCGGCGCGGTTGCGGTAATCTGCATAGTAAAGGGAACCATGCAGTAGACATGAGATAATGATTGTATACACTTACATGAGGGCGTCTCCCTGTGTGTGCTGGCACTTGTGAGCTGTGTTCGTCATGCCTGCTCTCCCCCTCCCTTATGCCCGCCCCCTCTCAGCCTGCTATAGTGATGTGAGGCTGATTGCGTCATAAAGGGGCGGGGCTACCGGGATGCGCGATTTAGCCCCGCCCCTTTATGACGAGATCAGCCTCACATCACTATAGCAGGCTGAGAGGGGGCGGGCATAAGGGAGGGGGAGAGCAGGCATGACGAACACAGCTCACAAGTGCCAGCACACACAGGGAGACGCCCTCATGTAAGTGTATACAATCATTATCTCATGTCTACTGCATGGTTCCCTTTACTATGCAGATTACCGCAACCGCGCCGCAACCGCGCCGCGAGTGCGGCACAAGTGCGGCAGCTATGCGGCAAGTGCGGCAAGTGCGGCAGATGCGGTTTTTTTACCGCATCTGCCGCGAACGCGGGTAAGCCCGCTTTTAGCAACAAAAACCAGACCTAAACAGACCGCCAGGGAGGTTAATAGAATGTGAAGTCACTGCTTAGGTTTAGACCGCTAAGCTACCACTAAGAGACTACGAGGGAAACATAATTCAGGAGATAGAAGTAGTTTAATTAGATTATAGTTGGCACATATAGACTAAGGGGATTGACAATAGACATTGTGTAATATATTAAAACCAAAGGATACAAAATTCACTATAAAATCATTACAGTTGCTTCAGAAACACAAATGAACCATCAACAAGGAGAAACCGCTAGAAAACACAAGTTATACCAAAGGTTGTGAACACTGTTGTATGATCACTCTAAAAATACATTTGTAGGGTAAATCTGATGTGTAAATATTTTTAGAACAGAGTCCACAGCCCAAGGTTAGCAAAGTGCAGACAGACCCTGAAAAGAGAGTGAACTCCCCCATTCAAGGAAATTGAGGTAACCATTCAGGTTAACTGGATTGTTAAAATTGAGGAGGCAAAACATAAAAGATTAAAACCACCACTGTTTACATTACAGATTGAATGGAAGGAAAGGAGTATCCCTCCCAAACCAAATCTTGAAGACAAGAACCTTTACGAAATACAAATGTTTTAAAGAATTTATTTGTTTTAAGAATAAACATCCCAAAAAAGGGTTACATTTTACAACAGATCTTTAGATTAAGCGCTCAGCCTTTACTGGTCCCCCTTTTGCAGTAATGTCCCCATCCTGTTCCCCTTCTTGTAGTAATGTCCCATCCTGGTCCCCATCTTGTAGTAATGTCCCGATACTGTTCCCCTTCTTGTAGTAATATCCCCATTTGGGTCTCCATCCTGTAGTAATGTCCCCATCCTGCTCCCCATCTTGCAGTAATGTCCCCTATCCTGATCGCTTTCTTGTAGTAATGTTTCCCTTTCTGGTCCTCATCTTGTGTAATGTTCTCATCCTGGTCTTCTCCTTGCAGTAATTCTGGTACCGTTCTTGTAATAATGTCCTCATAATGGTCTCCATCCTATATTGATGTCCCCCATTCTGCTCCTCAACTCCTTGCAACGTCCCCATCCTGATCCCATTCTTGCAGTTATGTCCCCATCCTGGTCTCCTCTTGTAGTAATGTTGTCATCTTGGTCCTCATCTTGTAGTAATGTACCCATTCTAACCCTCATCTTGTAGTAATGCCCCCATCTGGTCCTCTTCTTGTAGTAATGTCCTCATTCTGATATTCATCTTGTAGTAATGTCCTCATCCTGATAATCATCTTGTAGTAATGTCCTCATCCTGATATTCATCTTGTAGTAATGTCCTCATCCTGATATTCATCTTGTAGTAATATCTCCATCCTGCTCCCCTTCTTGTAGTAATGTCCCCATCCTGGTCCCCATCTTGTAGTAAGGTTACCATCCTGATGCCACTTTGTAGTGATGTCCCAACCAGGTCTCTCTTCTTTTTGCATGCACACACACAGTCTCTCATACACACACATGCACTCTCATACACACACGTATACACTGTCCTACACACACATACACTCATATACACAGACTCATACACACATTCTCATACACACTCTCATATACACACACTCATACACACACTCTCATATACACACACACTCTCATACACAATTTTTAAACACTCTCATACACACACTCTCATACACACACTCTCATACACACTCATACACACACTGATACACACACTCATATACACACACACACTCATACACACACTTTCTCATACACACACTTTCTCATACACACTCATACACACACTCTCATACACACTCATAAACACACACACACTCTTATACACACACACTCCTATACACACACACACACACTCTCACACTCATACACACACATTCTAATACACACTCATACACACACTCTCATACACACACACTCATATACACATGCACTCTCTCATACATACACACTCTCTCTCACCTTAACGATGCCGGGGTCCAGTGTGCAGGGGGCCGCCGCGGTGCAGTGTCCTGGAGACTGTAGCTTTCTTATCAATTTCTGTGGCCGTTACAAAAAGCTCCTCCACTCAGCTACATCAATGGAAGCCGGCGGGCCAATCAGATCAGAGACCCCATCCGTCCGTCCATACGTATATCTCTGTATCTATCCAAATATCTCTATCTATCTATCTCTCTATCTATCAAAAATTAACCGCAGCACTCCAAAAAAGATTAAGCTTGCCTTTATTAGGCCTTCAGGACATCAAGGCGACGTTTCGGTTCTAAGAACCTTCCTCTAGTAACATCACACTAAACATCACAGATTTATATGCCTCCTCATAAATTACATATCAGTCATATTAATAAACCCTAATGTATAAAAATCCTTCCAATATGTGACATATATGTGCTTAGTACTTAGTACAGTACCGTTATGAACATCATTTAACATAGTGTCACATTGTGCATTAATATATATATACCACTTGTTGTCATAACAATTACATATTCTGCCTAATGGATCCACTAATCACTTACTCCTAGCACCTGCCGAAATCCATAACAATAGTACATGCATGTGATTACTTACACCATGCCCCTGTGTTCAGCCTGCTCCTGGCATCTCGGAAATGACGTCATCTTACCCAGAGATCCCCTCGTTGCCATGGAGCAACAGAAAGTGTCGTGGCCGCCATCTTGGTACTCTGGCATCTGTGCACTACATCCTGTGCTTCCTGTTCACCGAAGGCTCTCCCTGGCAATGCGACCTCAATCTCCTTATCATAGATAATGCATTATAAGTGCCCTGTCAAAGTGTAAAGTGCCTTTGTGCTGTATGCATAAATTATTCATAGTACTTTACATAGTGATAGTGGAATGCAATTAACCCCTAAAAGCCCAGAGCGTTCTATATGGGTATATCAAGGATATATAGCACTGTGACCAAAATCCCTCACCTCATACCTATGGATCCCCGAATATCACGGGGTACCAGGTCCCATTGCAACAGGGCACGACTCCCTGTAAACATGCTGGAGTCCCCCTTTCAGCTGTGAATTGAGGTTCTATGGGATATAATAGTCATTTCAGGCTTTTTATTCCTAAGTCCAAACACTCCCCTCGCTCTAGCCATAGGTGCAAACCACTCTTAAAAATAAAGTGAAATATTAATAAAGTGCAAAGTTTCTTTTTATTATTACTAATATCTATTATATAATCGCGAATCGGAAAAGCGCCCCTTCGCGCGCACTTTCCGATGTCGTCATGTGGATACGAATTTAACATTGGGCGCGAAGCGCCCAATGCTGCGTGAGCAATGGCCGCGAGGCCATTGCGAGTCGCTGGCCCAGGGCGAGCAAGGCCGCGAAGCAGCCATTGCGAGCCGCTGGCCCAAAATCGATCCACAGGCCCGGCTACAACCTTAGCGATTTACCGCTCAGGTAGCGCGAGCAATGGCCGCGAGGCCATTGCGAGTCGCTGCCTGAGCCGCAAATCGCTACCCGGGGACCATGGAGCGGAGGCGGCACTGCCGCCTCCGCTCGCTCCCAACGCCGCCCACCCACAATTCGCCGCCCACCCCCAGCAATGTCCGCACAGCCCACCCCCAGCAATGTCCGCACAGCCCACCCCAGCAATGTCCGCACAGCACCCCAGCAATGTCCGCACAGCCCACCCCCAGCAATGTCCGCACAGCCCACCCCCATGTCCGCACAGCCCACCCCCAGCAATGTCCGCACAGCCCACCCCCAGCAATGTCCGCACAGCCCACCCCCATGTCCGCACAGCCCACCCCCATGTCCGCACAGCCCAACCCCATGTCCGCACAGCCCAACCCCATGTCCGCACAGCCCACCCCCATGTCCGCACAGCCCACCCCCATGTCCGCACAGCCCAACCCCATGTCCGCACAGCCCACCCCATGTCCGCACAGCCCACCCCCATGTCCGCACAGCCACCCCGCAAAAACACAACCCCCACTAATGTCCACACAGCCCCCCCATGTCCGCACATACTTACATGTTTTCTTTGACATCTGATCCTCCGTCCGGCCAGGCGTCCTCTTCCTCCGGCCCCGGGGGTCTTCTCTCTTCTTTCCGCCATCTCCGCCTCTTCGTCCGGCCCCGGGGATCTTCTGTCTTCTTTTCCCAAACTTCCTCCTCCGACGTCCTCTTCCTTCTCATTAAGATAGAATGGACGAAAAATCCCGCATTCTACCTCAATGAGATCTGAGGTCCTCTTCTGATTGGTCGCTGTATTCTTCCCTCAGCCAATCAGAAGAGCCCCTCAAAACTGAGACGCAGTTTCTCATTCAGGTCCGCCTTTTTTTTCCCCATTGACATACATTACCGGTGTGTCGGCGATTTTATGGCCGCCCACCTGGTTCTATTTGTCGGCCCTAAAATCGCGGACACACCGCTAATGCATCTCTATGGGCAGTCAGCCCGATTTCGGATTGAACGCCGACCAATCAGAATTCGAGCTGACTGACCATAGACATGCATTAGCGGTGTGTCCGCGATTTTAGGGCCGACAAATAGAACCAGGTGGCCGGCCATAAAATCGCCGACACACCGGTAATGTATGTCAATGGGGAAAAAAACAAGGCGGACCTGAATGAGAACTGCGTCTCACTCTGACTTAAAAAAATAAATAAATTTAATAATAAAAATAATAATTAAAAAATAATTTAAAAATAATAAAAAATTAAATTAAAATAATAAATAATTAAATAAAAATAATAATAAAAAAAAAAAAAACAATGCGGACCTGAATGAGAACTGTGTCTCACTCTCACTTAAAAAAAAATAAATAAATAATAAAAAAAATAATTTAAAAATAATTAAAAAATAATAAAAAAATAAATAAAAAATATTAAATAATTAAATAAAAATAATAATTTAAAAAAAAAAAAAAAAGGCGGACCTGAATGAGAACTGTGTCTCACTCTCACTTAAAAAAATAAATAAATTAAATAATAAAAAAAATAATTTAAAAATAATTAAAAAATAATAAAAAAATAAATAAAATATTAAATAATTAAATAAAAATAATAATAAAAAAAAAAAAAAATGCGGACCTGAATGAGAACTGTGTCTCACTCTCACTTAAAAAAATAAATAAATTAAATAATAAAAAAATAATTTAAAAATAATTAAAAAATAATTAAAAAAATAAATAAAAAATATTAAATAATTAAATAAAAATAATAATAAAAAAAAAAAAAAAATGCGGACCTGAATGAGAACTGTGTCTCACTCTCACTTAAAAAAATAAATAAATTAAATAATAAAAAATAATTTAAAAATAATTAAAAAATAATAAAAAAATAAATAAAATATTAAATAATTAAATAAAAATAATAATAAAAAAAAAAAAAATGCGGACCTGAATGAGAACTGTGTCTCACTCTCACTTAAAAAAATAAATAAATTAAATAATATAAAAAATAATTTAAAAATAATTAAAAAATAATAAAAAATAAATAAAAAATATTAAATAATTAAATAAAAATAATAATAAAAAAAAAAAAAAAAATGCGGACCTGAATGAGAACTGTGTCTCACTCTCACTTAAAAAAATAAATAAATTAAATAATATAAAAAATAATTTAAAAATAATTAAAAAATAATAAAAAAATAAATTAAAAATATTAAATAATTAAATAAAAATAATAATAAAAAAAAAAAAAAAAAAATGCGGACCTGAATGAGAACTGTGTCTCACTCTCACTTAAAAAAATAAATAAATTAAATAATAATAAAAAATAATAAAATAATTTAAAAATAATTAAAAAAAATAAAATTAAATAATATTAAAAAATTAAATAATAAAAAAAATATAAAAAAAAAAAAAAAATTTGCGGACCTGAATGAGAACTGTGTCTCACTCTCACTTAAAAAATAAATAAATTAAATAATAAAAAAAATAATTTAAAAATAATTAAAAAATAATTAAAAAAATAAATTAAAAATAATAATAATTCAATAAAAATAATAATAAATAAAATTAAATATTATGCTAATTATATCAGCCCTTTCAGCGGACCTGAAAGAAACTGGGTTCTCCGCCTAAATAATAAATTTAATAATAAAAAAAATAATTAAAATTATATAGAAAAATAAATAAAAAATAATAAATAATTTAATAAAAATAATAATTAAAAAATAAAATGCTAATAATAATGATATTACTGCTAATAATAATTCTATTAATGCTAATAATTATGCTATTAATGCTATTAATAATGTTATTAATGCTTATTATTAATGCTAATAATGCTATTATTAATGCTATTAATGCTAATAATAATGTTATTATTGCTATTAATAATGTTATTAATGCTATTATTAATGCTAATAATGCTATTATTAATGCTATTAATGCTATTAATAATGCTATTAATGGTATTAATTCTGCTATTAATGCATAATATTTATCCTATTAATGCTATTAATGCTAATATTTATCTATTAATGCTATTAATAATGCTATTTATGCTATTAATTATGCTATTATTGCTATTAATGCTAATATTTATCCTATTAATGGTATTATTAATGCTATTAATGCTAATAATAATGCTATTAATGCTATAATAATGCTATTAATGCTATTAATAATGTTATTAATGCTATTATTAATGCTAATAATGCTATTATTAATGCTATTAATGCTAATAATAATGTTATTAATGCTATTAATAATGCTATTAATGCTATTAATTATGCTATTAATGCTAATATTTATCCTATTAATGCTATATAATAATGCTATTAATGCTATTAATAATGCTATTAATGCTATTAATTATGCTATTAATGCTAATATTTCTCCTATTAATGCTATATAATGCTAATTATATAATGCTATATAATGCTATTAATGCTATTAAATGCTATTAATGCTATTAATGCATTTCTAATATTTATCCTATTCATTGTATTATTAATGCTATTAATGCTAATAATAATGCTATTAATGCTATTAATGCTAATATAATGCGATTAATGCTATTAATAATGTTATTAATGCTATTATTAATGCTAATAATGCTATTATTAATGCTATTAATGCTAATAATAATGCTATTAATGCTATTAATAATGCTATTAATGCTATTAATTATGCTATTATTGCTATTAATGCTAATATTTATCCTATTCATGGTATTATTAATGCTATTAATGCTAATAATAATGCTATTAATGCTATTAATGCTAATAATAATGCTATTAATGCTATTAATAATGTTATTAATGCTATTATTAATGCTAATAATGCTATTAATAATGCTATTAATGCTAATAATAATGTATTAATGCTATTAATAATGCTATTAATGCTATTAATTATGCTATTAATGCTAATATTTATCCTATTAATGCTATTAATGCTAATAATAATGCTATTAATGCTATTAATAATGCTATTAATGCTATTAAAGCTATATTATGCTATTAATGCATTATTAATGCTATTAATGCTAATAATAATGCTATTAATGCTAATAATAATGCTATTAATGCTATTATAATGTTATTAATGGTATTATTAATGCTAATAATGCCATTATTAAGCTATTAATGCTAAAATATGATATTAATGCTATTATATAATGCTATTAATGCTATTAATTATGCTATTAATGCTATTAATGCTAATATGTATCCTATTAATGCTATTAATAATGCTATTAATGCTAATAATAATGATATTAATGCTATTAATGTTATTAATGCTATTATTAATGCTAATAATGCTATTATTAATGCTATTAATGCTAATAATAATGCTATTAATGCTATTCATAATGTTATTAATGCTATTTTAATGCTAATAATGCTATTATTAATGCTATTAATGCTAATAATAATGCTATTAATGCTATTAATAATGTTATTAATGCTATTATTAATGCTAATAATGCTATTAATGCCAATAATAATGCTATTAATGCTATAAATACTGTTATTAATGCTCATAATACTGCTAATAATGCTATAATACTGCTATTACTGCTAATAATAATGCTATGGCTTATATTATTGCTATTGATGATGCGATTATTATTTAAAAATCTTTAAAAAAACAATAAACATATTTTAGATACCCGATGCATTTGCATCAGGCTAACAGCTATAACTACTATAATCAAATTAATGCACGTTCTAGAATCCCGATGCATTTGCATCGGGCTCACAGCTAGTTATCTATAAGTGTGTACACATAGAAGAAATTAATAAAAAGGGCATAGTGGTAAACCACCTTACATGTCCATCATGTCCGGCAGTCTCAAGGAGCTTCAATATAGCGGGATTCCAGCGGCTTCAAGCAGAAAAAATAAGACAACAGTTAGTGTCAATCCAAAGAACATTGGTAAAATATCAAACAGTGCGTGTGAATACTAAAACCATTACTCCAAAGAGAATAAAGAAATACCTCTCCATCCAGGGAGTTACTTAGAGATCATCATTTCATTTATTGGTTATCCAAATAAAACCCAAGTCTCTTATTACTAGATTTACCTAGCCCTAATGAACCATTACTTATACAAGGGACGTTAGTTTAAAGTGAACGTTCATTCCATTTGGCCTAAGCGTATTCAATTTATGAATCCACCTCAACTCCATGGCTTTAAGTGCCTTCTCCCTGTCTCCACCTCTTCTCATAGGAGGTACCATATCGATGGGCCTAAATTTCAGATCCTTTTCTTTATGCTTAAACTCTACAAAATGCTTGGGTACAGGTAAATCCTGTCTCTTTTTCCTGATTGTGTACCTGTGTTGCCCAAATCGCACTTTGAATTCTAGGGTTGTCTCCCCCACGTACCACAACCCACACGGGCATTCTAACAGATAAATCACGTGATTACTATTACAAGTCATGAAGTGCTTGATCTCAAATTCCTTGCCTGTTCTAGGATCTCTAAAAGAAGAACACTTGCTTATATGCGAACAATTGATGCAATCAATACAAGGGTAACAACCCGTACGTTTGATTCCTGTTAAAGTAGGTTGCACCTGCTTCTTAATAGGACCAATAGGTCCTTCAAATTCTTATTCCGTCTGTATGATAACAATGGTTTTGCCCGGAATTCCTCAACCTCTGGTAGGCAACTTCTCAAGATGCCCCAGTGTTTGTTGATAACCTTACTTATTTCTTTAGACTTCCCCATACGTTGTAATAAATGGTATTCTTTTACTAGTACCCTCACGTGCTCGTCTCAAGGGGCTAATGAGATCGGTCTGTGCTTTTGCTCTCTGTTGTTTCAACACCGACTCAGGGTATCCCCTCTGTTTGAATCTGCACATTAAACCATCAATTTGTTTTGTTACCTGCGTCTTATCACTGATTATCCTTTCCACTCTTTTAATCTGCCCATATGGAATGGCCTTTTTCATTTCGTGTGGATGATGGCTGTTGAAGTGTAACAATTTGTTTCTATCAGTATTTTTTATGTATAAGCTGGTCTGTAGGGTCCCCTCTTTGACATATATCAGGACATCTAGAAACTGTATCTCAGTGGTTGAGACCACCCTAGTGAATTTAATTGTGTCATCCACAGTATTCATGTATTGGAAAAATTCACCCAGTTCCAACATGGTTCCAGTCCACAACAAGAATGTCGTCCACATACCTCCACCACTTTGCAACCTTGTCAAAGTGGTAGGATGTGTAGACATACCGTATCTCTCTTCTAAGACCACCATTACCACATTAGCATACGCACATGCCATTCTGGCCCGCATGGCGGTCCCTCTTAGCTGCAAATAGAAAGTGTCACCGAATAGGAAATAGTTGCATCTCAATAGCAAATTTAAACAATCAATAATGAACTGCGAGGCTTGCTCTGTGTAATGGGCGTCCTGCAACACACTTCCAACTGCCTCCACCCCCCTATCATGACCAATGGATGTATAAAGCGAGGTGACATCGAAAGACACTAGGACCGTGTTGTCTTTTAGCTCTACCCCTTCCAACTTCTCCAAAAAATCTCCCTTATCTCTGATGAAAGACAGGGCTGAAGTCGCAAAAGGCGACAGCACCTTGTCCAAAAACATTTCGATGTTACTAAAAACTGAATCGACTCCAGCCACTATCGCCCTTCCTGGCGGGTCTATCAGGGATTTGTGTATCTTAGGGAGTAAATACAACACCAGAGTGACCGGTTTCTCTACATAAAGAAAACCGGCCAGGTCCTCATCTATAATGCCCCCTATTTCCGCTTCGTTTAGCAATTTACGGATTTTACCCATCACATCCCATTTGGGGTCGTTGTCTAGTTTTCTATACACAGAGCTATCCTCAAGCTGCCTCATCATTTCTTTAAAATAAGTAGCCTTATTCATGATGACAACCGCACCCCTTTTATCCGCAGGCTTTATCACTAGGTTGTCATCATGGATAAGCTGTTGCAGGGCATCATACTCCTCTCTGGTGACATTCGGGTTTCTGAAAGCATCTTCAGCACCCACTCTCAAATTTTATAAATCTTTTGTGACCGCCTTGATGATGGCCTCAATGACTGACGTATCCTCAGCTGCCATGAAATTAGATTTCTTTATGTAAAGATAAACTTCTCAAACTAAGCTCACTAGTTCTACCTACCGTTCCCACAGATTTTCCTGAAAACCATTGCTTCAATTTAATGCTACGAAAAAACCTCTGTAAATCCACTTCTAAGTCAAACCAGTTCACATGCGTTGTGATACAAAAACTCATTCCCTTATTAAGCAAATTAACTTGATCAACCGTCAATTCCTTACTGGAAATGTTCACTATCAGGTTTAGTCCTTCTTCTTTGTCGAGCGCTGTGGTTGGAGTTTCCAAAATATCACACCCCCGAGAAGTAGTTACATCTCAACCTCTTTTCCTCCAACCGTCCTGCCCATCTTTTTGCCAGTTATATATCTGTCCTCGGAGGTGTGATATTTTGGTTAAAAAAGTTAAATATGTTGACTCTACCCTATCTAGACCCTATCTTGACATCACACCAGCAGTGAGTGCCGTCTCATTCTAATTTCTATTGTTGATGTATAGCTACTTAGATGGATAGAATAATGTGTATATATGTCGGGCCCCACGGGACGGGGGTACTCTGTACCGGACCAGATGGTGCCGGGGAAGTCACGGGTGGCTTGGTCCGGACCGTGTCCCGGACTCGGCAAGTAAAGGGGGATTATTTACAGGGGATTGTCACTCGTGATGCCACCCACTTGATGCGGCCAGTGATGGGGGCCGCCGCTGCTGCAGAACCTCCGGGGGTGATGTGATGGCAACGGAGATGGTGTAGTTCCAGTGGGAAGAACTTTATCCCCCGGGGCAGTAAGGGTTAAGTCTATGGTGAAGTTGTAGCACACTTACTTGCAGATCTTTCCTCAGCGTTGGTGCTGACAGGCTTTCTGTAGGGAGAGAAGGATGTATAGACCAAGGCAGACAAGGGAGGCAAATTCAGGGTTTTCCGTGTCTTTACTCTCTGTTTCCTTCAAGCAAGTTACAGGTCATTTGCAGTTGTTACACAGTTCATTTACAGCTCTTAGTACACGGGCTCATTCTCCCTCTCCGGGTTCCCTTTACTCTGCAGCCAGGCCTCTCTCTGTGACCCCTCACACAGTCTGTAGTGTCCTTTCCGGGCTGTCTACGGTCTCCGTCTGTACGGGTTGTGTGTGGAACGCTGGACAGTATGGCGGTGACTCGGACCCCTGGTGGGCCCTCCAGTTTGTCACTGAGCTGCCTGTCCTTTGGGTTAGGGACCCTAACATGGAGCTGTGGTCCCCCGTCGTGTTGTTTGGGGATCCCGGGTTAACTGCGGTCCCCTCTAGAGCCGACACTCTACTCAGCCCAACCTCCAGCAGTCCTCAGGTGTGAGGCTCTACCAGGCTCTTTCTTTTCCGTTCCTTTCAGTATACTAGGAAGGCTACTCCGCCTGCAGTCAGTGGCTTTAGCTGCTGTCTAGGGCACGGGTTCCACCGTCCCTCTCTGTTCTGTCACACTCCTGGTGGCATCAGCGTCGGATGGGCTTTCTCTCCCCTCTGGCTCACACTGGCTCAGTACGGATTCTGCGCTCCTAGGCCTTGCACTCACAGAACGTGTGATTGTCTCTCTGTCTTTGCAGCTCAGCACCCTGGGCCTACTAACTTCCTTCACTCCTCCCCCTCACTATATACTGTGAAGTCACCTGACTACAGGTGTGCCCAACCCACTCCTCTGATCCACCACCCCTCAATCTCATAGAGTTCTAATCTCAGGGCTGGATGTTACCTCCTCTTACACGTGGGTTGTGTGGGCTGTGAGGGTGTTGGTGTGCAACAAGTGTCCTACCTGCCTGGCTGCAGTTCCCTTTTGTGGCCTCCTGGACGCAGGGGCGCCACATATATTATATATATATATATATATATATATATATATTTATACATATATACTATATATATATATATATATATATATATATATATATATATATATAAATATATATACAGTGTTGGCCAAAAGTATTGACACCCATGCAATTCTGTCAGATAATACTCAGTTTCTTCCTGAAAATGATTGCAATCACAAATTCTTTGGTATTATTATCTTCATTTAATTTGTCTTCAATTAAAAAAACACAAAAAGAATTGTCCTACACCAAGCATAAAAAAGGGGGTGGACAAAAGTATTGGCACTGTTAGAAAAATCATGTGATGCTTCTCTAATTTGTGTAATTAACAGCACCTGTAACTTACCTGTGGCACCTAACAGGTGTTGGCAATAACTAAATCACACTTGCATCCAGTTGTCATGGATTAAAGTTGACTCATCCTCTGTCCTGTGTCCTTGTGTGTACCACATTGAGCATGGAGAAAAGAAAGAAGACCAAAGAACTGTCTGAGGACTTGAGAAACCAAATTGTGAGGAAGCATGAGCAATCTCAAGGCTACAAGTCCATCTCCAAAGACCTGAATGTTCCTGTATCTACCATGCGCACTGTCATCAAGAAGTTTAAAGCCGGGGGCGTGGCTTGACGCAGCCAGGAAATGGCCGCTTGATCCGGGAGCTCCAGAGATCACAGGACCTAAAGCGGCTCATAAAGTGCTCAGTACCCCGGTACTCGCCTAAAACCTACTCTCCCAAGCACAGGAGAGTCCAGAGAGCGGATGGGGAAGACCCGGAGCGGGAAGATTAATCCCCCGCAGCGAGTGACTGATTTTTTCACCAGCACCAAGCCTGCAGGAAGCTCTCCCAAGATGGCGCCGGCATCACCGCGCTCAGCCCGTTCTTCCTCAAGACGGAGCTCTGTGGCCTCATCAGCGTCCACCAGAGGAGGGAGGGAGGATTCCCCGGTCACACACCAGAGCATGAAGGCGATGCTTTCCTCCATGCTCTCCTCTCTCAGAACGTCGCTACAAAACGACATTAAAGGTATGGTAGCTGACATGAGAAGGGATCTGGCAGAGGTGGGAGGCCGGACAGATGGACTTGAGCGAAAGATAGCAGAACTTGTAAAGTCCCATAACGAATTAATAGATGCACAAGAAGTGCTCAAAACAGACATGGCTAGAATGCAAGCTAAACAATTAGATCTTGAAAATAGACATAGAAGAAATAATATACGTATAAGGGGGATACCGGAAACTGTACAGCCCAAAGATCTGCGCCCACTTTTGCAAGACTTCATAATGGCAGCTATGCCTGATGTACAGCGAAAGGACATAATTATCGACAGATATGCCAAAGCCTTCGCATATTAACCCCTCATTATCCAGAGTCACAATTGCAAGGATCCACTTTTATGAACTAAAAGAGGACTTTCTTTACAGTCTGAGAGGCACACCTGCCCTTCCGGAGCAATTTGCATCCCTCACAGTTTTCTCAGATCTATCCCCTGGCACGCTGGCACTGCGGAGGGCGTTCCAGCCTTACACCTCCACCCTCAGGAAGGAAAATATTCCATACATGTGGGGCTTCCCAACCAAACTCCTCATTCGGAGAAATAACACCACTCATGTCTGTATTCTCCCAAAGCAGGCTGCCAAATTACTGTCCCAATGGGGGTTGGGATCGCCGACTAAAAATGGGGACCTTCCCTCTCCTTCGATGACATCACACAAAAAGCACGTTGATCCTGAATGGAGCACAGTCTGAGCACATTATCCAATCCTGTGGATTTCTGAACTTTTTCCTTCCGGAATTGGCCAAGGACCACAAGTAGTCCTTTTTCTTCTTTTCACCTCACCTGAGGAGGACCTGTTTTCCCCTTTTCTGATACTTTGTCCACCTCGGGTGACTATTCAAGAGCCAGGGATAAGATCTGAACTCCTGGTCATGATCCCATAGAGTGTATTTTTGTCACTCACTAGTTTTCTATTGGAGAACATGACTGCTTCTCCATTTCTGTTAACATTCTGGTTTGATTTTTTCTTTTTTTCTCTTTTTCTACCCAATTTTTGTGGTGCGGGATGTTGGTCCCCTTCATTTGTGGGAGTTTTTCATGTTGACTGTTATAAATTTCCCCTAATCCTTTTTTCCCTTCCTATTTCCCCTTCCCAGCTTGGTCAGGATTGTAGGATTATGAAAATGTTGTTAAGAAGCTTGTTGGTTCTATTGTGCCACAAGCTCTTGTATATGTCTCTGTTAATACTCCATTATGAGCATTAATATATTATCCATTAATGTTAACGGGTTAAATTCCCCAGCAAAAAGGTCTATAACATGGCGTCATTTGCGCAAATCAAAAAGCGAGGCTGTCTTTGTCCAGGAGACACATCTGTTGGCGGAGGATAATTTTAGAATGCAATCACACTTATACCCGCATCAATATTTCGCTAATAATTCAACAAAGAAAGCGGGAGTGGGAATTTTTATAAAACATACAGTGTCTTTCCAACTCAAAGCAAATATACCTGACCCGGAAGGGCGTTATCTCATCCTTTTATGTACTATTAACAACTGCAAGTACACACTGGTTTCAACGTATGCCCCCAACTCTGGCCAAATTAAATTTATGCGGTCTCTCCTGGACGAGGTACAACTCCATGCGCAAGGTCACAGACTTGTATGTGGAGATTTCAACATGCCAATGTGCAAGCGGTTAGATTGCACTGGACCTTCACACGCACCAGGGGAACTAGGCCCTGTGATCTTAGAAAATGGTTTACATGATGTATGGAGATATCAACACAGCAATGAACGGGATTATACTTTCTTCTCAAATAGATACCACACATATAGCCGCATAGATGCCATACTAGTAGATGACGCTTTATTACACAAATGTCAACAAACGGATATAGGTAACATAACATGGTCAGACCATGCGCAGGTCACCTTAAAAATCGCGGACTCCTCGGCCATAGCACCACCACATATATGGAAAATGAATACATATCTACTAACAAATCCAGATATCACAGAGGAGATAACTGACCAGATTAAAGAATACTTCCATATTAATGATAACGGAGAAATACATGATGAAGTGCTATGGCTATCACATAAGGCAGTGGTCAGAGGCCTATTTATTAAAATAGCTGCTCACACAAAAAAGCGATATACGGCGGACCTGGAAAATACTCTGATTAAAATTAAAACTATGGAAAGACAACACAAAGAAACTTCGTGCCCATATATATTAAAAACTTTACTAGAGGCCAGGAATCATTTAAAGGGAACCAACCACCTCAGATGACGTGTATAAGCTGTTAATACATGTCCCTGGACCCTATGTACACCATTGCAGCTATGTTTTTGCTAAGAATATTGATAACAGCAAACCGAAATAAACAGTTTATAAACTTACATGATTTAGTACATGAGGGCGTCTCCCTCGGGCTTTAGTACGAGAGGGCTGTGTCTCCAGCAGCTTGAGTGGCTTTCCTCCCCCTCCCTCTCTGTTTGCAGGACGTCACTGAGAAGATGTGCACGGACGGGAGCTGCCTTGGGTGCCCGCCCACACCAAGATAATATCACGCCCTAATGTGACGTCCTGCAAACAGAGAGGGAGGGGGAGGAAAGCCACTCAGGCTGCATAACACACAGCCCTCTCGTACTAAAGCCCGAGGGAGACGCCCTCATGTACTAAATCATGTAAGTTTATAAACTGTTTATTTCGGTTTGCTGTTATCAATATTCTTAGCAAAAACATAGCTGCAATGGTGTACATAGGGTCCAGGGACATGTATTAACAGCTTATACACGTCATCTGAGGTGGTTGGTTCCCTTTAAGATCCCTCTTATTGCAAAAAGCTGAAAAAAATCTTAAAAAACTGAGAGCTCGTTATTATTATATGGGAGACAGGGCCGGAACATTATTGGCCAGACGGGTTAAAAAAAAAACTGCACGATTTAAAATTCCTTTCCTCATATCACGTACAGGGTCTCAAATGCATAATCCCATTTCTATAGCAGAAGAATTCCGGGTTTACTACGAGTCACTATATAATTTAAAAAATGACAGTAACACGACACAACCAAACGACACTACAATCTCGTCCTTTTCTGATCATCATAATGGGAGACCCAGACAATGGGGTTTAGGGCTCTGCCCTCCGGAGGCCACACTAGGTACTACAAGTTTGTAGACACCGCCCCCTCCGCTTATAAACCCCCACCGCAGGGAATATCCTCAGTTTTAAACTTAGTGTGCTCGGAGGATCACGCTTTGCTTGCACTTCACGGCATTCTCACAGCTTACGTGATGGCGTATGAAGACAAGGTAAAATGGTCCCGGTCGGGACCTTCGGCAGTCTCCCTGCTCACCCTTGTGGAACACGCAGGTGGAGGTACCGGAGGGCCTAGGGCCTGGACACTGCGTGTCCCCCCGGTACGCTGTCGCGCTCCTTTCCATCCCTCCCTGGGGGGCTCTGGAAGGTGGGAGATAGGAGCCTCGCACAGCTCCGCTCCGTCCGAGGCCTCCCTAAATGGTGCTTACAGACCGGACTGGAGCCAGCCCAGTCCGAGGCCTCCCTAAATGGTGCTTACAGACCGGACTGGTGCTGAAACCCCCGTCCGAGGCCTCCCTAAATGGTGCTTACAGACCGGACCGGCACTGAGGCACTGTGTGTCTCCGGTGTGCCTGGGGGTAGTGTCTGACACTTTATGTGTTCTGGCACTCAGACCGCGCGCTACCCTCGGGTCCGCGGTTCTGGCGGTGTACCCTGTGCTGGGGTCACCCTGGCTGACCGCCCTGTGTGTCACAGGGGCTGAGGCTGTAGATTGCAGGTGTATTGTTTTACATGCAGTCTAAGTATTGTACTGTCACAATACTTCCCGCGCTGCGGGCTCCGGCGCCTACATTACTGAGGCTGCCTGAGGGGATGTGAAGCAGCCCTGGTGGTGATGTCATCGAGGGCGTGCGTGTGTGCTTCCCGCGTGTTTTCGGCGCCGCCCACAGCTTGTCTGCCGGCGGCCATCTTTTCCCCTCTCTTCCCGGCTGGGTTCTGACTGCAGCACAGGTCTGCACTCCAGGGGAGACCGGAAACTTTCGTGGAGGCCACACACGCACACCGCTTCCTCCCACCGCTTTACAGTGGTCGGTAAGCCACCGGGATCCCCGGTTTTTGTCTGTATAGATTGGCTTATTTGCCCCTGCTGTGGGTATGTCCTCAGCTGGAAAACGTGCTGCTAAGGCGGCCAGCACCACCACTGCCTGTGCTACATGCAACGGGACGCTGGTTGAGGGGTCCTGCAATAACTGCGGACGCCCAGAGGCCCGGACTGATACTGCTGAGACAGCAGTTCCGGTGCTTTACCCTGAGGTTCAGGTGATCCCAGGGCCATGGGAAACGCAGAATAAGATTAATGAATCTCTGTTGTCCCAGTTGTCCTCCATGTCGCAATCCCTGGAGGCACTTAATAGGAGACTGAAAGCCCAGCTACTCCTTCCTGTTACCCCCAGGTGTCTCCTTCTTCTGCTGTGAGACCCCTTAAGCGGACTCGTCGTGAGGATTCACCCGAGCTCCAGGCTCTCTCTGAGGAGGAGCGTCCCTCTGATGGTGATGAGGATGATGGGGGTTCAATACTCGGGTCTGTGTCAGAACCACCAGACGGGGTAGAGGATCTGGTGTCCTCCATCAACGAGACTTTACGTCTCGTGACACCCCCTGAGGAGGTGAACGTACACCCGAAGGAGGTCTATCAATGGCTACGGCCAGAGGCTAGACCAAGTGGCTCCTTTATGGACCACACTAACTTTGGAAGGGTGGTCAGAGCACCCAGGTTACATCCTGGGCGGCGTTATGTCCGCAAATCTAAGGACAATCGCTTCCCCTTTCCCCAGGAGGTGCTTCAGGAGTGGTCGCAGTCCCCGAAGGTGGACGCCTCCATGACCAGGATTGCTGCACGCTCCCTTTTCTCTGCCTCTGATAGCTCCTCGTTGAAGGATGCGACAGATAGACAGGTCGAACAACTCGCCAAGTCTTCTTATGAGGCTGTGGGGTCTTCATTTGCCCCTAATTTTGCCACGGTCTGGACCCTGCAAGCGATTACATCCTGCTTGGATGGCATCACTGAACTGGCAGGGTCCAGTTCTGAGGTCCTGGCGCTTACTGATAGGGCAAGGGCCTATGCAGATTACGCTAGGACGGCAACATTGGAAACTGCCACCCGCTCTGCTGTGGCTTCGGCCAACGCTATAGCGATCCGCAGGTTGTTGTGGCTGCGTCTTTGGGACTCAGATACCACGTCTAAGAAGATTTTGCAAAATCTTCCGTTCTCTGGTGACAGGCTTTTTGGCACCGAGCTGGACAAGCTGATAAAGGATTCTGCTGAGTCTAAGATCCCGCAGAATAAACCTAAGCCACGGTATCCCGTTAAAAGGAACCCAAAACAGTGGTCCTTTCGTTCCAGCTCACAGTCATCAGCAGCGTCTGCTCACGCGGACCGAGGGGGCAAGCCCACTACTCAGTGGCGCCCCAAGGGTCGCCAAAAGAAGCCAACGGGGCAGCAGCTGCCACCCCCAAACCCACTTCCGCATGACTCGCTCTCTCGTCCTGCCTCCCCACAGGTGGGGGGTCGCCTGTTCCTTTTTCAGGACAGTTGGCTTCTCCACGTCCAAGACAAGTGGGTCCGAGACGTAGTCTCGCGAGGCTACAGGATAGAGCTGACGTCGCAGCCGGCACACCGATTCCATCGGTCTGTTCCTTCTCCAGAAAAGGCTCAGGCTTTTCACCTGGTGTTGGAGGGGCTCCGCAGAGACGGAGTAGTGGTCCCAGTGCCTTCTGGGGAGAGGTTCCGGGGTTTTTACTCCAACCTCTTTATCGTCCCAAAGAAGGACGGCTCTTTTCGCCCGGTTCTGGACCTCAAGTTGTTCAACCGTCATGTGTTGGTTCGGAAGTTCCGCATGGAATCCCTGCGCTCCGTGATCGCGGCTGTGTCACAGGGAGACTTCCTGGCGTCCATAGATATCCGAGACGCTTACCTTCACGTGCCCATTGCACCGGCTCATCAGCGCTGGTTACGATTCGCAGTGGGGGACGAACACTTCCAGTTCGTGGCACTACCCTTCGGGTTGGCCTCAGCACCGCAGGTGTTCACGAAGGTGATGGCCTCTATGATGGCTCTCCTGCATGTGCAGGGACACGCCGTCATACCTTATCTAGACGACCTGCTGGTCAGGGCGCCATCGGAACACCTTTGTCGGGAGAGTTTGGAGGTAACCATGAAGTCTCTGGAACAGTTTGGGTGGCTTCTCAATGTCCAGAAATCAACCCTGGTTCCGACCCAGTCACTGACGTATCTGGGCATGGACTTCCACACAGACTCAGCCCTGGTGTCTCTGCCACGAGCCAAGCAGCTGGCTATCCAATCAGGAGTGCAAGATGTCCTCCTGTCACCACAATCATCCCTACGGGTATTGATGAAGCTGGTGGGCCGCATGGTAGCTGCGATAGAGGCGGTGCCTTTCGCACAATTTCGCCTCCGTCCTCTCCAGCTGGAGATTCTCCGCAGATGGACAAGAGAACGTCCTCACTGAATCGGCTGGTGGCCCTTTCCCAACCGACCAGGGATTCCCTGCAGTGGTGGCTCCAGCCACGTCACTTGTCACGGGGCCGGTCTTTCCTCAAACCGTCATGGTTAGTGGTGACCACCGACGCCAGTCTGAAGGGCTGGGGAGCGGTGTTCTTACACCACAGGGCTCAAGGACTCTGGACTCAGTCGGAGTCGACGTTGCAGATCAACGTGCTGGAGATCAAGGCGGTCTATCTGGCGCTCCTGGCGTTTCAGAAGTTCCTGTCAGGACAGCCCATCCGGGTTCAGACCGACAATGCGACGGCCGTCGCGTATATAAACCATCAGGGAGGGACCAGAAGTGCTCAGGCCCTCACCGAAGTCCACCGCATTCTATCTTGGGTGGAGGACAACGACTGCCTGATCTCCGCAGTTCACATCCCAGGGGTCGAGAACTGGGAGGCCGACTACCTGAGCCGGCAGGGGATGGACGCCGGAGAGTGGTCTCTTCATCCAGACGTCTTCCGGGACATCTGCAGCAAATGGGGCACCCCGGACGTGGATCTGATGGCCTCACGGCTGAATCATCAGGTGCCGCAATACATGGCAAGATCGTGGGATCCTCAGTCTCTGGGGGCGGATGCCCTGATCCTGAGTTGGTCCAGCTTCCATCTACCATATGTGTTCCCGCCTCTGGCTATGATTCCCAGGGTCCTGTGGAAAATCAGGACGGAATGCAGGGTAGCCATTCTAGTGGCACCAGATTGGCCCAGGAGGTCCTGGTATCCGGACCTGTGGCAACTGTCAGGCGGACACAGGTGGGCTCTTCCAGAACGCGCAGATCTTCTCGCGCAAGGCCCATTCTTCCACCTCAATTCCAGGGCCCTCAGATTGACTGCATGGCTCTTGAGGCCTGGCTACTAACATCCAGAGGCTTCTCTCCTACGGTGGTTGCCACTATGAATCGGGCCAGGAAGCCCGTATCCAGGAAGATATACCACAGAACGTGGAAAATCTTTTTCACCTGGTGTGCCTCGGGTGACAGGTCCCCGTGGCCCTTGTCCATCCCGACGTTTGCTTTCCTACAGTCGGGTTTGGAGTTGGGCTTATCCCTCAGCTCCCTGAAGGGTCAAGTATCAGCTCTTTCAGTGCTGTTTGACAGGCGCTTGGCGCTCCTCCCGAAGGTCCGTCAATTTCTGCAGGGGGTGTCTCGGGTGGTTCCGCCCTACAGGCGACCTCTGGACCCTTGGGACCTTAACATGGTCCTGGCGGCACTGCAGAAACCGCCGTTTGAGCCACTGAGAGATATTTCCCTCTCTCGTTTGTCCCAGAAGGTGGTCTTTCTGGTGGCGATTACGTCTCTGAGAAGGGTCTCAGAATTGGCTGCACTTTCGTGCAAGTCACCCTTTCTGGTGGTTCACCAAGACAAGGTGGTGTTGCGCCCGCGGCCAGAATTCTTGCCAAAGGTGGTTTCCACTTTCCACCTGAACCAGGAGATTGCTCTCCCATCATTTTGTCCCACTCCCGTTCATCAGGTTGAGCGCGACCTCCATACTCTGGATCTCGTGAGGGCTGTACGCATTTATGTGTCCAGGACTGCCTCCTTCCGGAGTTCGGATTCATTGTTTATCCTTACGGCGGGTCGCTGTAAGGGGTCCGCGGCGTCAAAGTCAACCTTGGCCAGATGGATCAAGGCTCCCATTCAAGAGGCTTACCAGTCTTCTGGTTTGTCTCTCCCGGTGGGATTGAAGGCGCATTCGACCAGAGCTGTCGGTGCCTCCTGGGCTTTGCGACATCGCGCTTCTGCTCTACAGGTGTGTCAGGCGGCCACTTGGTCCAGCCTGCACACTTTCTCTAAGCACTATATGGTGCATGCCCATGCCTCTGCGGATGCGAGTTTGGGCAGGCGGGTCCTCCAGGCGGCGGTTGCCCACCTTTGAGGGGGACCATGTGTTATCCGTCTTTTGAGGAACTCTTCCCGCCCTGGGGTATTGCTTTAGGACATCCCCATTGTCTGGGTCTCCCATTATGATGATCAGAAAAAAGAGAGTTTTGTTTACGTACCGTAAATTCTTTTTTCTTGAATCATCAATGGGAGACCCAGCACCCACCCAGTTGTTCCGTTGCATGTTTTGCATTTGATCTGTTCCCTGTTGGGACAGTTTCTTCCGGGTTGTTGGACCGTCTGTGCACGGTTTCTTTCCCGATGTTTCGGGTGTGGTTTATTTGTCTCCTCGCAGCTTATGGACCAAACTGAGGATATTCCCTGCGGTGGGGGTTTATAAGCGGAGGGGGCGGTGTCTACAAACTTGTAGTACCTAGTGTGGCCTCCGGAGGGCAGAGCCCTAAACCCCATTGTCTGGGTCTCCCATTGATGATTCAAGAAAAAAGAATTTACGGTACGTAAACAAAATTCTCTTTTTTTTAGATAAAATAGATTTACCCAAACTAACACCAACCCAATTGAGCACGTTGAACTCTCCAATTACAGAAGCAGAACTAAAACAAGCTCTCAGGACTACTAAAAGGGGCACGGCGTCTGGACCTGATGGCTTTCCCTTTCCATATTACACGCAATTCTTTTCCACCCTCTCCCCTTATTTATTGAGATTATTCGCTTACTGGCAATCTAGAGGGGAAATCAGGCGAGAAGGCTTGGAGGCTATTATTACCACTCTCCCTAAGCCGGGGAAGACACCCACAGAGCCGGGGAACTTTCGCCCGATTGCGCTGCTCAATTGCGACACTAAATTATATGCGAAGGTGTGGGCTACCAGATTGATGGAAGTTCTCCCGTCTCTGGTTGACCCAAACCAGGTTGGATTTGTGCCGGGCCGACAGGCGCGAGACGGAACTAGACGCCTTATAAACATTCTTGAACTAATGGAGAAGTCCGACTCCCCCGGTGTGCTCTTGTCTCTTGATGCTGAAAAAGCTTTTGACAGAGTACACTGGGGGTATGTTGAAGCTGTACTAAAAAAATTTGGTATTAGAGGCCCGGTTTTGTCGGCTCTTATGGCGTTATATTCCTTCCCTAATGCTTCCGTCTGCACCTCAGGCTTTGTATCAGAACCCTTTAACATCTCTAATGGCACACGCCAGGGATGCCCTCTTTCACCACTAATATTCGCATTGGCAATGGAGCCCTTGGCGGCCCAAATCAGGCGAAACCCCCGGATCAGGGGAGTCACCATTGGAGGTATAGAACACAAAGTTGGCCTCTACGCGGAAGACGTTATCTTGACATGCACAGACGTCGTTCCCTCATTACTGGAAATAATGAAGGTTTTGGGAGAATTTTCAGCTGCATCCTATTATCGACTAAATGCCTCCAAGTCTGTTATATACCGATAAATTTGACCAAGCAAATACAGGAAGAAGTTAAAAGTCGCTTCTCCTTTACATGGTCTCCTGAGGGGTTTAAATACCTAGGTGTCTATATAACCCATGTTCATAAAATAATCAAAGCAAACGTTGATCTGATAGCCAAAGACATTGGAGGGGAATTGGATAGGATTACCTCATTAGGCCTCTCTTGGATCGCTAGGATCCAAATAGTAAAGATGTTAATTCTCCCCAAACTAATTTATCTGTTTAGATGCGTGCCCCTCACCTTTCCTCGATCGTGTTTAACTAGACTTCAACGTATCCTCAACAAATTTATATGGAATGGAAAGCCTCACCGTGTACCCCATAAAGTTATGATTTTACCATATAACAAGGGAGGCTTGGCGGTCCCTGATGTCCTCGCATATCATAGAGCGGCCATCATGGAACCAGCACAATTATGGTGGTCAGGAGATAAGACTTCATTGGACTGGCTACAAATAGAGGCCTGTTTGGCCCCATCTAATTCCCTCAGGATTCTACTGGAGGCAGAGTTATTGAGTCCCCAGATGAGCGGTGGGATTCTCGCTTCCATGAAAGCCCTGTTGGGAATGTGGCACCAATTGGGTCGAACTCATCTCCAATTCTTATTTAAATACATATCTCTCAAAGCACTAGAGGACTTGATCCCCGACTTATCTCTGAAACAGTGGAGGGAATGTGGGATCTTCAATTTAAACGACCTTCTTGACCCGAATGGGATAAAATCTTTCCAAGATATAGCGATTAAATATGAACTATCTAACAACTTATTTTATCAATACCTACAGATCCGCCATTTGATAAATAAATGCAAACCACCCCCTATTGACTTAGCCCAAGGTGATGCTCCTCTGCAAAGATATTTTAAGTCATCTTGCAATCAACATGGTGTCTCCATATTCTATCAGGTCCTCATCTGGGGAAACTAAACTTCCATTTATGGAAATTTGGGAGCGGAGACTTGCTTTCACATCTTCCTTAGAGTCATGGCATGCTGCTACTTCACACACCTCTAAATACTCGTCCTGTTTAAACCACCTGGAGCAGGCCAAAAAATTACAATTAAATTGGTACCTAACCCCTTTGAAAATACACAAATTTCAACCATCCAAATCTAAGGAGTGCTGGAAAGGTTGCTCTCAGGAGGGCACAATGGAGCACATGTGGTGGCACTGCCCTAGTGTGCGGAACTTTTGGAAGTTAACAGAACAAATTTTGAAGGAGGTCACAGGCCTGCCCATAACTTTGGACGCCCCTCTGGCCCTACTGGGCATAGACATAGGAGAATTCCCTTCCCTTCTCAAACCTATTATCACTAATATACTAATAGCTGCCAGGATGTGCGTGGCAAGACACTGGAAGGATGGGTCCGCCCCAACAAAGGACGAACTCATATCTCTCATTAATTTACATATGCAACATGAAACTATCCTAACGCATGATAATAAAGTCAAAACAAAAAAAATGAACTGGTGGGATCCATGGATCTCGTCACAATACACACTTGCGTCCCAATAAGCGGGATCCTTTATTGCTCTAACTCATATCTTGGAATCAAACATATACACCGAACTTAACTTGCAGAAATAGTTTTTACTGTATAGCAAATATAATCCTCTCCTCCCTTCCTTCCCCCCTCACCTATCCCCTTCCATCCTTTTATTCTTTCATTCTTTTATCCTCTCTAGTATATATTTGAAACCGTTATTGTGTAGAAATGATTATTTTCTGTATGTTCCTTTTTGATTTATAAAACAGTAAAAATCAAATGTTTAAAAAAAAAAAAAAAAAGAAGTTTAAAGCCCATGGCACTGTGGCTAATCTCCCTAGATGTGGATGGAAAAGAAAAATTGACAAGAGATTTCAACACAAGATTGTGCGGATGGTGGATAAAGAACCTTGACTAACATCCAAGCAAGTTCAAGCCGCCCTGCAGTCCGAGGGTACAAGTGTCAACCCGTACTATCCGTCGGCGTCTGAATGAAAAGGGATTGTATGGTAGGAAACCCAGGAAGACCCCACTTCTTACCCCGAGACATAAAAAAGCCAGGCTGGAGTTTGCCAAAACTTACCTGAGAAAGCCTAAAGTGTTTTGGAAGAATGTTCTCTCTTTTTGGGCAAAGGCATCAACATAGAGTTTACAGGAGAAAAAAAGAGGCATTCAAAGAAAAGAACACGGTCCCTACAGTCCAACATGGCGGAGGTTCCCTGATGTTTTGGGGTTGCTTTGCTGCCTCTGGCACTGTACTGCTTGACCGTGGGCATGGCATTATGAAGTCTGCAGACTACGAACAAATTTTGCAGCATAATGTAGGGCCCAGTGTGAGAAAGCTGGGTCTCCCTCAGAGGTCATGGGTCTTCCAGCAGGACAATGACCCAAAACACACTTCAAAAAGCACTAGAAAATGGTTTGAGAGAAAGCACTGGAGACTTCTAAGGTGGCCAGCAATAAGTCCAGACCTGAATCCCATAGAACACCTGTGGAGAGATCTAAAAATGGCAGTTTGGAGAAGGCACCCTTCAAATATCAGGAACCTGGAGCAGTTTGCCAAAGAAGAATGGTCTAAAATTCCAGCAGAGCATTGTAAGAAACTCATTGATGGTTACCGGAAGCGGTTGATCGCAGTTATTTTGGCTAAAGGTTGTGCAACCAAGTATTAGGCTGAGGGTGCCAATACTTTTGTCTGGCCCATTTTTGGACTTTTGTGTGAAATGATCAATGTTTTGCTTTTTGCTTCATTCTCTTTTGTGTTTTTTCATTGAAGACAAATTAAATGAAGATAATAATACCAAAGAATTTGTGATTGCAATAATATTCAGGAAAAAAATGAGTATTACCTGACAGAGTTGCAGAGGTGTCAATACTTTTGGCCAACACTGTAGAGCAGGGGTCTCAAACTCGGCTGGGTTGGTGGGCTGCACATAGAAAACATTTATAGCGGGGGGCCGCATCCCTTGTAGGGAATTTTTTGCTCAATGTAGTAAAGTACAAATCCTGATCCCCTTCTTGCAGTAATGTCCCCATCCTGTAGTATTGTCATTTTCTACTGATGTTCCCCATCCTGATCCCCTTTTCTACTGATGTTCCCAATCGTGATCCCTTTTTCTAGTGATGTCCCCCATTTTTATCTCTTTTTCTAGTGATGACCCCCCATCCTGATCCCTTTTTCTAGTGATGACCCACATCCTGATCCCTTTTTCTAGTGATGACCCCCATCCTGATCTCTTTTTCTAGTGATGTCCCCCATCCTGATTCCATTTATTTTGTGATGTCCCCCATCCTGATCCCCTTTTGTAGTGATGTCCCCCATCCTGATCCCCTTTTGTAGTGATGTCCCCATACTGATCTCCTTTTCTAGTGATGTCCCCCATTCTATTCACCTTTTCTAGTGATGTTCCCAATCCAGATCCCCTTTAGTAGTGATGTCCCCCATCCCGATCCCCCTTAGTAGTGATGTCCCCCATCCCGATCCCCTTTAGTTGTGATGTCCCCCATCCTGGACCCCTTTTGTAGTGAGGTCCCGCATCCTGGTCCCCTTTTGTACTAATGTCCTACATTCTAATCTACTTTTATAGTGATGCCCCCATCCTGTTTTACCTTCTTTTTACACACTCACATACCTACTCATTCACACTCACACAAACCCCCCCCCCCCCACACACACACACATACTCTCTCACACTCACACACACTCACTCACACACACACCCTCATATACACACTCACACACTCTCATACACACACTGAAACTCACACACACTTTCTTATACACATATCCTCACTTACATACTCACACCCTCACACTCACACACATTCACACTTGTCTCACTTTAATGATGCATCGCTCCAGTGCAGGGGGCCGCTGCGGTCCCCGCTGTGCTGACTTGTGGCCTCTGCTGTGCTATGACTTCCTCCAGCCGCTGCTCAGACAAGCTCTGTTGCTCAGCAAGGTCAATGCAATCTGCCAGCCGGAGGCCCGCATGTGATGTCATATTCTGCCATCAGCTGCGGACCTCTTATTGGCTGGCAGCTTGCATTGGTCTTGCTGAGTGGCAGAGCTTGTTAGTGCCGCGGATGGAAGTCATCACGCAGTGGGGACTGCAGCGGCCCCCTGCACTGGGGCAATTCATCATTAAGTTGTCCAAGGTGCCGCGGGCCGCATAGTGAAGCCCCAGGGGCCGCATGCGGCCCTCGGGCCGCGTGTTTGAGACCTCTGCTGTAGATGGATAGATACATATACACGTAGATAGATGGATAAATAGATGGATGGATAGATAGATATGGATAAATAGATAAATACATAGAAAGATAGATAGATGTATAGATAGAGGGATAGTGAAGTAGGAACCAAAAAGGTGCCTTTTTTAATTAGACAGTAAAGTAATGCCAGCCTTCCTAAAGCTGCATGTGATCTCCTCACTGTGAGCCCACTCAACTCTGCTTCATCAGAGGGGGAGGGAGATGTTTACATGTTCAGAGATCCTCACAGCGCAGGTGTCAGATTCCCAGCCCTCAGTGTGAATACAACATAACACACTCCAAAGCGGGATCTGGGGCCTCCACAGTACGCATGCCCGGGAACAGAATAGAAAATGCTTGCCAGGATGACTAAGGAGCAGAGGGGAGGCGGTGCCCGGGGCCCAGAGGGAGGATGATTGAAGGCAGAAATTCAGTTGAGAGCTCAATAAAGTACATCTCGGCCCCCCCCCCTCGATCCAAGTCCAGGCATGGGGCCAGATTTATAAAAGTCATTATTTCAAAATTCCCTGGGACAATACCCATAAGAGCCACCTTCACAGACAGGTTCCCTTTAAGATGCAAAAACATTGAGGTGGGTAGATACAAGGGGACTGTTTTAAATAAATAAAATAGCCTCAGAAGTATATCCATTCTCATGGTGTTTATTCTCCTTTGCCAGAAGTTTCGAACTCTATTCTATCTCTGAGGATCTGATTACACCTTTTCCAAAGGTAGGAAGTTGAGATGAGCAGGATGCACGGTTAGCTTGGTGCACAGATAATTAACCCCTTCCTGACATACGATGTTGTACAACGTCCTGGCAGATTTGAGCTGCTGCAGCTCCTGTGAGTGGGGTCACTCAGGTGTCACAGATGCTGCTGCTCTGTGACAACCTGTAGATGACCCCACAGGGGGTGGATTAACCCTCCCATGCCCAGGACCCCTCCGATCATCAGTTTAAAAGTGAAACTGCCGATCGGAGGGAATCATAGGGATCCACCCCTCCAGATCTGATTGGAGCTCTCCAATCAGATCTGGAGGGGCGGATGGGCAAGTGCCCACCCCTCCACAGCCCCCTCCAGCACCAGGACTTGCAGGGCCCCCCCGTCCCCCCCAACCGGCCGCCGTCCCCCCCAACCGGCCGCCCCCCTCTATAGTTATGCTTATGCCGGCGGGCTGCACCCGCGGGTGCGCCCGCCGACCACAGTGCCTATTGTCTGGTCCCCCAGGCAGCTCCCCCACAGGCAGCTCCCCCCCTGGCAGCCCCTCACCTCCTGCGGCGGGCTGCACACATCAGTGCACCCGCCCTGTCCGGCTGTGCAGCTCCTCTGGCTGCCGGTCGGTGGCCCCGCCTCCTGTCCCGGCCTCCTCCTGCTCATCGGTCTATCGAGAGGGAGGTAAGTATGTATGTATGTATCTATGTATGTATGGATGGATGATGGATGATTGATGGATGGATGGGTGAATGGATAGATGGGTGGGGGGTGCATGCGTGGACGTGTGCGTGGACGTGAGCGTACGTGTGCGTGCGTGGACGTGTGCGTGGATGTGTACGTGCATAGACGTGTGCGTGCATAGACGTGTGCGTGCATGGATGTGTGCATAGATGGATGTGTGCGTGGACATGTGCGTGGACGTGCGTGCGTGGATGTCAGTGTGCGTGAATGTCAGCATGCGTGTGTGGATGTGTGCGTGCGTGGATGTCACCGTGCGTGAATGTCAGCGTGCGTGAATGTCAGCGTGCGTGGATGTCAGCGTGCGTGGATGTGCGTGTATGGATGTGCGTGGATGTGTGTGTGCGTGGATGTGTGTGTGCGTGGATGTGTGTGTGCGTGGATGTCAGCGTGCGTGGATGTCAGCGTGTGTGAATGTCAGCGTGCGTGAATGTCAGCGTGCGTGCATGGATGTGTGCGTGCATGGATGTCAGCGTGCGTGCGTGGATGTCAGCGTGCGTGGATGTCAGCATGCGTGGATGTCAGCATGCGTGGATGTCAGCATGCATGGATGTGCGTGCTTGGATGTGCATGCGTGGATGTCAGCTTGCGTGGATGTGTGCGTGCGTCGATGTGTGAGGATGTGCGTGGATGTGGATGTGTGTGCGTGGATGTCCGCGTACGTGGATTTGTGCGTGGATGTGCATGCGTGGATGTGTGCATGTGTGGATGTCAGCGTGCGTGCGTGGATGTCAGCATGCGTGGATGTCAGCATGCATGGATGTGCGTGCGTGGATGTGCATGTGCGTACGTGCATGTGGATGTGCGTGCGTGGATGTCCGTGGATGTGGATGTGCGTGCGTGGATGTGGATGTGCGTGCGTGGTTGTGTGCGTGCTGGATGATGGGTGCATAGGTGGATGGATGGGTGCAACAAGGGATCAAGTGTCCTCTTGTTGTAGTCTCTGGGATCATAGTCATGGTGCACTATATGAAAGATCATTGTCATACAGTGCACCATAACTCTGACCCCAGAGGCTGTAGGAAGAGGACACTTGATCCCTTGCTGCAGTCTCTGGATTGAGCAGAGGCGATCAAGCGTCGAGGGACCTTCGTTGTGGACTACGTCGGAGGCGATCGAGCATCGTGGGACCTTCCTTTTGGACTACGTCGGATCTTTATAATAAAGATGGAGTCCGAATTTTGTTTGTGTTATTTATTCAAATAAAAAGATTTTTCTCTGTGTGTATTTTCTGACTATTTACTAGAGATTCCTAATGGCGGGTCTAACATTGGTCCTATATTATGAATCTCGGGCTTAGTGCCAGCTGCCATTATAAAGCTGGCATTAACCCCTTTATTACCCAGTTTGCCACCGTCACCAGGGCAACTTGAAGAGTCTGGGTACAGCGCCAGAAAATGGCGCTTCAATGAATGCGCCATTTTCTGGGGCGGCTGCAAGCTGCAATTCGCAGCATGGGGGGCCCAGAATGCTTGGGCCTCTCCATGCTGCGGATTCCAGCCTCCAGCTGCCTAGTTGTACCTGGCTGGACCAAAAATATGGCGGAGCCCCACGCCATTTTTATTCTAGAATTAGTCCTAGAAAAAAAAATAAAAGGCTTCGCTGTATTTTTGGTTTCCAGCCAGGTACAATGAGGCAGCTGGGGGTTGCTGGCAGTCTGTAGCTGCCAAGTTGTACCTGGCTGGACCAAAAATATGGCGGAGCCCCACGGAATTTTTTTTCTAGAATTATAGGCTTCGCTGTATTTAGATGCATAGTGAACACGTTGAACCCCCAGGTGCTTCACAAATTGATCTGTAAAAATGAAAAAAGAAAATTTGTGTGAAAAAAAAGTACTTTTTCCTTATTACGTATCAATTTGTGAAGCACCTGGAAGTTCTAAGTGCTCACTATGCATCTAGATGCATTCCTTGGGGGGTCTAGTTTCCAAAATGGGGTCACTTGTGGGGGAGCTCCAATGTTTAGGCACACAGGGGCTCTCCATACATAACATGGTGTCCACTAACAATTCCAATAGTTAGCGGACACCATGTCGCGTATGGAGAGCCCCTGTGTGCCTAAACATTGGAGCTCCCCCACAAGTGACCCCATTTTGGAAACTAGACCACCCAAGGAACATATCTAGATGCATAGTGAGCACTTTAAAACCCCAGGTGCTTCACAAATTTGTGTGAAAAAAATGAAAAAAAATTTGTGTGAAAAAAAAAAGTACTTTTTCCTTTATTACGGATCAATTTGTGAAGCACCTGGGGGTTCAAAGTGCTCACTATGCATCTAGATGCATTCCTTGGGGGGGTGTAGTTTCCAAAATAGGGTCACTTGTGGGGGAGCTCCAATGTTTAGGCACACAGGGGCTCTCCATATATGACATGGTTTCCAATTCCAATAGTTAGCGGACACCATGTCGCGTATGGAGAGCCCCTGTGTGCCTAAACATTGGAGCTCCCCCACAAGTGACCCCATTTTGGAAACTAGACCCCCCAGGGAACTTATCTAGATGGGTTGTGAGCATTTTGAACCCCCAGGTGCTTAACAAATTCATCTGTAAAATTGAATAAGCACTTTTTTTTCCACAAAAATTTCTTTTTTCATTTTTACTGATTATTTTGTGAAACACCAGGGTGTTCAAAATGCTCACCACCCATCTAGATAGGTTCCCTGGGGCGTCTAGTTTCCAAAATGGGGTCACTTGTGGGGGAGCTCCAATGTTTAGGTACACAGGGGCTCTACAAACGCGACATGGTGTCCGCTAACAATTGGAGCTAATTTTTCAGTCAAATTGTTAGCGGACACCATGTCGCGTTTGGAGAGCCCCTGTGTGCCTAAACATTGGAGCTCCCCCACAAGTGACCCCATTTTGGAAACTAGAGCCACCAAGGAACTTATCTAGATGGGTGGTGAGCATTTTGAACCCCCAGGTGCTTCACAAATTCATCCGTAAAAATGAAAAACTACTCTTTTTTTTTTCCACTAAAATTTTCTTTAAGCCTCAATTCTTTCATTTTCACATGGGGAATAGGATAAAATGGATCCTAAAAATTGTTGGGCAATTTCTCCTGAGTACACCAATACCTCATATGTGGTCATAAACCACTGTTTGGGCACACAGCAGGGCTCAGAAGGGAAGGAGCGCCATTTGACTCTTTAAATGGAAAATTAGCTCCAAAAGTCAAATTGTGCTCCTTCCCTTCTGAGCCCTGCCGTGCGCCCAAACAGTGGTTTATGACCACATATGAGATATCGATGTACTCAGGAGAAATTGCCCAACAATTTTTAGGATCCATTTTATCCTGTTTCCCATGTGAAAATGAAAGAATTGAGGCTAAAAGAATATTTTTGTTGGAAAAATTAAAATGTCCATTTTTTCCTTCCACTTTGCTTTAGTTCCCGTGAAGCACCTGAAGGGTTAATAAGCTTCTTGAATGTAGTTTTGAGTAGCTTGAGGGGTGCAGTTTTTGGAATGGTATCACTTTTGGGTGTTTTCTGTCATGTAAACCCCACAAAGGGACTTCAAATGTGCTGTGGTCAAAAAAAAATGGTTTTGTAAATTTTGCTGGAAAAATGAAAATTTGCAGATGAACTTTGAACCCTTATAACTTCCGAACAAAATTTTTTTTTTTTTTCAAAATTGTGCTGATGTAAAGTAGACATGTGGGAAATGTTATTTATTAACTATTTTGTGTCACAGAGGTATGTGACACAAAATAAGCAGAAAAAAAAGCAGAAAAAGCAGAAAAAAAATTCATAATTTGAAAATTGCAAAATTTTCAAAGTTTTCACCAAATTTTTGATTTTTTTCACAAATAATCTCAAAAATTATCGACCTAAATTTAATACTAACATGAAGCTCAATATGTCACGAAAAAACAATCTCAGAATCGCTAGGATCCGTTGAAGCGTTCCAGAGATATTACCTCATAAAGGGACACTGGTCAGAATTGACAAAAATGGCCTGGTCATTAGGGTCAAAATAGGCCCAGGGGTGAAGGGGTTAAGAGAATCATTCTGCCATCTGAATGAGAAAGAGAAACTAAAGACTCATGTCCTCTGACTGAGGGAGAGACGCATTTAAAATCTCAGATTTTTGCGGGTTCATGTTAAAATTGCTAAGACATCCAAAGTCGTGAACTTCAGATTTGATTTTGGGAATGGAGATGCACGGGGAAGTGATATAGAGGAGAAAATCATAAGCAGATAACGAAATTTTATGGTCCTTCATTCATACCCGTACCCCCCGGATCGAGAGATTATCTCTGATCGCAGTCACCAGTACCTCCATCATTGAAATGTACAGCATTGGCGAGAGCGGGCACCTCTCGTGCGCCATTGCAGATTGGCATCGGGTCCGACAGTGACCTGTTGATCCTGATCTTGGCCAATGGCCAGATATACAAAGCTCTAATCTTCTATAGCATCATTTCCCCTATACCACATATCTCCAAGACCTGAAGCATGAACTCCCATTGCACCCTGTCGAACGCTTTTTCAGCATTTATGGACAGGGCACGCAGGGGAATCCCCTCTCTGCGGGCTCTGTCCAAGAGTGATATGGTCATTGCAGCTATTTTGTAAATTCAAAAAAGTTCATTTTTTTCTCTCATTAATCTACATTCTGCATTCCACCTTGGCTGAAAAATAAAAATAAATGGACATACAAGTGTGGACAACTACAAGGATGTAAACCACCGGAACAGATGCCAAATGGAGGCCAGAGTGACTCCATCTGCCTAGCGAGTGGTTCCATTGAGGTTTTATTTGAATCTCATTTTTGTGGGATTTAGAAAAAGTAATCACTCAGCATAGAACACAAGAATGTGATCCCAACTTTAGAGTGTAAGCGATCAAAAAATAAAACCATAAATACCCTAACTCATCCCAACAACCAGTCTCTACTCAGGTTCGTCATCTGTCACAGGAAATATTCCTGGTTCGCATTTTACTGGTAGAAAAATGCTCTGGAAAAGTGACCCAACTCCCACCCTTTCAAATAAAATCCAGTGAAATCTGCGTTCTGAAATCCAAAATCCCCCTTCTTCTAAACCCACTGTGCTAATCTGCAGTAAGCGACCACGTGTTTGACAATACTGTAGTGAGGGAGAGCCCACTTTACAATCTACAGCTGAGGTCTCAAACATGCGGCCTGCGGGCCGAATGCGGCCCCCGGGGCTTCCCTGTGCGGCCCCCGGCACCATGGACAATTAACCATGCTGGTGGCTGTCCAGTGCATGGGACCGCTGCGGTCTCCGCTATATTACTACTTCCGGCTGCTTCACTTATTCGCTCGCTCTGCCACTCTGTAAGTTCAATGCAAGTCGTCAGCCAATGAGAGGCCCACAGGTGACGTCAACGCCGACGTCAGCTGCGGGTCTCTCATTGGCTGACGGTGGCTTGCATTGAACTGGCAGAGCGGCAGAGCGAGCGGCAGAGTGAAACGGCCGGAAGTAATATTATAGCGGAGACCGTGGCGGTCCCATACACTGGACCGCCGCCAGCATGGTTAGGGTAACAAAAGAGTGTGTGTCTTAATGTGTGAGTGTCTGTGAGTCTAGTCTGTGAGTGTCTGTGAGTGTCTGTGAGTGCTGGAGTGTGTTCTGTGAGTGTCTGTGAGTGCCTGTGAGTGTGTGAGTGCCTGTGAGTGTGAGTGCACCTGTGAGTGTGTGTGACTGAGAGTGTCTGTGTGTCTGTGAGTGCCTGTGCGTGTGTGTCTGTGAGTGTGTGTGTGTCTGTGAGTGTCTGTGAGTGTGAGTGCCTGTGAGTGTGAGTGCTGTGAGTGTTGAGGGTGTATGTGAGTGTCTAGTGAGTGTGAGTTTGTACGAAGTGTGTGATTATAACAGAAGTGCTAGAGCACAGGAGGCACGCGTTTAATCACCCTTAATATACCACAACGCGTTTCCACTGCAGTCCGCCGTCTTCATCAGGTGGATTTACGTGATGAAAATGGCGGACCGCCATGGAAATGCGTTGTTGTATATTAAAGGTAATTAAATGTGTGCCTCCTGTGCTCTAGCGCTTCTGTTATAATCACACTTCTGTACAAATATCATGTCCCCATCCGAGGGTTGCAGCAGGAGCAGCTGTGAACCAGAGTCACCGCTAACAGAATCCAAAGGACCTACGGTGACGTAGCCGAGAACGTCACAGGGGCAGGTGACGTTCGGCTTGCTCGAATCACCTGACCAGAAGAAGGCGCTGCTCGTGGAGGAAACTCCATTCACTGGAGTCTGGAGCCATCCACTGCGATACACCGAGGTTGTGCAGGGTTGCACAACCTCCAAAGGTGAGATGCGAACCCCCACATCTGTTATTGATGCCCCCACTAGACCCCAGGTACCGCTCATGAGTTGTGCTTTTTCCCCCCTTTGGTTCCACATGAGTGAGTGTGAGAATGTGAGTTAATGTGTGAGAGAGAATGTGGTGAGTTAATGTGTGTGAGTTAATGTGTGTGAGTGTGTGAGTGTGTGTGTGTGTGTGTGTGAGTTAATATGTGATTGTGAGTGAATATGTATGTGTGTGTGTGTAAAAAGAAGGCAGACCAGGTTGGGGACATCACTAAAAAAGGGGTCCAGCATGGGGATCATTACTGCACTATGGGGGTGAGGATGGTGACATCACTACAAAAGGAGATCAGCATGGGGTCGTCATTACAAAAAGGAACCAGCATGGGGGACATTACTACAGAAGGGGATCAGGTTGGGGATATTAGTACAAGAGGAAGACCAGGATGGGGACATTACAACAAGAAAGGGACCAAGATGGGGACATTACTACAAGAAGGGGATCAGGATTTGGACATTACTACATTGAGCAAAATAATCTGGTATTACTAAAAATGTCACTTAGTCCTGCAAGCAATGTGGCCCCGCGATATCAATTTTTTTCTATGTGCGGTCCACCAACTCAGTCGAGTTTGAGACCCCTGATCTACAGGGTGCGTAAATTGGCATATTTGCAAATCTTACCCCCCCATCCCCATAAAAACATTGTGAAGGATAATAATGATATATTGTGATATGTCAAACAGCCTAGATATGTAAAAAACAAATTTACTCAAATAATTCTTATAGTGAGTGGTATGTGAACAACACTCTGCTCAAGTATCAATACTATATTTATGCAATAGTGATATGTGAAAAGGAATTTCCCTAAGTAACAGTACTTAAGGAACCCCAAAATAGTGATAATTAGGGAGAAAACACTGTATATATCACTATATTGTTAGTTGATATGTTGATTTTATTTTTTTGATATACTGGCTTGTGTGACTAATCATTACGTATCCATTTACATAATAGCCTTGTGGCTTCCGCTTCCGTCCATTGTAACGCTATACCACAATCCACCGCGTCGACCAGAAGTGCGTCGGATGCCATATTGGAAGACCCAAGTTATGTGTCTCTTAATATGGCGATTCCCGCACTCGAGGCCGACACCCCCCCTCCTCGCACCATCAGCCTCTGCCCTCAGCCTCCCCAACATCACCAGCTTCCCCCCGCACAGTATTACCGCTGGCTGCTCTCGGGATGCTGGTGGGATCATGTGACCCTGCATGTCACCTGATTCCATGACGTCGCGCAGGCCCTTGCCATCCTGAGAGCAGCCAGCGGTAACACTTTGCAGTGGGGGTAGCTGATGCTGTGGTTGAGGCTGAGGGTGCAGGGAGAGGCTGATGCTGCAAGGGAAGACTGAGGGTGCAGGGAGAGGCTGATGCTATGTGGGGGAGGCTGAGGGTGTGAGGAGAAGCTGATGGTGTGGGGGGAGGATGAGGGTGTGAGGAGAGGCTGATGGTGTGGGGGGAGGATGAGGGTGCAAGGATGCAAGGAGAGGCTGATGGTGTGGGGGAAGATTGGGGGTACAGGGAGAGGCTGATGCTGTGTGGATGAGGCTGAGGGGGCAGGGAGAGGCTGAGGGTGTGAAGAGAGGCTGATGGTGTGGGGGGAGGATGAGGGTTCAAGGAGAGGCTGATGGTGCGGGGGAAGGCTGAGGGTGCGAGGGAAGGCTGAGGGTGCAGAAAGAGGCTGATGGTTGATCGTGTGGGGGGAGGCTGATGGTGCAGGGAGAGGCTGATTCTGCTGGGGCAGGCTGTGTGTGCGGGGAGAGGCTGATGCTGCAGGGTGAGGCTTAGGGTGCGGGGAGAGGCTGATGCTGCAGGGGGATGCTGAGGGTGCAGGAAGAGGCTGATGTTGCGGGGAGAGGCTGGTGGTGTGAGGTTAGGCTGATGCTGCGGGGTAGGCTGATGCTGTGGGTGGAGGCTGATGGTGTGGGGGAGTCAGATGGTGCAGGGAGAGGCTAATGATGCGGGGAAAGACGGAGGGTGTGGGGGAAGGCTGAGGGTGGTTGGAAAGGCTCATGGTGTGGGGAGAGGCTGATGGTGCGGAGGGGGAGGCTGATGGTGTGGGGGGGGTCCTCACTATGCAATAGCATTGGGTCTCCATCTAGTTATTTATGTTTCTTTAGTTTTATCACTTGGAGAAACACGTATCTTTCCCTAGAATACTTCAACTTATCTCTCCCATAGTGTGCTGGAGTCAGTGCAATATACCCTTTTAGGCTCCATGAGTACTGTTACTTAGTGAAATTATTTCCTTTTCACATATCACTTATTACAGAAATATAGTATTGATACTTGAGAAGACTTTTGTTTAAATAACCTTATAAGAATTATTTATTTTATTACATTATATTATGTGACATGTCAGAACATATCATTTTTGTCTATTTTATTTTTTCACTGAGGTAACATGTTTTCCTCTGTGCACTCTAACATAGTATATAATCACTGTACCATTACTCTCTATATGTTCTGTTCTTTATATTATGTTCCTTGTTCTGCATCTTATTTGTCCTAGTGCATGATTGGGGTCTTTTATTTCCCTGGATGTATTATCATGGTGTATTTCTGTTTTAAATGATATTTTAATACCTTTTCCTCAATAAAGAATTCTTGTACCATAATTTTGACTAAACCTCCCTTTAATCTGTAGGTTTTAATGTGGCCAAACAGAAGTTTTCAACAACATATAAGTCGTGATGGGCAGACCCAAACTGCAAAGTTCGGGGTCCTTACCGAACATCTAGTGTTCGGGCATGGACTCCAAACACGGGTTTCTCTGAGAACTTCTTACTGTTTGTGTTCGGCTGGGGGGATGTACAAATATTCATTACTTACAGAGTGATGCACGTATGTACTTCTAGGCCACTCATTAATGGGAACCAACAAGCAGGATTTAGTGCTATAAAGGGAAGCCAGTGCCTTACAGGCTGTGGGATACTGAGTCCAATCATACCTTTACTTCAATGATTATATGTATGATTGCATATGATTGCAGAGAAAAGTGTCATTAAACACCAAGAAAACAGTCCATCACATTAGCATAAGTGCAGCACAGCGTCACTATGTGGGGTTGGCTTTATTTCTATTACTCCCCTGTGGGCTCCAAACCAAACCCTCCCCCACTCCCTCCATTTCCGGCTTCCCACTGCTTTTCCTGCACTCCTGAGAGTCACAAGCAGGAGAAGACCCCACCTCTTCCAATTACTGGGCATCCTGATCTGTCTCCTCTCACAGACAAGGAGAGATTACAGATGACAATAGTGGGGATCTGTCCATGGATCATACTGGGAGTTGTAGTGTCACTGGCTCAAGATCTGCAGATTCTGTGATGGAGCATGCTGGGGGTTGTAGTGTCACTGGCTCAGGATCTGGAATGACCCCTTCTTCAGTTGTACTCCCTGCTAGTGAAAATTCTCCCGTATGCCTGGATGATCCAATGCAGGTAGGAGGGCATCTCCTCCGTCTGGGTCTACTGAGGTTTGCCGTAAGGGCTTTTGTGGTCAAAGGGATCATTTTATTGAACCATGTCACTCCATTTTGAAGCTGGCAAAACCATTGGAAAAACGTTTGACCCCAGGTTGTGTGCAGGACTACAACCTGTGTGTATATATCTCCTCTACATGTGTATCTTAGTTTGTTTTACCTGCAGAGATTGTCATAGGTACGAAAAATTGAATTGATTTTTGTTCTTTTGGACAATGGGGCAGGGAACAATATGGTAGATGCTCGGTTTGCCTGGACCTATGGTCTCTTGTAGTATTCTAGCGAAACCCATCCTCATATTTGCTATCGACTGTGCACCCCTTGGTCAGTGGTGTTTTCGTGAATTGTGCTTAACTTAAACCTTCATGTAGGGTCTTTTCTCCTTCGCCTCATTGGGGGACACAGGACCGTGGGTGTTATGCTGCTGTCCACTAGGAGGCGACACTAAGCAGAATCTGCAAAAGAGTAACAGTGGCTCCTCCTCTGCAGCATATACAGCCTAGAGCAGGAAGTGCTTCTCCAGTTTTTGCTTAGTGTCGAAGGAGGCACACGACCATTTTTACTCTCTATTTTTTCATCTTTTTTTCTTCCAATGAAGAAAAGTGGGTCCGGCGTGGCCCCCGGCATGCTCCTTCTTCGGCCACCCACTGTTGGGGCGCTGGGTTGAAGTTGAGAATCCTTACATATGCCGTACTCCTTTCTCGGCCTCCCACTGTTGGGTTGCTGGGTTAAAGTTGAGACAGCCCAGCATAACATCCACCTTCCTCACTCCCTCGGGGTCCTGAGTTGAAGCCAGAGCTGGACTACCTGCCAGATGACGTCCCCCTAATCACCCTCTGGGTGCTTAGGCTGAGGCACCACAGGTACCAGCAGCACATGCTGCATTATGGGCTGGGATTCTGAATGGCTGCCTGCAGAAGCACAGGCTCAGAGACGACCCCCTAATCACCCTCTGGGTGCTTAGGCTGAGGCACCACAGGTACCAGCAGCACATGCTGCATTCTAGACTGGGATTCTGAATGGCTGCCTGCAAGAGTGCAGGCTCAGAGACGACCCCCTAATCACCCTCTGGGTGCTTGGGCTGAGGCACCACAGGTGCCAGCAGCGCAGCTGCACTTCTCTAACTGGGTCTGGTACCATATCAGAGCCTGGTGGGATCTGGGTTCAGCCCACTCAGCCCTGCACTGTCCTCCATATATAACAGTATATGACTGTGGCTGCCTCCGGAGCATGGCAACTTGAGGTCCTGGGACAGAGGTGTCTCCCTGTCCCCCTTCTCCCTGCATGGCTCCCACAGCTCAAGGCAGGGGAAGAGGTGCCCAGCTCCCCCTACGCTGCCCCTGCAAGAGCAGGCAGCAATGTACCTGGGCGGCAGGGATCCGCCATAGCCCCCCTCGCCGCCAGACCTGCGGATCCGGATGGGTCGCGGGCTTCCGCGCCAACCCCCAGCCATCTGCGGGGCCGCAAATCACGCTAGGCCCCGACTTCAGGCCTAGCGTGGACGGCGCCGCCCATTCCCGCCCACCGCCCGCCCTCCGAATAGCGTCATATGACGCGGCGCCTCATCACAGAGAGGGCGGGAAGTCCCTCTGGGCGCTGGTTTTGCGCGCCCATCCATGTTCCCGCCCCCTCCTCCTCCCGGCGGCGCCAAAACTGCAGCCTGGGCGCCATGATGAAGTGTGGGCACAAGCACACACAAGTGTAGCGGCTCTATACAGGCTGCGGGGGCATATACAAGACATTCAGCAGGGATGTGTTCCCTGCTGCAGCCCCCCCCCCCACCACCACCCAGGTGTGACAGGCTGTGTGGGGCAGATACAGGACAGCCATCAGGGATATAATTCCCTGCTGCAGCTTCCTCTCCCCCTGTACACCAGTGACAGGCTTCGCCATGTGTCACAGGCTATGCCATGCGTGTCAGCCTACGCCATGCGTGTCAGCCTACGCCATGCGTGACAGCCTACGTAGGCCTTTACAGGAATCCGGACTCCATGGGAAGAAAGTGGCAGCCCGACATATTTCAGTCCTGAAATACTCTGTGCTGCTGTGAATACAGGTTTTTGGTGATGAATTTGTCAACTTCTTAACCTGCTGCAGCACAGCACTGTTCTCACTTACATCACACTGAGTGTACGTGCCCTACAAGATCTCTCCTGACATACTCTGTGCTGCTGTAAAATCATATTTTCAGCAGCTATACATAATGTCAGTGAAGAAATTAGGCATCAGGCTGTTCTCAGTACGCACAGGGGAGACGTGATCCACTAAATGCCCTGTGGATGTAATGTGTTTATTCTGTGTCGTCACAGTGTGACACGGCTTCGCCTATGTTCATCTGAAGTTTTACCTCTTATGACTCTCACCCAGCGAGCAGAGTTCCTCTGCCTAGTGCGGGTGACCCACTAATAGGCACAGCCTGGCTTTCCTTCCACCATGTCAGCCAATGATGCCAGTGCCTATCAGACATACTGCTACATCTAGATGGACAGTTATTACGTCTGCAACTATATCGCAGTTTATGGGAAACTAGTATGCAGCAGGACGATGCCTCCGAAGTCTGACGTTTTTGCAATCCCAGACTCGAACCTTTATGCATCTCTAAATCAACGTTCCATCTCACAGGAAGCTAGATGTCTATACTTAAAACATTCAGCTGTGTCTCACAGGACACAAGACCGTACCCATGGGACCCTCAGCGCCCCATTCACCATAAGGGAGTTGTGTTAGGTTCGGACTTCATGGGTTCGTGTGGTACCCTATCTGACCAACAAGTTTTCCCTAGGGACACTTTTTCGCTGAACAGAACACAACAGCAGGCATCAGAGTCCGCTACCATGCCTTGAAGATGCCAATCGCACTGCACCAGGCGGTGCCTCACTCGCAGTCAGCAATCCAGTTTCCAACCTTTTGGGAATTCATATAGCGGATCATCGTCTAGATCGACACAAACTCGATCAACGCACATGTAGCGATCACAGACAACCCTCCAAACTCGCGTCAGGAGCCCCTTAATCAGGGAGTCATTATGCCTGTGCTACACGCAGAGCGTGTTTAAAGGTTCTATGCCTGTGCTACAAGCACAGCGTGGTTTAAAGGTGCTATTCCAATTTCTTTGTAGTCTATAAACAAGAACGTGCAGTACATCCTGTGCTAGACTGACACAGCTAGACACAGATACCTGGGACTGATTTTTCCGCATGGATTCTCTCCGCTCCATAATGTTCCTTGGAGAACGGAGAATACCTTGCATCCTTAGATATACAGCACCACTACCTGCATGTTCCACTTGCAGCCACTTATCATAATTACGATTTGCACAGCCCATTCTTAATTGTGGCGTTTCCGTCCACACTTGTTACAGTTCCCTAAGTGGTCACAAAAGTTATGGCAGTCGTCTGGTTTTCCTGCATTTTAGGGACAGGTCAATCTTCCATACCTGGACGATTTACTCCTCAACGCACGACCTTCAGGGATTGAGAACACAGCGTCGCTATCACGGTGAACACTTTATTAAGACTTGTTTGGCTGGTCATCCTCCAAGAGTCTACGCCAGTTTTCACTGCAGTCTCTAGTATTTTCGGAACGCATTTCAATACATTCAAAGCACTGATCAGATTTTTCCAAGACTAGGCATAGATACTTCAACCAGAAGTCCGCACTCTCCTTCAACGGTCACCTCAGCCTGTCAGACCTGACATGACGGTCAGTGGCAGGACGGTGGTAGCACTGGTAGTTAGTTCCTTGACGCTGTTGCTCCTCAGGCCTCCGCAGTTGTCAATGCTCACGTCATGAGATAAGATGGTACGATATCGTATCAGGAGGTGTCTTCTTCCAGTACCAGCCATGTGGTATCTCCTGTGGTGGCTCAGCCACTTACTAGTACGCAGGAGAAGTTTCTTCTTCCACCAAGTTGAAAGGTACTATTCACCTACGTGAGTCGGACACGATAAGGTGCGCTGTACCTATATTTCAACACTCGGACCAACGGTCCTGATCGGAATCAACGATTCTCATCATCCTTCGGGAGATTTGGGCGAGATTACCAACACTGAAGATTTATCCCTTCTTCTGGTGGACCGCCTTTTCAGAAGGCAGTCTGACAATGCCACGACTGTGGCATATGTCGATTCACTAGAGCGAATCCCGCAGTTTCCAGGCAATGAAGAACGTTGACCACATTCTTCACTAGGCGGACTTCACAAACTCAGTATTACCGGTTGTTATTCTACACTTGTAGATGATTTGAACAAGCAGTTCTTCTGTTGCCAAGGGCTTACCTCAGAATAGGGTCCCTACATCCAGATGTCTTCATGCAACTCTGACGTCACTGGAGAACTCCGGAAGCATCCATAATAGTGTCTCACCTCATTACCGAGGTTCCTAGCTTAATAGCCAGGTCCCACGACCCACAGTCATGGCTGGCGGAAGGTCTGATCTTGGACTGGACCCGATTCCAACTCCACTTCTCTTTCCCCAGGCTACCACTATCCCAGGTAGTGAAGATAATCACACTGGACTGTCAACAAATCATCCTTGTGGCCACACACACTTGGCATGACGAGCTCGTCCACTTCATAGCACACGTGCTATGCTGCCTACTCGATCGTCCAGACCTACTCTCTGAAGGCCGTCTTACCATTATAATTCATCGGCTCTAAAATAGACGTCATGACCCTGAAACTCCGGGTGTTCACGTAATGTTGTCACAACGTCAATCAGAGCGCGGACACCGCTTTCAGAAGAGATATTCCATCAACATGGAAAATCAATTTATTTTCCCTTCTTCTTGTGGTTTTTCGCCTTAGCACGGTTTCCTCTCAAGGATTCCCAGGCCCACCCGACCGGTTCTACACTCACATCTGTCCTTAGGTCCTCTCAAAGGACAAGTTCCAAACCTTTTTTCATCCCCTCTAGGCAATGTCTTGCTACCAGACCTCAATTACACATCCTTTCTTCAAGGAGTCTGCCGACTTGTTCCTCCCTCTCAAAGTCTACTAGTCCCGGGGGTCATGACCCTCCGTCCTCACAGCTTTATGCTAACCACATTTTAAGACATGGGGAAAAATCCCTTCATCTTCTCACACAAGGAGTTGTTTTCTGGATGGCAATTAATCTCTCCGCAGAGTTGTTAAATTTGCAGCGTTTTCGGGTAAACCGCCTTTTTTGTTTTTGGTTTTTTTCTGGTCTCTCACCCAGACAAGGTTGCCCTACATCTGGTTAGTTTTTTCCTCCAGATGGTGGTGTCTTTTGTTGTCCGCCTGCCTGAATATATATTTCTGACAGCGCTACGTCTAGTGCCAGTTCATCCGGTCAGTAATGCTCTGCATTCCTACACCTTGGTCAGAACTCTACACATATACGCGCTCAGGACAAGTTCCGTTTAGAAACCTCTTTTCCTTTTTCCAAAAGGATAAACGCAGCAGGCAGGCCAGGTTCTTCAAATGCTTGATCAGATGGCTTAAATCCACCATCCGGGGTGCTTTTTAGCATTATTATTATTATTATTTTTTTTTTTTTTTAGGTAGCACCATTCATCCATGGTGCTGTGTCTTTTCCGGCGGCGGGCACAGCGCATTCTACTATGAGCGCTGGAGTCTCCTGGGCTACTGAGCTATTAGGCACCAGGAGTTAGCACAACAAGTGTGTAAGGCAGACAGCATGCACATGCTTGCCAGACGCCTTAGGCTCTCACTCAGTCCTCGGCAACTGCAAGTCTAGGAAGCTGTACCCTCCAGGCGGCATTAGCCCACCTGTAGGTGCATTGTTATTGTTATTATTAGTGATTTTCCATTGCTGTTCCCACCCAGGGACTGCTTTAGGACGTCCCACGGTCCTGTGTCCCCCAATGAGGCGAAGGAGAAAATGAGAATTTTGTGTACTCACCGTAAATTCCTTTTCTCTTAGCCTCTAATTGGGGGACACAGCACCCACCCTGTTGCCCGTTTCGGGCCATTACTAGGTTCTCATCTCACTCCTGAGAGGTTATATAGTTGCCTGTTTATTTTACAGGCCTGCTTATACTGTTATTACGTAGTTGCCTGTTCGGTTACACGTTTTACCTTACTGTTATTATGTGGCTGCCTGTTTACTTAACAGGCCTTATTTTACTGTGATTCTTGTCTTTCTTGTGTTAATTCTCCTACTGCTTTAGCACAAAACTGGAGAAGCACTTCCTGCTCTAGGCTGTATATGCTGCAGAGGAGGAGCCACTGTTACTCTTTTGCAGATTCTGCTTAGTGTCGCCTCCTAGTGGACAGCAGCATAACACCCACGGTCCTGTGTCCCCCAATTAGAGGCTAAGAGAAAAGGAATTTACGGTGAGTACACAAAATTCTCCTTTTCACAATGAAATAATCTAATTTCTTGCTGTGTTCTTGAAGACCTATTATACTGGGTTTTCCCTGGCTGTTATACACAATCTTGTTGTAGATCGGCAGTCCAGGGAGATATATAATTAGTTGGAGTAATTTATGTAAGAATAACTGCCTGAATATTCTTCCCTCTACTATTTCCACTAAAACTTTACCCTTTTTTCTGTCTAGTATGAAGATGTATTCTCAGAAAAGAGGTGTCATGATTTGCCCCTCCCCCTCCTTATAATGCATATGAGTGTCCCGTTATCTTGCACCCTAGAGAAAAACTACCCAAAACCTGATTGTACAATCATTTTTACCTGAAAGGCAGGCTATGAAAGATGATAAGATGATATCACCAAAAGACTTGCTAAGGAACTTATTAGACGCCCCCCTTCTCCCCGTTGCAGCAAGGTTCTTCTTTTTAAGAAGAAAGATGGGATGTCTGCATCCTTGTTTAGACTTTCATGAGTTAAATCAAATCGGGTTATCATCCAAGACCTTTACCACTCCACTATTTCCTGATTTATTTAATCAGATTGTTGGTGCTAAATTGTTCTCCAAGTTGGACCTTAGGGGGGCCTATAACATGATTAGAATTAGAGAAAGGAATGAGTGGAAGATGGCCTTTAATTCTACTGAAAGGCATTATGTAAATCTGGTCTTGCCATTTGCACCCTCCGTTTTTTCAAGATTTCGTCACTGACGTATTTCGTCATCTCGTGGGCAGGTTTTGGTAGTATATTGACGACATTTTTATTTCTTCAATTTCAAGACTCAAAAGGTACACGTCAGGCAGGTATTACAGATATTATGAACTATTAAACTGTATGCTCAACTTAAATATTGTATATTAGTCATACAGAAGGTGCAATATTTGGAATACCTTGTGTCATCTTTGGGTTTCTGGATGAACCCTGAAAATGCCCGTGCCGTAGTAGAATGGGATCCTCCAGAAAATCTGAAAGAATTACAACGCTTTCTATGGTTTGCCAATTACTAGCAAAAGTTTATCCAGAACTTTTCTTGTCAGTCCTCTCATGGACATGACCAAAAAGGGTACTGGTTTTTCTCATTTGCCCGACCTTGCTTGCCGGGCATTTACCTCCCTAAAGAAATTATTTGCTTCGATACCTGTACTCATTCAGCCTGATGTTTCTCAACCATTTATTGTTGAGGGTGATGTGTCCGAGATGAAGGGGATCAGAGTTACTTTATCACAGGGGTGATCTCCTGGTAAGTGACATCCATGTGTGTTTTTTCAACAAAATATCTCGTCAGCCAAAAGAAACTATGATATTGGCAATACGGAACTTTGCTGTTTTGGCTGTTAAGTTGGCTTTTGAGGAATGGCATCATTTTTGGAAAGGGCAGCTCACCCTGTCATTTTGATTACCGATCATAAAAATCTGTTGTGCACCAAATCTGATAAACATCTTAATCCTAGACAAGCTGGGTGGTCTTTATTTTTTACCAGGTTGAATTTCTTTCCCACTTCCTTTCCCACTAACCTGGGGTTAAGAATGTCAAAGATGATGCTTTTTCCCTGGATTTTCCCTGGGGAAGGTAATTCTGTGGACTTTGTTCCTGTTCTACAAGAGGTGGAGGTTATTTCCACTGTGTGCTCAGATTTTGAGAATGATGTGTTGAAGGCTGGATGCCCCTGCTGTCTGTTTTACATGAATATGATTTGAGCCTTTTTCAAAAGCGACAAAAGAAAATGATTAAATTGCACTGTTACTAGATTTTGAAAGTATTTTAATAGATTAAAGTACAGCTGTTACAAGTGTTTTGTTTTGTTCAATGTTTTTTGTTTTTTTTTTGTTTTTCCTACACAATTTCAGGTACACATTACAACAAAGACAGCTGCTGACCCAATCAGCACTCAATATTTTTTGGATAATATTGGAAATGTTGTATCGCAGAAACCGTCTCACCTTGGACAAGGTAATTGTTACTAATTATATTAGTCATGCTTAACTAATATGTAAGCCTAAAGACTTGTTTATCATGAAGGTAAGTAAACTATTTGGTCATAAATAACAGGAGGTTCCATTCATTATACCTAATTATCAGCATTAATATGTTTGCCTGTAAAATTAAATGAAATGTGCTCCCAATGATTAGCATCCCCCTTGTACTATATACAAACCATATGCTTGTATATCAGGTCACTGGAGTTCATACTCAGGGGCTCCCCTGCTGTGAGTGAACTCCGTTAAACCCACTGACGGATTGCCGAACATGGCGGCACAGCAGTTTAGCAATTAGGCAGCGGGTTCGTGGAATTCACACCATGAAAACCTACAACTGTGAACTAAGTTGATCTGCTGCCGGATTGTTAGATTGCTGTTCTGCAGTACATGGAAGAAAAACAATCAAGGAGCGCACATGACAAGGACCTGAGGTTAAGATTAAAATTGCCACAAGTGTGGGTACTCACCAAACAGGTTGTGCAACCTTGCACAACCCCGGTTAAGACAGAGGGGAGCCGGCATAGAGGGAACGCTCCGGGATGCTAAGGCATGGAGATCATTCCAGCGACGGTCACAGGACCCAACTGCGTGACAAGAATGGGCGTTTCCTGTTGACGTCATGACAGTTCCTTGACTCCGGATTTGGAACGGTGCCGTCAAGCAGCTCCCACTGCTCCCCCGCACAGGGGGAACCGTATGTGAAACAAATAAATTGTGCAGTCTATGTTGGAGCACTAAGGCACTAAGGCAAAGGTTAGAGTGTTTAAGTGCAAAGCTTTTTTAAAGACTCACTATACGCCACAACATGTTTCAATAGCCAACTGCTATCTTCTTCTGGTTGGCTATTAAAACATGTTGTGTCGTATACTGAGCATTTAATATAGGTTTGCTCTTAAACACTGTAATATTTGACCCTTGTGTGCCTTAGCGCTCCAACAAACACCGCACAATTCTTTTCTTGTTTCACATGCTGCTGTGTGTCAGACAGTCTAGCAATAGTTCAACTCAGTTCACAGCTGGAGGTTCTAACGATGAGAACTCAGTTGAACCCACTGCAGAATAGTCAGACTGCTATTCCGCCACGTCCTGCAATCGGTCAATCTGGCAGTGGTTTCAACTGAGGTCACTGACTGCAGAGGGGAAGCAATCGGCAATAGACTCCGGTGAACTCACTGATGTCACTGTTTCTCACAGCCGAGCGCTCCCTTTCGGCTGTCAGTGTGTCCCAGACTTGCAGTTATTGGTCGCATTTTTTTATCATTTCAGCTTCTAGATGTAGCAGAGCAAGGTTCATCATGGGAGATTGTGTGGCGAATTGCTACGGACCTGGAGAGGTGTTTTGGGGTTAATTAAAAGGGTGAACAAGGCTGTGTGTGTTTTTAATTCAAATAAAGGATTTTTTTCTGTGGTTTATATTTTTCTGTTGGCTTTCAGGTTAGTAGTGCGGTGTCTCATAGACCCCTACCCATTAATAACCTAGGGCTTAATGGCAGCTGTGATGTTTGGCATCACAGCTGTCGTTAACCCCTTCAATTATTGATTGCCACGGCATCAGGGCAATCGGGATGAGCCGGGTAAGTGCCAGGATTTGGTGCATCCAATGGATGTGCCATGTCAGGATTCTATGGTCTTTCTGCAGATTGACCACTAGTGGCTGCTGTTGTTCACTTTGTCAAATTGTGTTGCAATTCCACTCCTTTCCACTGGTGGCTGTTATTGTGTCCTGCAGTCACCTCTTAGTAAGATGGCCAATGTTGTACTTGCGAAAGCCATCTTGTTTCCTGTTTGGGCCTATTTAAACCACATGGGACCTTCACTCATTTCTTGAGTATTGTGTCTAGCTGTCTGTTTCAGTCTCTAGCTCCAGAAATGTCTCACCCAGACTGTTCCCACCCTTATCTGGATTCTTTTCTCAACTTCCTTTCCTGCATCCAAGGACTTCTTCCACTGCCTGCTGTTCTCTGCTCGTGCTCCTCTGGCCATATGATTTCAGTCGTGCACCACCAGTGTTGTAACATGCCAATTATGGGTTGCCTCCGGGCTGCAATTTTGAGTCTGGTGGGCCTAATAACCATGGGCCCCCCTAGGTTGAAAAGAATAGCCTCCAGCTGTGTGCTTTATCTTGTCGGGTATTACGTTTTTTTTGGGTTTTTTTTGGGGGGGGGGTGGTAGGCACACAGTTTATTTTCAATTATTTATTTCAATTATCCAAAACAAATAGCATGTAGTCCCTCGTGTTTTCATACCCAGCCATGATAAAGCACACAACTGTGGGCTGCGGGCCACAGCTGTCTGCTTTATCTGAGAGGTGGATCAAAATAAGTGTAATTCCGTGCCATTTTTTCCAATTATTAATTTATTTTTACACTATTGTGTGTATAACAACCAATCACAGACAGAGGATGGGGGCACAGTTTGACTAGCAACCAAACACAGATGCTGTGACAGAGGGGTGGTTGAGGGAAGTAGGGGAATATTCATAAGGTTTAAATTCTGGACCCAGAAGCAGTGTGACAGCAGCGCGGAAACTCTGTAAGTAGAATTGTCTTTCTTTAATCCCCATTTTGCATCGGTAAAGCTTGCTGATTGGCTGCTCTTCAGCATTTCAACAAGCTGTATCCAGGCTTCCAAGCTTGAACAGTAACACAGACGTCCCTGAAGCTTGTATTTGGGATCCGTGCACAGACTACAAAATTTACACTTTGGGTTCATCCATCACTACTAAAAAGGTTACAAAATATCAATGGGCCCAGATTTGTATGAGGGAATGATGACACATTCTGTTCATCTGAAGAGGTGGTTACAAGGGTCCTATGGCTTTGTGATCATCCTGTTTCAATGGTGTCTTAAACAATCTTAGATTTTCTAAGTGTGAAATTTGTTTTCAATAGAAATGTAGTGGTCCATGTTCATATTTTCTTTTTAAAGCATAACTATTTTATTATTTATTATTATAGCGCCATTTATTCCATGGCGATTTACTTGTGAAAAGGGGCATACATAGACAAGTACGATAGTTATGAACAATACAAGGCACACAGAGGTACAGGAGGAGAGAGGACCCTGCTCACAAACTCTCACAGTCTACAATGGATGGGTGAGGATACAGTAGGTGAAGGTAGAGCTGGTCGTGCAACAGTTGGTGGACTTGGGTTCACTGCAGGTTGTAGACTTGTCGGAAGAGGTATGTGTTCAAGTATTTTTGAAGCTTTCCTTGGTAGGCGAGAGTCTGATGTATTGCAGTAAAGAGTTCCAGAGTATGGGGAATGAACAGGAGAAATCTTGTATGCTGGAGTGAGAACAGATAGGGGGCGAGCTGACAAGGTGGTGCAGGAGAGGGAGACGCTGAATGTCCTGTGTTAGATATGAAGAGATCCAGGATAGAGCGAAGTCCATAATACCAACGGATGAAAGAATCTGTAGCAAGAGGAAGTGGTCCACTGTGTCAAAGGCAGAATACAGGTCCAGGAGGAGGACAGTGTAGTGTCGCTTGCTCTTGTTAGTTAGTAAATCATTGGTGACTTTAGCTAGGACAGTTTCAGTTGAGTGATGCAGTCGGAAGTCAGATTGAAACTGGTCAAAGAGGGAGCAGAAAGAGAGTTGGGAGTACAGTTTAAGATGGTCATGCTGTTCTAGCAATTTTGAGGCATAGGGGAGAAGTGATATGGAGTGATAGCTAGACACACAGGTTGGATTGAGGGAGGGCTTTATGAGGGTGTGTCTGATCAAGGCATGTTTAAAGGATGAGGTAAAGACACCAGTTGTGAGTGATAGGTTAAAGAGATGTGTAAGGGTTGGGGTGAAGACTGTGGTGAGGTTGGGGATGAGGTGGGACAAAGTGGGTCAAGCGCACAGGTGGTGAGATGAGATCTTGACAGAAGAAAGGAGAACTGATCGTTTGACATGGTGGAGGAGATGGTTTTGGATGAAAATGGCTGAGTAGTTATGAGATGGGGCTTTGGGGACTACAGGCCAAAGCTTTCTCTGATGTTATCAATCTTCTAAATGAAGAAAGCGGCAATGTCTTCAGCAGAGATAAAATAGGGAGGGAGGAGGTGCTGGTGGATGGAGGAGAGAATTGAAGCTGTTGAATAGCTGGTTAGGGTTGTAACACAGGGAGGATATGAGAGATGAGAAGTAGGTTTGTTTTGCTGAAGTGAGTGTGGACTGGAAGTTGGCGAGGGACTGCTTGTATGCTGAAAAGTGCTCAGTGGAATGGGATCTCTTCCATCTCTGCTGAGCAACCTTGGAAGCCTGTCTCAGTTCTTTAGTCACGCTTTTTGGCAAGGTTGCCTTTTGATTGTGCGAGGTTTGTTATGTGTGAGGGGGGCTGCCGAATTGAGCGCTGTTATTATGGTGTTATATAAAGTGGCAGCAGTGTCTGTATCATGTGAGAAAGCTATGTCTGTTAGAGGGAGAAGGAAGTTAGATGTGAATGTAAATCGAGGTGTTGGATTTTTCTGTGATGATGAATGAGTTTGTGGACTGGGGGTTGCACACTAGGAGAGGAAAGGGAAGAGAATCTCAGTAGGTGTTATCAGATAGGGGGAGAGGTGAGGTTTCAGAGGTTAGTAAGGGAACAGAGGTGGGTGAAGAAGGTCCAGTGCGTGGCCAGGTTTGTTAGTGGCCACAGAGGACCATTGAGTGAGGCTGTAGGAGGAAGTTAGTGATAAAAGTTTAGAGGCAGCTGAGTAGGAAGTGTCAATGGGGATGTTGAAGTCGCCCATGAGTATAATTGGGATATCAGCGGAAAGTAAATGAAGTAGCCAGGCGGTGAAATGGTCAAGAAAAGTGGCGATGGCTATCTGGGGGGCGATAGATTACAACCAGCTGGAGGGGGAGTAGATGCAGACGGAGTTTGAGGGATGAGTAATGGAAGGTGGTAGTAAAATTGGGGTAAAGGAGCCGGTATCGGACAGGAGCAATCCAACGCCTCCACCATGTTTGTTGCTGGGGTGAGGGGTGTGAGAAAGTCTGAATCCAACATAGGAAAGTGCAGCTGGATAGGCTGTGTCAGAGGGGGTTTCAGGGATGCCAATTAAGGGGAGTTTGTTAGTGATGAAGAGGTTATGGATGTATGCAAGTTTATAGCTTACAGAGCGTGCGATCCATAGGACTCCTGATAGAGGGACTGGAGGAGTGGGGGCTGCAGAATAGGTATAAGGTTATTAGCGTTGCAAAACTTTGTGAGGGATCGTGGATGGTGGTTAGAAATGACTGTGGGCATGTGATGAGGAGGACCAAGATTTGGGGATATGTCACCAGCAGTGGTGAGAAGCAGAGGGAGCGTTATAAGGTCGGAGCAGGAGTGGTTACGAGGTGGCCGTTTGAGTCTGGAAACAAAGAATTGTATGTGGAGGATGTAAGATGTCTGGGGAGGATGGATGGAGGAATGGCTAGTTCCTTACTAAGTGGGGGGAGTAGAAGAGTTAGTAAGAAATAAAGTAGTATGGGGGTGAAAGTGAAAAGAAACAGAAACACTATTTACAGTGGTTTTGAATGCCATTACTTTTCAGTCAATTCTGGTCAAATTTTGGTCTAATTCTTTTCTTGATACTTAAATGAGACATAGAGCAGACTTATGCCTGGAAATATATGCTCATACAAGTGAAAGCAGCTAAGAACAGAGGGGAGGGGGCTGGACACCATTAGGAATTCAAAGCTAAAGCAAATTGTGGAAGACAGGCAGATGAACCAAAGGGTCATAAACATAGGTATGCGAGGAGAGCAGTGAAATGAGAAGTTACATGATTATTCAAATGGAATATTTCAGCGAGGAACATACCGCAGCATATATAGAAATGCAGCAGGGAAAAGGAGTAAGGCAGTATTCAGCAATATTTCAGCAAGGAACTTATCGCACTGCAGGAAGATGGAGACGATGATTAGATGATTATCAGACAGCAGTGATGTGAGATGACCACGTACATTATATTAATCTATGAATTCTGTTCTAATTCTTTTCTTGACACTTGTATGAGACACTTAGATGAGACATAGAGGTGACGAATCTGAAAGCAGACTTATGCCTGGCAATTTATACTTATACGGATGAAAATAAGCAGTTGTGTAATATATTTTATAAGATGGAGTTGTTTCTTACTCTGCCAGAATTGATCAGTCATTATCAAAATTCTCAATTCTGAGGTAAAATCTGTATTCAGTGAAGACTTTCTCATTACTGAGATAGATGGAGGAGCTAGAGGCAGAGCTTCGCTCCCTCAGTCTTTTATCTACATAGAATCTCATCAGTAACAACTGCCATCTCCTATCTCAGTAATTAGAAAGTAGATACCGTATATACTCGCGTATAAGCCGAGTTTTTCAGCCCAAAATTTGGGCTGAAAAGTCCCCACCTCGGCTTATACGCGAGTATACAGAACCCCCAGAGGTATACAGGCCCCCCCATCAAGATCCAGGGCCCCCCTCCTTGCTCGGCAAACCTGTAAATAAAATCATACTTATCACTGTCCTGTCGCGCCGTCCCGCCGCTGACGACTTATGTCTCACCTGAAAAGGGTCATCTCATTAGTAACAGAGACCATACAGAACCCTTAAGGTACCTTTACATGCGGCAACTTTTCTAGGAATTTCACTGGCAATTTGCTGGTTGCAGTGAAATCATGGAGACATTGTTCCATTTGTACACAGCAACAAGATAGAACAATGTGTCCATGATTCCACTGCAACCAGCAAATTGCCAGTGAAATTCCTAAAAAAGTTGCTGCATGTAAAGGTACCCTTAGATGACCCTGAGGAATGCCATGTCTCTTTTAGGCACTCTAACCTCTTGCATCCCGGCGGTCCTTTTGGCTCAGCTTCACACAAGACGGCTTCAGTGGGAGGTTCTCCGGGAATAGGTTCGGTTAGCAGACTCCTTAAAAGGGTACGATCTGTTTTTCTTTAAGGACTGTAGAGTTGCTGAGATGGTGGCTTCAGTATGATCATTTTGTGACAGGCATTCCCTGAGTTCTTCCAGTGTCGGACATAATTACGACAGACGCAAGCTCACTGGGTTGAAGGGCTCACCTCCGGGAACATGTCTTACAGAGGGGTTGAATCCAGAACAATCCCACATGTCTTCCAACCTCAGGGAGCTTTGGTGAGTAAAGAAACCCATAGAGGGGTTTCTTCCTCTCCTGATGGGGCACCATGTTTGAGTGCTTTCTGACAGCAAGAGTCTCAGTTTCATACATAAACCACTAAGGGGGCATGAGATCTCCCTCCCTAATGACACTCACCTGGAACATGTCTGTATCTGCTCTACACATCAAGAGGAATCTGAATTACCGGGCAGACTTCCTGAGTCGTACACAGTTAAGGAAGGGGGAATGGTACTGGACCCAGTAGTGTTTTCTCAGATCTCAGAGAGATGGGGAGTCCCAGTAATAGACCTTTTTTCCACTCGACAGAACAGACAGAACTAGATCCCAGAGACAGGCTCCATTCTGTAGATATACTCCAGATGCCATGGAGCTCCAACCTGCTATATGCGTTCCCTCCATTAGTAATGATTCCAGTTGTCCTGCGGAAGATTCAGTAACATCGCCCAGGGTCATCTTGATAGTGCCCTTTTGGCCGAGGAGGGCCTGGTTCTATTAGGTCTCCAGGATGTCAGTGGAAGATCCCTGGATCCTTCTAGACTCTCCTACATTTCTGTCTCTTGGCCCGATTTACCATTCTCAAGTCTCAAATCTTCAGCTGATGGCCTGGAATTTGAGCAGGAACTACTGAGGAATCGAGGGTTCTTTGACAATCTGGTGACTACCCTCATGAACAGCAGGAAGCTGGTTACCACCAGATTATATGGTAAAATGTGGGAAAATTTTCTGTCCTCCTCAGGTACACTCCCTGTGGGGAAGGTCCCTATTATTGCCATTCTGGAATTTTTGTTTCAATGATTTTTATTGGTTTGAAATAGCACAGGAAATAAAGCAAGTTAATCATGTTATTCATGAACAAATATAAGTACATTAAGTTACATAAAATTTGACATAAGATCGTCTGGACAGTCTCTTCTTCAAATAGAATCAGATAATAGGTGTTAGATCTATTATATAATTGCCGTAACTGACTTTCGTCGGAGCGGCGCAACTTCCGGTGGCTTGGTTAGCGAGTCCAGGCTGTTTCTCCTGGACTCTGTCCGTGGCCGCTTAGCGGCCACGGCGACTCCCGAAGCAATGCCCGCAAAGCGGGCATTGCGAGTCGTTGCAGCCTCGCGAAGCGGGCATTGCGAGTCGCTGCCACCCACCGCTAACCAAGCCACAGAAGCGCATACGACTGTAGTGTACACCGCTATAGTATACTACAGTCCTATGCCCATACGCCTGTCCGCCCCTAAACCTAAGCGCCAACGACTCGCAATGTCCGCTGGCGCTTAAGGGCCGACGCGTATGCCCATGGGACTGTAGTATACCATCGCGCTGTACACTACAGCGCCATGCTCTAAAACACCCCTACCCCCTGCCGCCCTAAGCCACTACCCCCTACCCCCTAAGTCCCGCCGAAGCCCCTACCCCCTGCCGCCGTAAGCCACTACCCCCGCCGGAAGCCCCTGCCGCACTAAGCCACTACCCCGCCGCCGACACTACCCTCTGCCGCAAGCCCCTACCCCCTGCCGCCCTAAGCCACTACCCCGCCGCAGCCACTACCCTCTGCCGCACCTAACCCCTAAGCCACTACCCCGCCGCCGAAGCCCCTACCCCCTGCCGCCGTAAGCCACTACCCCGCCGCAGCCACTACCCTCTGCCGCAAGCCCCTACCCCCTGCCGCCCTAAGCCACTACCCCGCCGCAGCCACTACCCTCTGCCGCACCTATCCCCTAAGCCACTACCCCGCCGCCGAAGCCCCTACCCCCTGCCGCCCTAAGCCACTACCCCGCCGCAGCCACTACCCTCTGCCGCACCTAACCCCTAAGCCACTACCCCGCCCGCCGAAGCCCCTACCCCCTGCCGCCCTAAGCCACTACCCCGCCGCAGCCACTACCCTCTGCCGCAAGCCCCTACCCCCTGCCGCCGTAAGCCACTACCCCGCCGCCGAAGCCCCTGCCGCACTAAGCCACTACCCCGCCGCCGACACTACCCTCTGCCGCAAGCCCCTACCCCCTGCCGCCCTAAGCCACTACCCCGCCGCAGCCACTACCCTCTGCCGCACCTAACCCCTAAGCCACTACCCCGCCGCCGAAGCCCTACCCCCTGCCGCCGTAAGCCACTACCCCGCCGCAGCCACTACCCTCTGCCGCAAGCCCCTACCCCCTGCCGCCCTAAGCCACTACCCCGCCGCAGCCACTACCCTCTGCCGCACCTATCCCCTAAGCCACTACCCCGCCGCAGCCACTACCCTCTGCCGCACCTATCCCCTAAGCCACTACCCCGCCGCCGAAGCCCCTACCCCCTGCCGCCCTAAGCCACTACCCCGCCGCAGCCACTACCCTCTGCCGCACCTAACCCCTAAGCCACTACCCCGCCGCCGAAGCCCCTACCCCCTGCCGCCCTAAGCCACTACCCCGCCGCAGCCACTACCCTCTGCCGCAAGCCCCTACCCCCTGCCGCCCTAACCCACTACCCCGCCGCAGCCACTACCCTCTGCCGCACCTAACCCCTAAGCCACTACCCCGCCGCCGAAGCCCCTATCCCCTGCCGCCGTAAGCCACTACCCCGCCGCAGCCACTACCCTCTGCCGCAAGCCCCTACCCCCTGCCGCCCTAAGCCACTACCCCGCCGCAGCCACTACCCTCTGCCGCACCTATCCCCTAAGCCACTACCCCGCCGCCGAAGCCCCTACCCCCTGCCGCCCTAACCCACTACCCCGCCGCAGCCACTACCCTCTGCCGCACCTAACCCCTAAGCCACTACCCCGCCGCCGAAGCCCCTACCCCCTGCCGCCCTAAGCCACTACCCCGCCGCAGCCACTACCCTCTGCCGCAAGCCCCTACCCCTACCGCCCTAACCCACTACCCCGCCGCAGCCACTACCCTCTGCCGCACCTAACCCCTAAGCCACTACCCCGCCGCCGAAGCCCCTACCCCCTGCCGCCCTAAGCCACTACCCCGCCGCAGCCACTACCCTCTGCCGCAAGCCCCTACCCCTGCTGCCCTAACCCACTACCCCGCCGCAGCCACTACCCTCTGCCGCACCTAACCCCTAAGCCACTATCCCGCGCCGAAGCCCCTACCCCCTGCCGCCCTAAGCCACTACCCCGCCGCAGCCACTACCCTCTGCCGCAAGCCCCTACCCCCTGCCGCCCTAACCCACTACCCCGCCGCAGCCACTACCCTCTGCCGCACCTTACCCCTAAGCCACTACCCCGCCGCCGAAGCCCCTACCCCCTGCCGCCCTAAGCCACTACCCCGCCGCAGCCACTACCCTCTGCCGCAAGCCCCTACCCCCTGCCGCCCTAACCCACTACCCCGCCGCAGCCACTACCCTCTGCCGCACCTAACCCCTAAGCCACTACCCCGCCGCCGAAGCCCCTACCCCCTGCCGCCCTAAGCCACTACCCCGCCGCAGCCACTACCCTCTGCCGCAAGCCCCTACCCCCTGCCGCCCTAACCCACTACCCCGCCGCAGCCACTACCCTCTGCCGCACCTAACCCCCTACCCCCGAAGCCGCACCTAACCCACTACCCCCGACGCCGCACCTAACCCACTACCCCGCCGCAGCCACTACCCTCTGCCGCAAGCCCCTACCCCCTAAGCCGCACCTAACCCCCTACCCCCGAAGCCGCACCTAAACCCCTACCCCCACTACCCCCTAAGCCCCGCCGCACCTAAGCCCCTATCCCCTAAGCCCCGCCGCCTCCTAAGCTCACACCGCTAACACCTAACGCCCTACACCCGAAGCCCCCGCCGTCCCCTAACCTAACGCCCCTGTCGATCACTTACATGCCTTCTTAGTCATCTGATCGTCCGTCCGATCCACAAGTCCTTCGTCCGGCCAGCCATCCTCTTCCTCCGGCCCCGCCGCTCTTCTCTCTTCTTTCCGCCATCTCCGCCTCTTCGTCCGGCCCCCGGGGTCTTCTGTCTTCTTTCCGCCAACTTCCATCTCCGACGTCCTCTTCACTTCTCATTAAGATAGAATGGACGAAAAATCCGCCATTCTATCTCTCTGAGATGTGAGCTGCTCTTCTGATTGGTCGCTGTCTAATGCCCTCAGCCAATCAGAAGAGCACCTCATATCCCATTGAAATACATTAGCGGTGTGTCGCCGATTTTATGGCCACCCACCTGGTTCTATTTGTCGGCCCTAAAATCGCGGACACACCGCTAATGCATGTCTATGGGCAGTCAGCTCGATTTCTGATTGGTCGCTCTCTGCTGACGCCGACCAATCAGAATTCGACCTCACTGCCCATAGAGATACATTAGCGGTGTGTCCGCGATTTTGGGGCCGACAAATAGAACCAGGGGCCCGGCCGTTAATTCGCCGACACACCGCTAATGTATGTCAACAAATAAATTTAATAATAAAAAAAATAATTAAAAAATAATAAAAAAATAATAAAAAAATAAATAAAAAATAATTAATAATTAAATAAAAATAATAATAAAAAAAATAAATATATGCTAATATTATCAGCCCTTTCAGCGGACCTGAAAGAGAACTGGGTCTCTGCCTCAGGCTCACTTTAAATAAATAATACATTTAATAATAAAAAAAATAATTAAAAAATAATTAAAAAATAATAAAAAAATAAATAAAAAATAATTAATAATTAAATAAAAATAATAATAAAAAAAATAAATATATGCTAATAATATCAGCCCTTTCAGCGGACCTGAAAGAGAACTGGGTGTCTGCCTCAGGCTCACTTTAAATAAATAATAAATTTAATAATAAAAAAAATAATTATAAAATAATAAAAAAATAAATAAAAAATAATTAATAATTAAATAAAAATAATAATAAAAAAAATAAATATATGCTAATAATATCAGCCCTTTCAGCGGACCTGAAAGAGAACTGGGTATCTGCCTCAGGCTCACTTTAAATAAATAATAAATTTAATAATAAAAAAAATAATTAAAAAATAATAAAAAAATAAATAAAAAATAATTAATAATTAAATAAAAATAATAATAAAAAAAATAAATATATGCTAATAATATCAGCCCTTTCAGCGGACCTGAAAGAGAACTGGGTCTCTGCCTCAGGCTCACTTTAAATAAATAATAAATTTAATAATAAAAAAAATAATTAAAAATAATATTAAAAAATAATAAAAAAATAAATAAAAAATAATAAATAATTAAAAAAAAATAATAATAAAAAAAATAAATATATGCTAATAATATCAGCCCTTTCAGCGGACCTGAAAGAGAACTGGGTGTCTGCCTCAGGCTCACTTTAAATAAATAATAAATTTAATAATAAAAAAAATAATTAAAAAATAATAAAAAAATAATAAAAAAAGAAATAAAAAATAATTAATAATTAAATAAAAATAATAATAAAATAAATAAATATATGCTAATAATATCAGCCCTTTCAGCGGACCTGAAAGAGAACTGGGTCTCTGCCTCAGGCTCACTTTAAATAAATAATAAATTTAATAATAAAAAAATAATTAAAAAATAATAAAAAAATAAATAAAAAATAATTAATAATTAAATAAAAATAATAATAAAATAAATAAATAAATGCTATTAATTGTATTATTAATTTTATTAATGCTATTAATAATGCTATTACTGCTAATAATTATGCTATTAATGCTAATATTTATGCTATTAATGGTAATCATAATGGTATTAATGCAAATAATATTGCTATTAATGCTATTAATGCTAATAATTATGCTATTAATGTTAATAATTATGCTATTAATGGTAATAATAATGCTATTAATGCAAATAATATTGCTATTAATGCTATTAATGTTAATAATTATGCTATTAATGCTAATATTTATGCTATTAATTCTATTAATTATGCTATTAATGCTAATATTTATACTATTAATGCTAATAATTATGCTATTAATGCTAATATTTATGCTATTAATGCTAATAATTATGCTATTAATGGTAATCATAATGGTATTAATGCAAATAATATTGCTATTAATGCTATTAATGCTAATAATTATGCTATTAATGTTAATAATTATGCTATTAATGCTAATAATTATGATATTAATGGTAATAATAATGCTATTAATGCAAATAATATTGCTATTAATGCTATTATTACTGCTATTAATGTTAATAATTATGCTATTAATGCTAATAATTATGCTATTAATGGTAATAATAATGCTATTAATGCAAATAATATTGCTATTAATGCTATTAATGCTAATAATTATGCTATTACTGCTAATAATGCTATTAATGCTAATAATTATGCTATTCATGCTAATATTAATGCTAATAATGCTAATAATAATCATATTAACGCTATTAATAATGCTATTAAGGCTAATAATCATGATATTTATGATATTCAAAATGCTATTAATGCTAATAATATTGCTATTAATGCTCTTTATGCTCATAGTAATGCTATTAATACGATTATTTATGCTATTAATTCTATGATTTATGCTATTAATGCTATTAATAATGCTATTAATGCTATTAATGCTATTAATAATGCTATTCATGCTATTAATAATACTATTAATGCTATTAATAATACTATTAATGCTAATATTAATGCTATTAATGCTATTAATAATGCTATTAATGCTAATAATGATGCTATTACTGCTAATAATAATGCTATTTATGCTAATAATTATGCTATTAATGCTAATATTAATGCTAATAATGCTAATAATAATCATATTAACGCTATTAATAATGCTATTAAGGCTATAATCATGATATTTATGATATTAAAATGCTATTAATGCTAATAATATTGCTATTAATGCTCTTTATGCTCATAGTGATGCTATTAATGCGATTATTTATGCTATTAATTCTATTATTTATGCTATTAATGCTATTAATAATGGTATTAATGCTATTAATAATGCTATTAATGCTATTAATAATGCTATTCATGCTAATAATACTATTAATGCTATTAATGATAATATTAATGCTATTAATTGTATTCTTAATGCTATTAATGCTATTAATAATGCTATTAATGCTAATAATAATGCTATTACTGCTAATAATTATGCTATTAATGCTAATATTAATGCTAATAATGCTAATAATAATCATATTAACGCTATTAATAATGCTATTAAGGCTAATAATCATGCTATTTATGTTATTCAAAATTCTAATATTGCTAATAATATTGCTAATAATGCTCTTTATGCTAATACTCATGCTATTAATGCGATTATTTATGCTATTAATTCTATTATTTAGGCTAATATTGCTATTAATGCTCTTTATGCTCATAGTAATGCTATTAATACGATTATTTATGCTATTAATTCTATGATTTATGCTATTAATGCTATTAATAATGCTATTAATGCTATTAATAATGCTATTCATGCTATTAATAATACTATTAATGCTATTAATAATACTATTAATGCTAATATTAATGCTATTAATGCTATTAATAATGCTATTAATGCTAATAATGATGCTATTACTGCTAATAATAATGCTATTTATGCTAATAATTATGCTATTAATGCTAATATTAATGCTACTAATGCTAATAATAATCATATTAACGCTATTAATAATGCTATTAAGGCTAATAATCATGCTATTTATGTTATTCAAAATTCTAATATTGCTAATAATATTGCTAATAATGCTCTTTATGCTAATACTCATGCTATTAATGCGATTATTTATGCTATTAATTCTATTATTTAGGCTAATATTGCTATTAATGCTCTTTATGCTCATAGTAATGCTATTAATACGATTATTTATGCTATTAATTCTATGATTTATGCTATTAATGCTATTAATAATGCTATTAATGCTATTAATAATGCTATTCATGCTATTAATAATACTATTAATGCTATTAATAATACTATTAATGCTAATATTAATGCTATTAATGCTATTAATAATGCTATTAATGCTAATAATGATGCTATTACTGCTAATAATAATGCTATTTATGCTAATAATTATGCTATTAATGCTAATATTAATGCTACTAATGCTAATAATAATCATATTAACGCTATTAATAATGCTATTAAGGCTAATAATCATGATATTTATGATATTAAAATGCTATTAATGCTAATAATATTGCTATTAATGCTCTTTATGCTCATAGTGATGCTATTAATGCGATTATTTATGCTATTAATTCTATTATTTATGCTATTAATGCTATTAATAATGGTATTTATGCTATTAATAATGCTATTAATGCTATTAATAATGCTATTCATGCTAATAATACTATTAATGCTATTAATGATAATATTAATGCTATTAATTGTATTCTTAATGCTATTAATGCTATTAATAATGCTATTAATGCTAATAATAATGCTATTACTGCTAATAATTATGCTATTAATGCTAATATTAATGCTAATAATGCTAATAATAATCATATTAACGCTATTAATAATGCTATTAAGGCTAATAATCATGCTATTTATGTTATTCAAAATTCTAATATTGCTAATAATATTGCTAATAATGCTCTTTATGCTAATACTCATGCTATTAATGCGATTATTTATGCTATTAATTCTATTATTTAGGCTAATAATGCTATTAATGTTATTAATAATGCTATTAATGCTATTCATGCTAATATTATTGCTATTAATGCTATTAAGGCTAATAATCATGCTATTAATCCTATTAATAATGCTATTTTTAATTCTATTAATGCTATTAATAATTTTATTAATGCTAATAATGGTATTACTCCTCATAATAATGCTATTAACACTATTTTTAATGCTATTTATGGTAATAATGCTATTAATACTAATAACAATACTATTATTAGTACTATTATTGCTATTAATAATGCTATTAATGCTAATAATAATGCTGTTAATGCTAATAATTATGCTATTAATGGTAATAATAATGCTATTAATGCAAATAATATTGCCACGTTCTAGAATCCCGATGCATTTGTATCGGACTCACAGCTAGTATTATATAAATTGCATTCTAGCAAATGACTAAAATGAAAATAGATTTATAAATGTGAATATATAGATCACAAAATATCAAATTATCTAAGTTATAAAGCATGAATTTTATAACTCTGGTTCCAGCTCGGCTGTATCTCAATGATAGCTTAGGTAAAAAAAGGAATCCGACTGGTACCCTAGATGTTCTACGGTTAATAAAAGGTACAGTAGATTACTAACGATATAGTGAATATTCTGGAATTTTTAAAGAAGGAATGGGATATGGGGTTGTCAGTTAATACCCTTAAGATCCAAATTTGTGCCCTGGGGACCTTGTACAACTACAACCTTGCCTTAAACTCCTGGGTATCCAGATTTATTAAGTCCTGTCATAGAGCTACCCCGGTTCATTGCCCTACCATTCCTCCCTGGGACCTTGGTCTAGTCTTAGATGCCCTTACTAAACCCCCCTTTAAACCCTTATCTGACACTCTTTTGAAAGTTTTGACCCTCAAAGTTGCCCTAACGTCTGCAGGACGGATCAGTGACTTACAGGCCCTGTCTGTGTCCCTTCCATACACTCAGGTTTTGGAGCATAGAGTCATTCTTTGTCTAGAAATGTCCTATTTGCCAAAAGTTCCATAGAACTCAGAAAATTGTCCTCCCCTCCTTTTGTGACAAACCTGCTAACCAAAAGGAGGCAGCCCTACATACATTAGATGTTAGACGTACCCTGCGTCAATACTTAGAGGTCACCAAACAGTTTAGGCGAACCCAGGCCTTATTTGTTTCCATCCAGGCATTTTCTAAAGGTAACAGTGTAACCAAAGGTACTATAGCCAGGTGGCTTAGAGACTCCATTGCCTTAGCCATTTCTTCATCCGGGATCCCTGTACTGTTAGGTCTTAGCGCACATTCTACCAGAGCAGTTGCCACTTCATGGGCGGAACGGGTTGATGTACCTTTAGAGCTTATTTGTAGAGCTGCTACTTGGTCTCCTAATACCTTTTTCACCCATTAGTGGCTTGACTTATCTTTCACTTTCTAAGGTGACCTTCAGTAGACGGGCCCTTGAAGAGGTGATCGCTCCCTAAGTTTTTTCCTTTTCTCTGGAGTTTTTCAGGTGGTGCTGTCATGGCAATGATGGAAAAAGTTAAATTACTTACCGGTAATGTTCATTTTCCGGTACAATGACATCACCACCGTTCCCTCCCTTCTATTCTTTATAATGTTTACATGTGTGGAGTGTTTTTTTGTTGGCATAATTCTTTTTGGTGGAGGCGTGTACTAATGATTTTTGCAGTCCTCTCCATTCATTCTCTGTAACCAACTGAAGTGGTCTATATGAGCGCTAAAGGAAGGAGGAATAGATAGATTTAGAGTATCCAAACCTTTATTAGATGTCCCTTATATGCCACAACGCGTTTCGACAGGCAGGTAGCTGTCTTCATGAGGTGTATTGGGGGAAAGTCGGCAGGAGCTGCAGGAGGAAAGAAGTAGGAATAATTACAGAAATTGTGTCCCGAGGACTGAAGGACCTGCGGTTGCCGGGCAACCGGGAATCAATGGTACAGGACTAGCAGTAACGAAGTTCCATTCATGTGACAATCTCCCCGGAAGGAACGGTAAAGCGGCGGCTGGAGGCTGACAGTGGTGCCTGGAAACATGAGAACCCGAGCGTTAACTGGTGTTGTGCGGGGCGCACAACACCATAAGGTGAGCGGCCATATTACGCATTAATGTCACATCAATTCTCCACAGATGCTCCTCAATGCACCCCTCTCTCTTTTTGTTACCTGTAACCAACTGAGGCAGAGAGGAGGTGCCGCCCTTTTTATTTCAGGGTTTCCTGTCCTGGATGGTCAGAACATATCTCTCTCTCAGGTGGTGGTCATAGCTCCGGAAAAACACATTACTTGTAAGTAAGTAATTTAGCTTTTCTTTCATAGATTATCACAAACAGTGCAAACGTCAATATAATCAAATTAGTGAAATCATTGCGTTTCCTTTGCTCAAAACTTTCAACAGTAACTGGATCCCATATTCTAGATCTGGCCTTAGGCTAGTTTCACTCTGGCGTTTGTGTGCGTTGCGCTGGCATCCGGCCTTCTCTCCAAGAAAGCGAATCCGCCATGCATCCCTATACTTAACAAGGTGGATGCATGGACGTGCGGAAGCATCAGTTTGTATACGTGTCCGTCTCTATGCGTCATTTTCATGTGTTCGCCAAACGCATTTGGTTGCATTCCTCTGTGAGAACCTCTGTGATTGGCTGTTAATAATATTAATTTTATTTGTATAGCACCAACATATTCCGCAACACTTCACACTTCAGAGGAGCCATATACAGTTTGAGACAATACATAATAACAAAAAATTCAAAAACCATTAGGAGTGAGGTCCCTGCTCGCAAGCCTACAATCTATGGGGAAATAGGGAGCAGGTACAAAAGGTAAATGGTAAAAAGTGCCATCATATATGGTCCAGAAATCACAGAATAGGTACTAAATATTATATTGAAAAAACTCACCAAAAATGGTCGCTTTTTTTCTACCCCTTGCATCTAGCAGATGGCTGCAGATTCCCCCAGGAGGTGACACATGCGTCAAGACACCGGTGCACAGCCCCCTGCAACCCATAACATGGGGGCGGTTTGTGGCAACCAGGCGACCAGCCATGCTAACAAGGAGGGCGCTGGTGGTGAATGCAGACACATGGACTCCACTAGGACTCTGCCACTCACATCCAGGTGATACATATAGTGTCTGAGCAGCCTATTGGTAATGCCCCCAATCCGGGCGGGCCACTCAGCACTGAGGACATGCATCACTGCACACCAATAGGCTGCTCAGACACTATATGTATCACCTGGATGTGAGTGGCAGAGGCCTAGTGGAGTCCATGTGTCTGCATTCACCACCAGCCCCCTCCTTGTTAGCATGGCTGGTCGCCTGGTTGCCACAAACCGCCCCCATGTTATGGTTGCAGGGGGCTGTGCACCGGTGTCTTGACGCATGTGTCACCTCCTGGGGAATCTGCAGCCATCTGCTAGATGCAAGGGGTAGAAAAAAAGCGACCATTTTTGGTGAGTTTTTTCAATATAATATTTAGTACCTATTCGGTGATTTTTGTTTAAAGCTAAATTATACATGTGTTATACATGTGGCTAGGTACTCGTGAGTGTAAGGGCCCTTGACGGTGGGTCACGAGCTTACGATATTCTGGCGCCATAATACCAACTGACACCTTACAACATTATCTTTAGTGTCAACCTGCATCTTTTTATCTTTTGCAGTTGAGGTTGTTTTCCTCTAGGGGGCGTCTGTCACAGTGATGCATGTCCTCAGTGCTGAGTGGCCCGCCCGGATTGGGGCGTTACTAATAGGCTGCTCAGACACTATATGTATCACCTGGATGTGAGTGGCAGAGGCCTAGTGGAGTCCATGTGTCTGCATTCACCACCAGCCCCCTCCTTGTTAGCATGGCTGGTCGCCTGGTTGCCACAAACCGCCCCCATGTTATGGGTTGCAGGGGGCTGTGCACCGGTGTCTTGACGCATGTGTCACCTCCTGGGGGAATCTGCAGCCATCTGCTAGATGCAAGGGGTAGAAAAAAAGCGACCATTTTCTGATCATCATAATGGGAGACCCAGACAATGGGGTTTAGGGCACTGCCCTCCGGAGGCCACACTAGGTGCTACAAGAACTGTAGACACCGCCCCCTCCGCTTATAAACCCCTACCGCAGGGAACATCCTCAGTTTTAAACTTAGTGTGCTCGGAGGTACCACACGCTTTGCTTGCACTTCATTGCATTCTCACAGCTTTCGTGATGGCGTATGAAGACAAGGTAAAAGAAGGTCCCAGTCGGGGACCTCCGGCAGTCTCCCTGTTAACCTTCGGGGAACACGCAGGTCGAGGTACCGGAGGGCCTAGTGCCTGGGCACACTGTGTCTCCCGGTACGCTGCCGTGCTCCTTCCCATCCCCCCTGGGGCTCTGGGAAGTGGGAGATAGGAGCCTTGCACAGCTCCGCTCCGTCCGAGGCCTCCCTAAATGGTGCTTACAGACCGGACTGGAGTCAGCTCTGTCCGAGGCCTCCCTTAATGGTGCTTACAGACCGGACTAGAGCCAGCCCAGTCCGAGGCCTCCCTAAATGGTGCTTACAGACCGGACTGGTGCTGAACCCCCGTCCGAGGCCTCCCATGATATGGTGCTTACAGACCGGACCGGCACTGAGATACTTCGGTGTCTCCGGTGTGCCTGGGGCAGTGTCTGGCACTAGTGTGTTCATGACACTCAGACCGCGCGTTGCCTTCGGGTCCGCGGTTCTGGCGGTGACCCTGTGCTGGGGTCACCCTGGCTGACCGCCCTGTGTGTCACAGGGGCTGCGGCTGTGGGCTTCAGACTTTGTCTGTGAGCCTGGGTATTTATGTTTATACCTCCCGCGCTGCGGGCCCCGGCGCTTACATTATTGTAATGGCGGCCGGGAGAGATGTGGAGCGGCCCATGTGACCTGGATGGGCGTGTGTGTGTGCTTCCCGCGTGTTTCGGCCCCGCCCTCTGCTTCTACAGCGGCGGCCATCTTTTCCCCTCACTTTCCTGCTGGGATCGTTGGAGACTGCTCTGCTGCACTCCAGGGGAGACCAGGTCTTCTTTCCTCGCGGAGGCCACACACACACCGCTCCCTTCACCACCGCTGTGCAGCGGTCGGTAAGCCACCGGTTTCCGGTGAATTTTCTCCTGTTTGATATCCCCCTACCGTGGGTATGTCCTCAGGGAAGAAAGGCGCTGCTAAGGCGGCCAGTACCACCCCTGTCTGCGCTACATGCACAGGAACACTGGTGGAGGGGTCCTGCAATAATTGCGGACGTCCAGAAGCCCGGACGGTCACTGCTGAGTCAGCAGCTCCGGTGCTATACCCTGAGGTTCAGGTGATCCCAGGGCCATGGGAAAAACAAAGCGAGATTAATGCTTCTCTGTTGTCCCAATTGTCCTCCATGTCGCAATCCCTGGAGGCACTAACAAGGAGACTGGATGCTCCAGTTACTCCTTCAAGCTACCCCCGGGTGTCTCCATCTTCCACCGTGAGACCCCTTAAGCGGGCTCGCCGTGATGATTCACCCGAGCTCCAGGTCCTCTCTGAGGAGGAGCGTCACGCTGACAGTGACGAGGATGATGGGGGTTCAACCCTCGGGTCGGTGTCTGAACCAGCTGAAGGGGTGGAGGATCTGGTGTCCTCCATCAACGAGACTTTACGCCTCGGGTTACCCCCTCAGGAGACAGCCGTGCACCCGAAGGAGGTCTATCAGTGGTTACAACCTGAGGCTAGACCATGTGGTTCCTTTTTGGACCATACTAACTTTGAAAGGGTGGTTAGAGCTCCCAGGGTACACCCTGGACGGCGTTATGTCCGCAAATCCAAGGACAACCGCTTTCCCTTTCCTCAGGAGGTGCTTCAGGAGTGGTCGCAGTCCCCGAAAGTGGACGCTTCCATGACCAGGATTGCTGCACGCTCCCTTTTCTCTGCCTCTGATAGCTCCTCACTGAAGGATGCGACAGACAGACAGGTCGAACAACTCGCCAAGTCGTCTTATGAGGCTGTGGGGTCGTCATTTGCCCCGAGTTTTGCTGCGGTCTGGACTCTGCAGGCGATCACATCCTGTCTGGATGGTATTGCTGGCCTGGCAGGTTTCAACTCTGAAGTCCTGGCACTTACAGAGAGAGCAAAAGCCTATGCAGATTATGCCAGGACGGCGTCCCTGGAGACTGCCACTCGCTCAGCTGTGGCTTCGGCCAATGCGATAGCGATCCGCAGATTGTTGTGGCTACGTCTATGGGACTCAGATGCCACGTCAAAGAAGATTCTGCAGAATCTTCCCTTCTCTGGTGACAGGCTGTTTGGTGCAGAGCTGGACAAGTTGATCAAAGACTCTACGGAGTCCAAGATTCCACAGAATAGACCTAAGCCTAGGTATACTGTGAAGAGGAACCCTAAACAGTGGTCCTTTCGTTCCAGCGCCCAGCCGTCAGCGTCTTCCGCTCGCGCGGACCGTGGGGCCAAAACTTCTCAGCAGTGGCGTCCCAAGAGTCGCCAGAAGAAGTCGGCAGGTACAACAGCTGCCGCTCCCAAACCCACTTCCGCATGACTCGCTCCCTCTTCCTGCCTCCCCACAGGTTGGGGGTCGCCTGTCTCAATTTCAAGACAAATGGCGACTCCACATCCAAGATCAGTGGGTTCGAGACGTAGTCTCCAGAGGATACAGGATAGAGCTGTCATCACAACCCACACACCGATTCCATCGGTCTGTTCCATCTCCAGAAAAGGCTCAGGCTTTTTATCTGGTGTTGGAGGGACTCCGCAGAGACGGAGTGGTGGTCCCAGTACCCACTGGGGAGAGGTTCAAGGGTTTTTACTCCAACCTCTTTATCGTCCCGAAGAAGGACGGCTCTTTCCGCCCGGTTCTGGACCTCAAGCTGTTCAACCGTCATGTGTTGGTTCGGAAGTTCCGCATGGAATCCCTGCGCTCCGTGATCGCGGCTGTGTCGCAGGGCGACTTCCTAGCGTCCATAGACATCCGCGACGCTTACCTTCACGTGCCCATTGCACCGTCTCATCAACGATGGTTGAGATTCGCAGTGGGGGAAGAGCACTTCCAATTCGTGGCGCTGCCCTTCGGGTTGGCCTCGGCTCCCCGGGTGTTCACGAAAGTGATGGCATCGATGATGGCCTTACTGCATGCGCAGGGACACGCCGTCATTCCTTATTTAGACGACCTGCTGGTCAGAGCGCCATCGGAACACCTGTGTCAGCGGAGCCTGCAGGCGACCATACAGTCTCTGGAGCAGTTCGGGTGGCTTCTCAACATCCAGAAGTCCACCCTGGTTCCAACCCAGTCACTGACGTATCTGGGCATGGACTTCCACACGGACTCTGCTCTAGTGTCCCTACCACGAGCCAAACAACTGGCCATTCAGTCAGGAGTACACGATCTCCTCAGATCACCTCATTCATCCCTACGGGTATTGATGAAGCTGGTGGGACGCATGGTGGCAGCAATAGAGGCGGTGCCATTCGCACAGTTTCGCCTCCGTCCTCTGCAACTGGAAATCCTCCAGAGGTGGGACAAGAGGACGTCCTCTCTGAATCAGCTGGTGGTCCTCTCCCAGCCGACCAGGGATGCTCTGCAGTGGTGGCTTCAGCCGAGTCACTTGTCGAAGGGACGATCCTTCCTGAAGCCATCGTGGTTAGTGGTGACCACCGACGCCAGCCTGAAGGGCTGGGGCGCGGTGTTCTTGCACCACAGAGCTCAAGGTCTCTGGACACGTTCAGAGACAACGTTGCAGATCAACGTGCTGGAGCTCAGGGCGGTCTATCTGGCACTCCTGGCCTTTCGGAGGTTCCTATCCGGACAACCGATTCGGGTTCAGTCCGACAATGCGACGACTGTCGCCTATATAAATCACCAAGGAGGAACCAAGAGTGCACAGGCTCTAGCGGAAGTCCACCGCATTCTATCATGGGTGGAAGCCAACAGCTGCTTGATTTCCGCAGTCTACATCCCAGGTGTCGAGAATTGGGAGGCAGATTACCTGAGCCGACAGGGGATGGACGCCGGAGAATGGTCTCTCCATCCGGACGTCATCCGGGACATCTGCATCAGATGGGGGACCCCGGATGTGGATCTGATGGCCTCCCGGCTGAATCATCAGGTGCCACAATACATGGCGAGATCGTGGGACCCTCAGTCTCTGGGGGCAGATGCTCTAGTCCTGAGTTGGTCAGATTTTCACCTGCCATATGTTTTCCCGCCCCTGGCACTGATGCCCAAGGTCCTGTGGAAAATCAAAACAGAATGTCACGCAGCCATTCTAGTGGCTCCGGATTGGCCGAGGAGGTCCTGGTATCCGGATCTGTGGCAACTGTCCGGCGGACACCGGTGGGCCCTTCCAGACCGCGCAGATCTTCTCGCGCAGGGTCCCTTCTTCCGCCCCAATTCCAGGGCCCTCAGGTTGACTGCATGGCTCTTGAGGCCTGGCTCTTAACATCCAGGGGTTTCTCTCCTGCGGTGGTTTCCACCATGAACAGAGCTAGAAGGCCCACGTCGCGGAAGATTTACCACAGGACGTGGAAAGTCTTTTTCGCCTGGTGCTCCTCTGGGGGACATGTACCTTGGCCTTTGTCGATCCCGACCCTATTGGCTTTTTTGCAGTCAGGTTTGGAGTTGGGCCTTTCCCTCAGTTCTCTGAAGGGTCAGGTATCAGCACTGTCTGTATTGTTCGACAGGCGCTTGGCGCTCCTCCCAAAGGTTCGTCAATTTCTCCAAGGGGTGTCTCGAGTGGTTCCGCCGTATAGGCGACCTCTGGACCCTTGGGATCTCAACATGGTCTTGGCGGCTTTGCAGAAACCACCTTTTGAGCCATTGAGAGAGGTCTCTCTTTCTTATTTGTCACAGAAAGTGGCCTTTCTGGTGGCTATTACGTCCCTGAGACGGGTCTCTGAACTGGCGGCACTATCGTGCAAGTCACCCTTTCTGGTGGTTCACCAAGACAAGGTGGTGTTGCGCCCGCGGGCGGAATTCCTACCAAAAGTGGTTTCCACTTTTCATTTGAACCAGGAGATTGTGCTCCCATCATTTTGTCCCGCTCCTGTTCATCAGATTGAGCGCGACCTCCACACTCTGGACCTCGTACGGGCTGTACGCATTTATGTGTCCAGAACTGCCTCCTTCCGGAGTTCGGACTCCTTGTTCGTACTGACGGCAGGTCGCTGTAAGGGGTCAGCGGCGTCAAAATCTACCTTGGCCAGATGGATCAAGGCACCCATTCAAGAGGCTTACCGGTCTTCTGGTTTGCCTCTTCCGGTAGGCTTGAAGGCACACTCGACAAGAGCTGTCGGTGCCTCCTGGGCCTTGCGACATCGCGCCTCTGCTCTGCAGGTGTGTCAGGCGGCCACTTGGTCTAGCCTGCACACCTTCTCTAAGCACTATATGGTGCATGCCCATGCCTCTGCGGATGCAAGTTTGGGCAGGCGGGTCCTCCAGGCGGCGGTTGCCCACCTTTGACGGGGACCGCGTATGCAAACGTCTTTTTAGGAACTTTTTCCCGCCCTGGGGTATTGCTTTAGGACATCCCCATTGTCTGGGTCTCCCATTATGATGATCAGAAAAAAGAGAATTTTGTTTACGTACCGTAAATTCTTTTTTCTTGAATCATCAATGGGAGACCCAGCACCCACCCAGTGTTCCGTTGTATGTTACGGTTGATCTGTTCCCTGTTGGGCAGTTTATCCGGGTTGTTGAACCGTCTGTTCACGGTGTCTTCCCGAGGTTTCGGGTGTGGTTTTCTGTTGTCTCCTCGCAGCTTATGGACCAAACTGAGGATGTTCCCTGCGGTAGGGGTTTATAAGCGGAGGGGGCGGTGTCTACAGTTCTTGTAGTACCTAGTGTGGCCTCCGGAGGGCAGTGCCCTAAACCCCATTGTCTGGGTCTCCCATTGATGATTCAAGAAAAAAGAATTTACGGTACGTAAACAAAATTCTCTTTTTTTGGTGAGATATATGGTCCAGCCATCAATATAATAAATATGGGATTCATTTAATGCTGCATGAACCGGTCACCTGCCAGTATTTACACAAGTACAGATAAAGTGCTATGTTATGCAGACAGATGGTACAAGAGGCCAGATTTGGGAAAGGATAGATAGGAATAGTTAGGCAAGTGAGGTGATGTGATAAGCCAATCTAAAGTGTTGCATCTTTAAGGCTCGCTTAAAACTGTGGGTATTGGAAATTTATTTAATTGTTTATGGTAAACCTTTCCATAGAATTGGTGCAGCTCGTGAAAAGTCTTGGAGACGGGAGTTGGAGGTTCGGATTGTAGCTAATGTCAGTCTTGGGTCACTTGTGGAACGGGAGCGCATGTTTAGGGCGATAGACAGAGATGAGGAAGGAGATGTGGTGCAGTGCAGTACTGTGGAGGGCTTTGTGGGTGAGAGTGATAATTTTATAATTTACTCTATGGCGGATTGGCAACCAATGCAATGACTGGCACAGAATAGAGGCATCAGTGAAGCAGTTGGAGAGGAATATGACCCTGGCTGCTGCATTCAGGATGGATTGGAGACTACACCGCAGTCTCTGCTCACTCATTCAACTTTAGGGCCCCCTTTAGCATGGGAGGCCTTAAAACAATGCGCCCCCACCGCACTGAGAATACCAGCCCTCAGCTGCCTAGTTTTACCTTGGCTGGCAATTAAAAATAGGGTGGAGTCCACAAATTTTTTTTTTTTTAGCTGACCATGATAAAATTACGCAGCTGAGGGTGGCAGCTCGCAGCTGTACACTTTCACGGGGCTAGACTGGAAAATACTACGAAGCTGCACGTGTTTTTTTTTGTTTGTTTTTTTAATTATATATTTAACACCCTATGACGGCAGGTTGGGTGTCATACACTAATGTGTATGACAACCAAGCACAATCACTGTCCACATTGAGGTAATGCTGTCTGACTGTAATAGCCAATCAAAGAGGCTCTCACAGAGTGTGACCGTCTGTTTGGCTGTTTGCTTGACAGTGCAGTGAATATGCAAATAGCTTAATGGAGGGCCCAGAAGTAGAAGCAATAGACTAGTAAGCCTGATAAAAGAGGGAGGGAAAGAGGGAGTGAGAATTTTTTCTCCTGCCAGACATGTTCTGGCCATGCCCCCAGAAACTTTTTCTTGGTGCATTGTGAGGATCAGCACAAAAAAAACGCATGTAAGCGCACCCTTTTTATACTGCTCTGTCGGTGGATCAGTATAAAAACCGCTGCACTTGCATGTGTTTGCATGCATTTTGACATGCGCCTGTGGATGCAGATGCTTCGGTTGTCATGTGGATGCATACAAAACGCTAGTGTGAAACTAGCCTTACAGGGGATTTATCAAAGGGTAACAATACATTGGGATCACAGGATTTTCTCTCTCTTTTTATACACCCTAAAATCTTGTTTGCTTTTGCAGCTGCTGCATGATATTGAGCACTGGTTCTCAGCTTACTTGTAACCAGAATACTCAAGTCATTCTCCTGTTCTGTAGTTCCAAGTATATTTGTATTCAATGTACATGCAGCTATACGATTACTTTGGCCTAGGTGCATGACTCCATATTTATCAATATTAAACTTACCGTAATTTTAGTTGCAAGAAATGAGGCACCAGTGGTATGAGCTGATAACGGGGCTGAATGAACCGTGAGTCAAGAAGCCAGTGTTGCTCAGTCTGAAAGTCTTAATAATTATTTCCAAAGTAGAGAAAGACGGCACTCACCTGTTTGCTTCAGGCGTGTACTTTCATAGATTCTTCGGGGGTTACATTGTGCAGGGGAGAGACAGCAGAGTGGACGACGGCACTGTTTCGCGCACGAGCGCTTCTACGGGTCCAAGACTAATGACTCTGTGGACTCTACTTCCTATAAAGGAGGAGCTCTTACCATGACATCACAGAGTCACTAGGGACATTATACCTCTGGTGCAGTGAGAATTAAAAACAGGTAAATACCAAAATTATCATTTGCAACAGATAAAGGCAATTATTTACAAAGCATTTTATTATACACAATCAAAGGACAGGTTTTTTTTTACTGTGCTGTGGATGCAACATCCCAAGTGTGATTGCAAAGCAACTATGAGCAAAAACAAAATAACTCTCTTTTTGGTGATAAGACATTATCTATCTGATCATTGAAAGAAATAAAATCTCCCAATTCTATTTCTAATCTGTTATATATTTAATAATTACTCAACTTTACACTCACTCCCCAAGCGTGTTGAAGCTTAACATCATAGTTAACCAATTTAGATGAGCTACATCAACGGTCTCCAACGATGCTCAATATAAAGTGCATGGAAGCCTCTTTGGTCTCATTTAACCATTATGGTACCTTTACACGCCGCTACAGAAGGTTAGAAACAACCAGGTGTCTCACATGCACAAGCACGTTTCAATGGTTCCTAACGGTACCCGATACCGCCTTTACACGCCGCTACAAGGTGCTCTACAGAAGGTTTAATCTATTCCTGGAGGCACCGCCGGGTGCCGCAGGTTACCTTCTGTAGAGCACCTTCCCTCATTTACACGCCGCTACCACAAGGTAATATGGGAGGACCTGGGGCAGCAGGGACAACACATAGGCGTGGCAGAGTTGTGGATTACGAGACGCTCATACAATGATTGGACAAAGCAATAACATCATGATTGGCCAGCCAGCGCAGGAAGGCTGGCTAATACATGATGCTATTGCAATTGTGTAGTGTGACTGGTCATCTCCTTAAATATGCCGCCCTATGCAGGGACAACCAATCGTAACGCTGGAGCTTCCACCAATAATCGCTGAAGGGGGGCCGTATCCCGGAGGCTGTGTCACGCCCCAGGGAGTTAACTAGGTGTCGCAAAAACCTTCCTGTTCCTCATTTAGACGCCGCTACCATCGGGTTGAAATCAACCTGTTTTTGAGCACCGCTCAAAAACAGGTGTCGACAGTGACCGGTGGCAACAACCCGATTTACACGCCGCTACCTCGCGGTGTTTTGACGGTGCAAAATACATTTGTCTCCGACACCCGGTTGTTTCTAACCTTCCGTAGCGGCGTGTAAAGGTACCATTATGTGTTTTTTCACTAGATTGAATAGCTTTCTCAGCTGTATCCTCTTGAGAAATGGCACCCCACAGTATTAAAAGAAACCTGCTCTTACAATTTACTATGATTTAAAATGAACTTATATACTATAGAGCATCTAACCAGAGACTCTTATACCGAGGACTTTAAAAGGGATATACTTTGATAGAATATGAATCATCCAATCACATAATGATTTACAATAACACTGCCAGGTCCAATTTGTCGTTCAATCCAGATAGCCCCTGAGCATTGGTGTTAAGGATCCATCTGGCCTCCAGTTGTAACAACCTCTTATGGCTGTCCCCACCACGTTGACAGGGGAATACACGTTCAATCCCAGCAAATTTTAATACTTTAGGGTCACTATTGTGCTGTTCTCGTATATGTTGAATAAGACTAGGTGACCCTTTGCCCGAAGTGATGGACTTAAAATGTTCTCTAAACCTTATGGGTAATGGTCTTATGGTTTTCCCTATGTAGTATTTCTCACAAGGGCATAACAGGATGTACACTACCCATTTGCTCCGGCAGTTGATAAAAGACCGTACAGTGTGTTCATGACCTCCTATTTTCATATAGGCACCTTTTTTCAGATATTCACAACAATTACAATGTGAACACATTATGAGGTAAAAAGGTATGATAAAATGAGCGCTAGGGACAGAAACAGGCACTGGGCTCTTATCGATTATTACCTTTCAAATTTATTGTGAACAGTAGATGTTATGGGTCTCCTCGCCACAACGTTTCAACACTGAAGGCGTCTTTCTCAAGTGGATGTCAGACCCATAGTAAAATTCCCCTTTTATTCTCAACCCCCACTAATCACTAATAAAAAAGAGGTGTGCTACACACTCCTATCTGCACATTCAACTACTTAAAGGTATATACATACATTATATCTACCAGAACATGAGAACATACATATACCATATCTATTATATGCAGCAGTGTATAAAATTACAAACAAACTATTAAAAAATATAAAAATATTTAAAAATAATAAAAAATATAAAAATTATAAAAAATATATATGCTGATGCAGCTAGATTTCCTTCAAAAATTATTCTCTAAAGCGAGATTTAACCCTTCAGGGAATAATGTGCTCATCTTAAAAGTCCAAAACGATTCTTTCCTATTAAGTTTATTAACCCTATCCTCAGTCTCATCCTGAACATGATCAATTATTGTCAGTTGCAAGCTGGAAGGATCTCTATTATGTGTCTAGACACACTATGCTTAAGAAACCCATTTTTAATGTTAAAACGATGTGTATTAAGTCTTTTTTTTGCATATATTGCGTTGTTCTACCAATATATTGGTATCGGCACGGACATTCTAGCATGTATATAATAAATTGGGAACGACAATCAAATCTTTCTTTAATGCAAAAAGATTCCTTTGTTGTATTAGAAATAAAGGTTTTACGTCCGTGCACTATAATTTTACAACATTTGCATTTTGATGACTCGCATTTATAGCATCCTTTTTCTTTATTGTAATTTCCATATTTCGTTGTTATTTGTGGGTGCCTTAATCTACTGGGGGCCACTATATTGTGTAGATTTCTACATCTCCTAAAAATTATTTTTGGATCTTTTGAAATAATATTTGAGAGAATCGGGTCACCTTGCAATATAAACCAATATTTCCTTCATAATATGTAAATATTTTGATATGATTGGTTATAAGTGGTAATCAGGTTGCAACTATAATTCCCCATGTTCTTTTTCTGTTGATCATTATTTTTATTTTTAATTTTAATGATGCTATTTTCCTCCAATTTTCTTATAAAACTGTTTTGATTATATTTCTTGCATTTTTTAAAAGCATCTGACAATAGCTGACTGGGATATCCTTTCTCTCTAAATCTCTTTTTCAACAGAATAGCCTCTTTTTTAAAATCTATATCATTCGTGCAATTCTTGCGTATTCTTAGATATTGGCCATAGGGAATATTTCTAATCCAAACCGGTAAATGGCAGCTGTCAAATTTTAAATAACTATTGACGTCCACACTTTTAAAATGTGTGGACGTACTTAATTGACCTTTTGCATCTATATTTATCATAAGGTCAAGATATTGCACATTTGTTTCGGAGATATTCATGGTGAATTTCAATCCCCATGTATTTTCATTAAGATGTTGCGCAAATGTATATGCCTCTTCCTTAGTGCCTGTCCATACTATAACTAAATCATCTATATACTTTTACAGGTCCCCTCTTAAAATACATGAAAACATTTTGCACTCCACTGATGTCAAAATAACCAGACAGTTGCGTGGATGACTGTTTAAACTTGTTGTATATCATTTATGCTCCATTTATCTCTCTTCTTCCCTTCCTAGTTCTCCCCCATCCCTCCCTATCCCCTGCCCACTTTCCCCCTTTTCTTCCTCCCTCCCCTTCTCTCCCCCCATAGTTTCTTTTTCTTTCCCCTTCCTTCCCTTTTTCCCCCTCCCCCTCCCTTCCCGTCAGTTCGGTATACATGGGTAATTTGGTGTTATTCCTATGATTCAGGGACACTGGCCGGGGAACATAGTGTATTTTACAAGTACATTGTTTATTGAGTTCTTTGGTTTATGATATATATTGTTCTGAATTGTTTTGACTTTCTCCCTTTCCTCGTTGGAAAGGACACAACCCGTTGAGGAGTGACACGGTCAGCTTAGACCGTGGTATTCGTGAAACGACTATACCCCATATCATAAGCAAGAGTTTTTAATCTCAAGCTCCCCCAGGGGCACTAATCACCTTTCTCTCCCCCCTTCCCTTCTTCTCATTTTTTCACCCCTCTTCTTCCCACTTACGTTGCCTTTCTTTCTGTCCCTATTTCTTTGGTAACAGGTTAGCCTCTTTATAGGGCCTACAGGTTTGATACCCGCCCCCTTGCAGGACTATGGGGCCCATAAAATTTGGATCCCTAAATGTACAGGGGTTCAATACTCCCCAAAAACGAAGCCACATATTGAAGGATATGCACAAGCAAGGGGTTCACATACTTTTTCTTCAAGAAACCCACTTTAGATCTGACCCGATTCCGGTTATTGGGGGCAGACTCTATGATAGATGGACCCATAGTTCCAATCCTGAATCCAGGACAAAAGGCGTCTCAATAGCCTTCCATAAAAATTTAAATTTTTCATTAATTGATACAGTCCTTGATGAGGGAGGACGCTTTATTTTTATGAAAGTTAAGATTGCTGACAAGTCTCTGACCCTAGTTAATTGGTATCTTCCAAACCGGGATCAGCCTAGGGTCTGCAGATCTCTCTTGTTGAAATTGTCAACGTTTGCAGAAGGCCAGGTCGTGATTGGTGGGGACTTTAATTTTGTCTTTGATCCCACACTGGATACCTCATCTGGTCGGGGGGCAGTCGCATTAAGAAAGGTGAGAGCCCTGCAAAGATTCTTACTCAAGCTACATTTGATTGATGTCTGGAGAATTCTCAATCCCAGAGGTAAGGATTATACATTCTATTCTAGTCCGCATAACTCCTACAGCAGAATCGACCTATTCCTGGTCAGCCAGGGGATACTGTCTTGGAAACCAGATGCCATGATTGGCAATATTACATTGTCGGACCACTATCCTATTTTCCTGTCCTTGGAGATCCCCGGGCTGGCAGAGAAAAATTTTTTTCGTGGAGGTTGAATGGCAATCTCTTAAAGGATGCAACTTGTTTGAGGGAGTTGAGGGCTGATATTGAGACATTCTCCCTTACTCATGTGACAGATCCGACACCCCAGTTTACTAAGTGGGAAGCACTAAAGTGCATCCTGAGAGGCACCTTAATCAATCATGGTGCTAGACTTAAAAAAATTTATATGGAGGGAATCAACACCCTAGTGTCATGTATCCAAACCCTTGAAAGTAAGAATAAAAATTCGAGTCTGCCCGAAACCCTAGTCGAGCTTACTACCAAAAGGCTTGAACTTAAGGACATGCTGGATAGGCAGTTCGTACGTAATAGAGAAAGAACTGCAGGTTTTTGTTATAAAAAAGCCAATGTATGCGGACGCCCATTAGCACGGCTACTTCTCCCCAGGACGGGTCCCACCTTCATCTCATCACTTAAAAATGCCTTCCCCCGGGTTTGAAAAGGAAGGCCTTCCTGGGATGGAAATACGAAGATGTCATCCGGGTGGGTGATATTTGAAAACATGGTGAGATTCCCACCCTTTCCTCCCTCCAGGGCCATTCTCCTTCTATTAAGCTTCTTTGGTGGGAGTATCTGCAAGTCCATCTTTTTTAGTTTCCCTGAACTTACCGAGGGGATTGGACAGTTGACTTTCTCCTATGGAACTACTGTTTGCTGGGTGCCCTACTACCGTGTTTTTCCGAAAGTAAGACCCTGTCTTACATTTTTTTGGGGCCAAAAGTGGCCCCCTGTCTTACTTTCGGGGGGTCTTATATTGGCAGCCCCAGCCACTGCAGCCTCCCATCCACACACACCCACCCATACACATACAAACACACACACACACACACACATACAAACACACACACACACATACACACACACACATATACATACACACACATACACACACTGCCTCTTACCGGCTCCCTGCTGTCCTCGCTGTCCCCTGGTGTGTCCAGGCTCCTCCAGTGTCCGGCTGCAGGTGCAGCCGCTTTGGAGCAGATGGGGTTAATCACAGCCTAACTTGCTGTGTGCCCCTGCTCAACACTGCACAGCCCGGCTCGAGCTCTGATTGGCTCCCAGGAACCAGTGGGCGCGGCCAGATGACGTCCTGAGCTCTGATTGGCTCGTCATCTGGCCGCGCCCGCTGGTTCCTGGGAGCCAATCAGAGCTCAAGCCGGGCTGTGCAGTGTTGAGCAGGGGCACACAGCAAGTTAGGCTATGATTAACCCCATCCTACTCCAAAGCGGCTGCACCTGCAGGACACTGGAGGAGCCTGGACACACCAGGGGACAGGTACCGGCCCTATATTCCCCAGCACCCCCCCCCCCCCCAGGCGGCCTTACTTTCGGGGGGACCTTATATTAGCAAACCCCCCGTTCCCCCTACCCTGTCTTACTTTCGGGGGGGTCTTATTTTCGGGAAAAGACGGTAGGGGGATCTCTTCCCTCTACTCAATTTTTTCTACACCTGATTCTGATACGAAACTCTACTTTCAGTCTGCTTGGGAGAGGGATTTAGGTCGGACTCTGTCAGATGGGGATTGGGAGCGTTGTTTCCTTATGAACCATAAACTCCCAGATTCCAGTGAGGCCTCAGAAAAGGGGTACAAACTGCAATTTCGGTGGTACCTTACCCCTGACAGGTTGCATAAAATCTCTCCTACGATCTCAAACTGCTGCTGGAGGTGCGGATCTGGAATTGGCTCGCTTTTGCATATCTGGTGGGACTGTCCTTCGATTAGAGGCTTTTGGAACCAAGTGTTTCGAAATTACGGCTTGATTACAGGCACATCACTGGTTCTCCCGAGATGGCCCTGCTTTCCATGATTTCCGGTTCGGTGAGATCCCAAAAACAGATATTCTTAGATTTTGCCTAGCGGCCGCTAGAACCGTGTTCCCCCGACACTGGAAGGAACCACTTCCCCCCACCATTGTGGAGTGGTATTAAGAATTCTAAACCATCTTTAGGATGGAAGAAATCAATGCAGATATTTTACAGACAACGAGTTCTTCTTGGCTACTTGGACTGAATGGATTCTATTCAAAGATTCCGTCCACTTTCCTGACCTGTTTACTTGAACATATGTAATCGACCTATATTCCCCCATCAAGCTGCGTCTTCATTCTCTTTTTGTTTTTAACTCCCGCTTCCTACAGCATTTGTGTTCATTCCCTCTCTGTTCTCTTTTCCATCTCTTCCCTTACCTGTTCCCCCCCCCCCCCCCCCCCCCGGGCGAGCTGACCAGCACTTACTGAACGGTGGACCTGGCTTTGCTATGATGTACCGGTTATTTTTATAATGATTTTATTAGGCGTCCATGGCCCTGCCTCTCGGGGACTATGGACGTTGTGTTATCAGCTTCACTCGCTTTTAGCCATGCTGCAATGGTGATTCTCTTTTGTTTCATGAGTGAAGTTCTTATTGTTGAGCAGAAGATGCCGTATTTAGATTCAAGGGGTTAATTACCTCTAGCGTTTCTTGGTGTAATGTTTTTTCCACCATATACAGTATGTGTGTCCTTCATTATTCTTCTATTTTTTTGTATGTTGTAGTGAAAATGTATAATGAGCACTACAGTAGTTTTGTACTACTGTTTTCTTTACGATATTATTCTTTGCTTAATAAAAATAAATTTAACAAAAAAAAAAATAACCAGACAGTAGTTGCATGGATCCACCGTCTTTGAATATTGCACAAACCAACTGCCAATCCTTTGGTACTGACCGGTTTAAAAGAGAGTATAAGAAGCTGAGTTACACCCCTTTCACATCAGCGTTTTCGCTGATGTTCCGCCCGGATCTGGCAAGCCCCATGCGTTGTCTGTGTGGCTTGCGGTCCGGGGCAGCAACTTGGATTCTGCCGGATGCGGCAGATCCGTCCCTTCCGACCGTGAAAAAAAATGCTGCTTGCAGCTTTTGTTTTTTTCGCGGCCGCAAGTGTCTGATCTGGCCGATCCGGCATAACTGCACTTGCCGTACCAGACTGCAAACCTCATAGAGAATGCATGGAGCCTGCTGGATCCGGGCCGCAAGTTGGGCGTTAGGTGGCAGATGCAGTAAATCTGCCAGATCTGCCCGCACATCAGCAAAAACGCTCATGTGAAAGGCCCCTAAGGCTGGCTTCACACCACTGCTGTGGTGTATCAGGTTCTGTCCAGTGTTTTGCAGGAAACACTGGACAGAACCTGATAGTCCTGGGCAAATATGCCCTTCGGTCTTGTTTTCTGCTGGATTCGGCAGATCGCAGCTGCAGCTGCTGAAATTTCAAGTTTGTGGCTAGCGGGGAGCTAGCTGTGGTCCTGAAATCTCTGCAGGGGACAGCTCCAGGTGCTGAAGTTTAGCAGCGCTCACTGCCAGCGTCCGGGAGCAGCATTCGAATTTATGTCAGATTCGGCACCATAGACTACCATGTTAGGGGGAGCTGGATTCGGGAGGATCCAATTTGTGCCAATTTTTCCCCCGGACAGAAAATTGCAGCAAGCTGCGACTTTGTGTCCGGGGGAAAAACCCGAATTCTCCCGGATCCTCCCGGACAGATGGGAACTGGATGGCAAATAGCTGCCATCCGGCCCCATAGGAATACTATGTGGCCGAAACCGAATCCAAAACTGTCCGGACAGCCCTGGATCCATAAAATCGTGGTGTGAAACCAGCCTTACAGTGGTTTGTCATTTACAGAGCTCAGCTCCCTCAATATGCGAGGATGAATGTCGTCTATCCTCAGACGCAGCCATGCTCCTCCTTGTGTTACATTAGTGATATTATATGTGCAAAAGAGGATTGCGGTATAAAGGGGAGCGCTAAGCAATAGCAGGACACAGAAGTTATACCAACCTACTTTAATAAAAACAATTACAGCGGCTCTTATATGCCACTACGCGTTACGATAGCCTATGCTATCTTCATCAGGTGGCTGATGAAGATAGCATAGGCTATCGTAACGCGTAGTGGCGTATGAGAGCAGCTGTAATTGTTTTTATTAAAGTAGGTTGGTATAACTTCTGTGTCCTGCTACTGCTTAGCGCTCCCCTTTATACCGCAATCCTCTTTTGCACATATAACTTTCTATCTCCCTCTGGGAGAGCGGTTGGGGCAGCAGCTGTGAGCATTGGCAATTCCCCAGACCTTAAGGTGGGGTTACACGTTGAAATATCGTTCCGCGCATTTAGTGCACGTTTCTCCCGCATCGCATCTGAGGTTTACACGTTGCGATTTCTGGATCCAATGTCCATACGATGTCTACGCCCCCCAACCCAGGAACGACCATTTAACATGGGAGTGAATGGGTGACGTTGAACTTCACATCGGAGTTGGGCTGTCACACAGCACGATCCGGCTCCCATCTCCATTCAATATCGGAGCATTGGAGAGCATGCTCATTCAATCCCAGATATCGCATTGACATTGTTCCTGCATCGTATTGGACGTTCACACCATAAAACGCAGGAACGATATCGGCTCCAACGATCGAACCACGTGACTTTTAATTGAAATTGGACGCCGATATCGCAACGTGTAAACCCACCTTTAGTTAAACATGCTGTCAGTTTGGAGCTGAACTTCAGGACCTGTGGTGATGTCATATAACGACGCCCCTTTCCCATCACGGGACCACACCACCTGACTGCACAAGAAACCTTCTATACCAGACGCTCCCTTCCTGCTTATACTTGTGTTGTGCGGAGACTCAGCACACCAAACCCAGGTGAGCACAACACCTCCCCCCTGGCACATAATCAAAACAGAGCTTCACCATGTGGCGCATTAGTGATATTGGCTGTCAAACTTGGATTGCTGCCTTGCTTAACCCCTTTATGCCCATGCTAAATTTTTTCAAAGCTGAGGTGTCATTTACTTTGCGATGTTTCAACATATTCTTATGCATTTATTTATAAAAATATCAGAAATTTGACAAAAGATTTCTAATAATCATTGGTTTTCAAATTATGAATGATTATCCCTTTAACCCCTTAACCCCAGTTTGTTTTCACCTTCTTGATCAGGCCAAATTTTACAATTCTGACCAGTGTCAATGTATAACTCTGTAACGCTTCTGTTCTTCCCATTGATTCTGAAATTGTTTTTTTCGTGACACATTTTACTTCATATAAGTGGTAAATTTTAGCTGATATGATTTATGTTTATTTATGGAAAAAAACATACATTTGACAAAAAAATCAAGATTTTTGCAGTATTCAACTTTTAATTTTTATGTCGTTAAACCAGATAATTGTATAACACAAAATCGTTAATTAATACTATTTGCAACATGTCTACTTTTACATAAGCACCATTTTTGAAATATGTTTTTATTAAACTTTTAACCCTTCTAACTTTTTATCAGCAATTTTGAATTTTTCCATCAAAATTTACTAAACCATTTTTTTGGGACCACATCACATTTGAAGTGACTTGAAGTGGTGACAGGAAATACCCAAAAGTTACACCATTCTAAAACTGCACCCCCCAAAGGGCTCAAAACCACATTCAAGAAGTTTATTAACTTGTTAGGTGCTTTACAGGAGCTAAAGCAATGTAGAAGGATAAAAAACCATTGCTCTAGCCCCAAATTTTTCATTTTTAAAAGGGTGAAAGGAGAAAATGCACCATACAATTTGTTGTGTCATTTCTCCTGAGTACGCCGTATGTGGTGGCAAACTACTGTTGGGGCGTACTGCAGGGCTCGGGAGGGAAGAAGTGCTATTTGATTTTTGGATTGCAAAATTGGCTGGACTAGATAACGGACACCATGTTCATTTACAGAGCCCCTGATCTGCCTACACAGTAAAAAACCCCACAAGTCTCCCCATTTTGGAAACAACAACCATCAAGGAATATATCTAGAGGAGTGACGAGCACTTTGAACCCACAGGTGCTTCACAGAATTTTATAATGTGTAAACCTGAAACTGAAAAAATACATTTTTACCACAAAAATGTTGCTTTAATCCCAAATGTTTTAATTTTTACAAGGTAACATTAGAAAATAGACCATATGATTTGTTGTTCAGTCTCTGCTCTGTGAATGGAGAGTGGCGGATGTAACTGTGCACTGTCTGACATCTGCACTGCATTAAAACCTGCCGTCAGTCCGTGTTTGTGGCGGTTTCAGCTGCCGCTCTCCATACACAAAGCAGACACTGAATTCATGCTGGTGCCACCTCAATGACTGAGACCAGAACACTGCCAGGAGGATTCAAGTTCATTTCCTCCCAGTAGCGGGGTTTAACGTGCTGGTGCTGGGCAGGATCAGAATGATATTAACCTCATATCTGCAGTTTAATACGGTAGCATTTCTCCACGTGACAGGTTCACGTTAACTCTTTTTGATATTCAGTAGGTAAAGAATTAATTATAAAGGCCATAGGGTCAGAGCCTCTAAAATGCTCGGTCCTTTCAACAAACTTTGCATAAACCAATAGTGAAAGTGAATATCTGAAAAATTATTTTATAGGAAAAATGGAGTATGGAGATTTCCCAAGCTTCTCTTTAGAACCAATTAGTGAACAAAGTACTGCACACTGATGAGGGTAGGATATGTACTTTTCTTTACTTTTCTGGCGGCACGGTGGCTCAAGTGGTTAGCACTGTAGCCTTTGCAGCGCTGGGGTCTTGAGGTCCTGGGTTCAATTCCCACCAAGGACACTAAGGACAACATCTGCAAGGAGTTTGTATGTTCTCCCCGTGTTTGCGTGGGTTTCCTCCGGGCACTCCGGTTTCCTCCCACATTGTAAAGATATACTGATAGGATGTTTAGATTGTGAGCTCCAAGAGAGACAGCATTAATGATGTATGTAAAGTGCTATGGAATTAATAGCGCTATATAAATGAATAAAATATTATAAAATATTATATTATTCTTATCACGTCTGAACAAGACCTCAAAGAGGCAAATAAATACCATTGTCATGCGACAGAAGCAAAATGTTAGCACATTTTGGGAGAATTTAAATATAGAATTCTACATATAAATCCATATAGAATCTTGAATACATGAACATAATACCCGAAATGAAAGGACTTTACGAGTGTATTCAGTGCTTTCCTTTACTTAGATGTACACTAGATGGCACCAGTCACTAATGAAAATGAATGATGTGAATTTTACACAATTCACTTTATTCAGAATATACACCATAGAAACACATTGACTGTTTAACTCTTTCACGCCATGACCATTTTTTTTCCCGTCAATATAAGGGCTTGTTTTTTGCGGGATGCGTTTTACTTTTGAATGACTCCATTTACATCACCATGTAGTGTACTGGAAAATGGGGAAAATTTGTCAAGTGCGGTGAAATTGTAAAAGAAAGTGCAATTTCACAATTGTTTTTTATTTACCATGTTCACTGTATGGCAAAACTGACCCGACAATATAATTCTGCAGGTCAGTAAGAGTACATTGAGGCCAAATGTGTATGTTTTTTTTTTTTCTAATAAAAGCTAGTACATTTCTAAGAATTTTTTTTTTCTTTTGTCAATTATTTGCGATCTGTAGCATTATTACTTTTCTGGACCTGGAGCTATGTGAGGGCTTATTTTTTGCGCCCTGAGCTGACATTTTTACTAATACCATTTTGGGTAGATGAACTGTTTTGATCGCCTTTCATTGCACTGTTGTGGCGACCAAAAAACATAATTCTGGTGGTTTTAATTTTTTTTCATTATGCTGTTTACCAATCAGAATAATTTATTTTATATTATGATAGATCAGATATTTCTCAAAGCAGCAATACCACATGTATTTTTTTCCTATTTTATTTTCGGTTGAGCAAAAGGGGGGTGATTTTAACTTTTTTTTTCCTTAACCTGTTATTTTGCTCTTCTACCCTTAGGGGACTTTGAGCTGCAATTGTCCCATCGCTTGTGCTGTACAAAGAAGGGCATCAGTATCAGCAGAAATCACAATCTCCTCTTAATGCTGACTCGCAGCCAGCGTTCACAAGGGGATCATCATTTTAGACACGGGGGTCATCAGCTGACCCCTGGCTGTTAGGATGACCCCCCCCCCTTCCTGCCAGGGTGAGTTAAATCTCATTGTCTGAGATTGACAGCAGGATGTAACTGTTTAACAGTCACAGGTAAAAATCTGATCCACCAGTGGCTGTTGGAGGTACATGATAATTGAATAAAACAGCGATCATGTACAGGGAAAGATACAGGATAGGTGTGCAAGCCTGCATCAAAGGCAGCAAAATGACATGTGACAAAAGTTTGTCATATGTTGTAAAGGGGTGTAAGATGGCTGTTCCACCACTCAGCTGCTACCACATCGGTTGGGCAGGTACATGTCTTATTTCACACAATATCACTTGTGGCCAAGAGACAACTCCTGTCACACTGGCTCCAGGAAGCTGTCCCTTCAATTGAAATAGTACGAAATATGCTCAGGAGATCCTTGGAGCTTGAATCCATGGAGACACTTAGAAATCCTACCAAAATGACCCATACATTTTTTCACAAATGGAAACCATTTTTTCTGATCATCATAATGGGAGACCCAGACAATGGGGTTTAGGCAGTCTGCCCTCCGGAGGCCACACTAAGTACTACAAGTTTTTTGTAGTCTCCGCCCCTCCGCCTATAAACCCCCACTGCAGGAGCAGATCCTCAGTTTTACTTCAGTGTGCTCGGAGATCACACCTATGACTTGCAGTCACAGGAGATTTATTTGTGAAGATGTTGTGATGCAATGAAGACAAGTGGATCCCTGCCGTGGGGATCCCCGGCATACTCCCTGTCCACCTTTGGGTGCATACAGGTAGAGGTACCTTGGTCCATAGCCCTCGGGCCTGGACAAGGACTTTATTGTCTGGCCTGGTACTATGCCGTGCTCCCCCACTACTCACTTCTGAAGCGCTCTGGTGGGGTGGGAGCCCTGGAGCCTTGCACAGCTCCGTTCCGGTCTGCGGCCTCTCCATGGAAGCGTATCCTGCGGACCGGACCTGAACCCCCCGTCCCCTGCCCGTTGGACCGGTGCTGGACGTGGACCCACTGGGTGAAGGTACTCTGTATCTCCTTTATGTGGGCCTGGGGGGACATGGTCATGTATGGAGAACCTCGGTTCCCTAGGGACATGCGGTTCTGGGAGGAGACCCCTTCCTGAAGGGATCCTCTTATTGTCAGCCGCGTTACACAGTGTGGCCGCCATTACTGATGTTCTGGCGCCTTTTTTCTCCCTGTGTGCGGCTCCTGAGCGCGTCCCCCTCTGGGCGGTGACGTCACGCTCCTTGCGGCCTATGTGTACTCGGTCTCCTCGGGCTTCTGCTTAGCCGCGCCCACTCATTAGTGGCGCGTCGGCCATTTTCTCCTCATTCCTGTGAGGATTGGTGGCGTGCACATCGCGCTCCGGGGAGAAGCTGCAGTTTGCCCGAGGAGGTCGCACACGTCCCGCTTTGATTCACCGCTTCCCTGATCGGTATTCCGCGGGGTGCCCGGTGTTAACCCTTACTGCCCGGGGCGGCGCCAGTATGTCTACGGCTGGACAGGGGACTCCCGCTACAAGGTCCAAGGCATGCAAACAGTGCATGGGACAGGTAGATGGGGATAGTGCCTGTGCAGCTTGCGGTCTCACTGGGCCTGGTCCCAGTGTTTCTGCCTCTGCAGCTGCAGCACCACTGCTCTCCCCTGAGGTTCAGGGGGAAGCTGGGCCATGGGATGTTCAGAGGTCGTTTAATGATACTGTAGTGTCCCGAATGTCTTCCATGTCGCAATCCTTAGAGGCTATACTAAGGAGGCTGTCTGATTCAGCCCCCCAGGCAGGGGCACTTGGGTCTGAACCCCGACTGAGTGAGGGTTCTCGCAAGAGACCTCGCTGGGAGGATGACCCTGAGGATGGTGAACATCGTTCCTCTGATGAGGAACATCCATCTAATAGTGATGATGAGGGGGGAGACCCTGGCCCTGAGCCCCGGCACCACACGGCTCCGTCAGAGGGTCCGGGGGACGGTGTGGAGGACTTGATTTCCTCCATTAACGAAACCCTGGGGCTCGTCCCACCGGCTGCGGTGGTGGAGAGACCGCGGAAGGAATCTTTCCAGTGGCTGCCGCCATTAGGTCAGTCGCGTGGTCTGTTCACTGACCATTCCAATTTTTGGAGAGTGGTCAGGACGCCAAGGGAGCATCCTGAAAGGCGTTTTGTTAGGAAGACTAAGGATTCACGTTATCCTTTTCCTAAGGAGGTTCTGGAGGAATGGTCGCGCTCACCTCGGGTGGACGCTTCCATGACTAGAGTTGCGGCTCATTCTCTTTTTTCAGCAGAGGATAGTTCCTCTCTGAAGGATCCTATCGACAAGCAATGCGAGTCATATGCTAAGTCTATATATGAGGCTGTGGGGTCTTCTTTTGCCCCAAACTTTTCTATGGTTTGGACGTTACAGGCCATTACTGCGTGTCTGGAGGGGATCACCGATATCCCGGGGTCTGACCCGGAGGTGACGGCTCTTGCCAATAAGGCTAAGGCCTACGCTGACTACGCCAGATCAGCTGCCTTTGAAACAGCTAATCGGACGGCCGTGGCTTCTGCGAATGCGGTGGTCTTACGCAGATTGCTGTGGATGCGCCTCTGGGACTCGGATAAGGTGTCCAAGAGGATTTTACAAGTCATGCCTTTTTCGGGCGACAGACTTTTTGGGGACGAGCTGGATAAGAGGATTAAGGAGTTTGCTGAGAAGAAGATCCCTCAGAATAAACCCAAGCCACAGAGGTCTCACAAATGGAATCCCAGACAGCGGTCCTTTCGTCCCGGCTCGCAACCTTCTAACTCGTCCACGCGATCGGACAAAGGAGGTAAACCCTCTGGTCCCTGGCATAATAAGACTCGCCAGAAAAAGCCGGCGGCCGCCGCGGCAGCGGCTGCCCCCAAGGTGTCCTCTACATGACTCGCTCCCAACTCCTGCCACCCCACCGGTCGGAGGCCGCCTGGCCCGGTTTCAGGACGTATGGCATCTCCATGTTCAAGACCGGTGGGTGAGAGACATTATCTCTCGGGGCTACAGGATCGAGCTGAAGTCATTTCCTCCAAACCGTTTCTTTCTTTCCTCCCCGTCACCGGAGAAGGCGCAGGCTTTTCACCAAGTCCTGATTGGTCTTCAGAGGGACGGAGTTGTGATCCCAGTGCCATCTGGGGAACGTTTCAGAGGGTTCTACTCCAACCTCTTCATAGTTCCAAAGAAGGACGGTTCGTTTCGCCCAGTGCTGGATCTGAAATTGTTCAACCAACATGTGCAAGTGCGGAAGTTTTCGCATGGAGTCTCTGCGCTCGGTGATTGCTGCCATGTCTCAGGGAGACTTCCTGGCGTCCGTGGACATCAAGGATGCCTACCTGCACGTACCCATTGCGCCAGCACACCAACGCTGGCTCAGGTTTGCGGTGGGGGAAGAACACTTCCAATTTGTAGCATTACCGTTCGGTCTGGCCTCGGCCCCGCGGGTCTTCACGAAGGTGATGACGGCAATGGTGGCAACCCTACATGCTCAGGGTCATGCCGTGATACCTTACCTGGACGATCTGCTGATCAAGGCCCAGTCGCAGGAGTTGTGTCAGGGGAGCCTGGATGCGACCCTCAAGGCTCTGGAACAGTTTGGCTGGATTCTGAATCGCCCGAAATCCGCACTGGTGCCAACCCAGTCGTTGACTTATCTGGGCATGGATTTTCACACAGCCCCGGCGCTGGTGTTACTACCCAGCAAGAAACAGGCCTCCATCCAGTCGGCAGTTCGCACCCTTCTTCATTCGCCACAATCCTCTCTGAGGGGCTTAATGAAGCTGCTGGGGTGCATGGTGGCGGCAATGGAAGCAGTGCCTTTTGCGCAGTTTCATCTCCGCCCTTTGCAGATGGAAATTCTCCACAAGTGGAACAAGAGGTCGTCATCTCTGGACAGAGTGGTGTCTCTCTCTCCTCGGACCAAGGATTCCCTTCATTGGTGGCTGCAACCCCATCACTTGGCGCGGGGTCGGTCCTTCCTTCAGCCTTCGTGGTTGATAGTGACCACGGATGCCAGCCTCACAGGCTGGGGCGCGGTGTTCCTGCACCACAGGGCCCAGGGTCTCTGGACGGTGTCAGAGTCCGCTCTGCAAATCAATGTCCTGGAAATCAGAGCGATTTACCTGGCTCTTCTGGCTTTCCACCGTTTTCTGGCAGGGAAACCCATACGAATTCAGACGGACAACGCGACAGCCGTCGCCTACGTAAACCATCAGGGCGGGACTCGAAGCGCCCAGGCCCTCGCCGAAGTCCACCGCATCCTGTTATGGGTGGAGGACAACAATTCCATGATCTCGGCCGTCCACATCCCAGGAGTGGACAATTGGGAAGCCGACTACCTGAGCCGGCAAGGCATGGACGCCGGAGAGTGGTCTCTACACCCGGACGTCTTCCAGTCCATCTGTCGACGGTGGGGAACTCCAGATGTGGATCTGATGGCGTCTCGCCTCAATCATCAAGTTCCGCAGTTCATGGCGCGTTCATGGGATCCTCAGGCTCTGGGAGCGGATGCTCTGGTCCAGGATTGGTCCAGGTTCCATCTTCCGTATGTTTTTCCACCGTTGGCGTTGATTCCCAGAGTCCTGCGCAAGATCAGGACGGAATGTCGCAGAGCCATTCTAGTGGCTCCGGATTGGCCCAGGAGGTTGTGGTATCCGGACCTGTGGCGGCTCGCAGACGGGGAACCGTGGAGGCTGCCAGACAGACAAGATCTTCTGTCTCAGGGGCCGTTCTTCCATCTCAATTCCGCGGCCCTCAAGTTGACTGTGTGGCCCTTGAGTCCTGGCTCTTGACTTCCAGAGGTTTTTCTCCCTCGGTTGTCTCCACTTTAACCAGGGCCAGACGGCCTACCTCGTTAAAAATCTACCACAGAACTTGGAAAGTTTACTTTTCCTGGTGTGCTTCTGTTGGCCGGAAGGCGTGGCCTTTCCGTCTCCCAACGTTGCTTTCATTCCTTCAGTCAGGAATGGACATGGGATTGTCCCTCAGTTCTCTGAAGGGACAAGTGTCGGCACTGTCGGTGCTGTTCGACAAGCGTTTGGCTAAGATACCAACGGTCCGTAGGTTTCTGCAGGGAGTTAGCCGGGTGATTCCACCGTACAAGCGTCCTCTTGATCCTTGGGACCTCAATGTGGTCCTGGCGGCCTTGCAGAAGCCTCCTTTTGAGCCTTTGCGGGATGTTTCTCTGGTCCATCTTTCCCAGAAAGTGGCGTTTTTGGTGGCCATTACATCGCTCAGGAGGATCTCGGAACTGGCAGCTCTCTCGTGCAAGTCTCCATTCCTGGTGGTTCATCAGGATAAGGTGGTGTTGCGCACGAGGCCAGAATTTTTGCCTAAGGTGGTGTCACCTTTTCATATTAATCAGGAGATTGTTCTCCCTTCTTTTTGCCCTAACCCGACTCACAGGAGTGAGAAGGAGTTACACACTCTGGACCTGGTGAGGGCTATCAGGGTTTATGTGTCTCGTACTGCGTCGGTACGCACCTCGGACTCTCTGTTTGTCCTTACGGCTGGTCGCCGTAGGGGTTCCCCGGCCTCAAAATCTACTTTGGCGCGGTGGATCAAAGCTCCTATTCTGGAAGCTTACCGTTCTTCTGGTATGCCTCTCCCGGTGGGATTGAAGGCTCACTCTACCAGAGCCGTTGGTGCCTCTTGGGCTCTGCGGCACAGGGCTTCGGCTCAACAAGTTTGCCAGGCAGCCACTTGGTCTAGCCTCCATACGTTTACCAAACATTACATGGTACATGCCCATGCCTCTGCGGATGCGAGTTTGGGCAGGCGGGTCCTACAGGCGGCGGTGGCTCACCTTTGAGGTGCCCCGCACATCAACCGTCTCAAAGGAACTCTTTTCCCGCCCTGGGGTGTTGCTTTAGGACATCCCCATTGTCTGGGTCTCCCATTATGATGATCAGAAAAAAGAGAATTTTGTTTACTTACCGTAAATTCTTTTTTCTTGAATCATTAATGGGAGACCCAGCACCCACCCAGTTGTCCCGTTGGACGTTTTGTTGTGTTTTTGGACCTTGTTGGCTCAGGCTTCTTTGGCTAGCATTGTTCGCAGCCATGCCTAGAGTTGTGGTGTGGGTTGCCTCCTCGCAGCTTGTGAACTAAACTGAGGATCTGCTCCTGCAGTGGGGGTTTATAGGCGGAGGGGCGGAGACTACAAAAAACTTGTAGTACTTAGTGTGGCCTCCGGAGGGCAGACTGCCTAAACCCCATTGTCTGGGTCTCCCATTAATGATTCAAGAAAAAAGAATTTACGGTAAGTAAACAAAATTCTCTTTATTCTGAAAACATTATCAGATGTAGAGATAGAAAGATTTATGACACCTTATAAACACACAGAGTGGTATGCTTTAGAGGATTTGAAAGGTACACTAGGCAAATTGAGAGGTAGCATTTAACTCTCGCAAGAGATTTTTATAATAAATACATGTTTTAGCTAGGCATAATCAATCAAATAGTAAAAAATGACGATTAAACAATAGGGGGAGGGATGAAAGGGATTCTTATTTTCTTTGTTACCAATGTATGTTAAAATTTGTGAGATAATTGAGATACGGTCATACCTATATCTATTTACTGTTGCTACAACTGTCAATAATGGCATATTGCTTTTTGAATTTTTTCTCTTGGAGAAGCACTCGTAAGAATTATTTTGTACTCCACAATTATCATATTATGTATGTAATGTGATGTACATGTGCTTTTATACTTATTGGTCGCTGTCCTCCCTTCTCTCCAGCTTTGCTTCAGTTCTCTTGTCACTCACATGGCTGAAATTTTGGCTTGCTGGAACACACTAATGGGGACGTCACATGCGTCAATATCGCGTGCAATCGTATGAGCGATGTAATTTTAGCATATCGCTTGATCGCAGCCAAATTATCGCAACAGAGTTGTCAGACAGGAAGATTTTTTTCCAAGCAACTGTCTGATCAGGCGATGGGACGATCGCAAATGCGATCCAGCAACCAATTATTTCAGTCGTCTGTCTAGCGTCACACTGCAGCTTTCACAACGATCTGTTGAGTCAATATGGGCGTAAATAATCAGAACCATCGAAAATAGGCGTTCCATAGTTGTGTGGATGACACCTCCTCACGCTATGATTGGTGTTCGTTAATGCGTTGCTATTGGTTCTCCCTGTGCCCCTACCATAATATATATATATTCCGCATGGTCCCTCATTGTGAAAAAGACATGGATGGCAGACGCCATATTAAATTCACAATATTGAGCACTGCACCAATAGGAATGCAGATGAAACCTCCAATCGGTTTTACGATGCGCGCACAGGCAAACCCCTCGCCACGCCTATTAAAAGATTAGCTGCATCGCACGCAATCATGAAACCGGTCGTTACACAGATGTCACACGCGATGATGTGCAAAAAACACTGGACGATCGTCGCTAGGTTTTTGGTCTGGTTTAAAACCCTGCGATCAGGCGACTGATCGCTGGTCGGTTCGCGATGTCACACGCTACAATGTGGATTGAGCGTCATTTGTGCGATGAAAAATCTTGATCGCATCAGCGATATTGCACGTGATATTGACGCGTGTGATGTCCCCATAAGGTTTGTATGTGAACCAAAAGTCACTTTTACAGTGAAAATTTACGTAAGAACGTAATTCTAGACAGCATTGTAAAAACAACTTTTGGCTCACATATAAACCACAGTGTGACTGTGAGTCAATATTGCAGTTACGTCAAAGAAACTATAAAGGAAAAGAGAAAGCGCAATAGGGATCTGTAAGCCAATTGTGAAGTAAAGGATTGGGGCTGCTCACCGTAGATGGTTGTGACTCACCGTAGCCGGGGGTACACGTAGTGGGCGTTGTTTCTCCTCCAGTCACGGAACCGCGCCTGCGGTGGTGTAGGCCCGGTGGTCCAGATCAATAGGGGAATGGCGGAACAGTAGGGGTGATTTGTCTTCGTGACGCCACCTGCGGGTGTTCTGGTAACTTTACCAGCGCTGTTCGGGTCTCCGGGGGATGTTATACAGCGAGATGGAACGCTCCCCACAGGATGAGCGGGAGTCCCCGGAGCCAGGAGCTGCGCAAGATGTTGTGAGGCAGCTGCGGGGTGCTGCGCGCTGAATCCAAGAGTAACGCACAACCACACAAAGTCTCTTTTAGGTACCTTTACTGGATGGTAAACAGGCACACTCGGACCGGGATAGTGAAGTCGGCACTTCTGGAGTTTCACAGCAAGCAGTGTTAGGCTTCCTTTCTCTAGTTCTGGTGCTAAGGTCGGGTGGATGTGGAATCCAGCCGGACCGGGCAGTGTATTCAATGGAACTTGCTTCACCTGGTTAACAGCACTGAGGGCACTATAAAAGGGTCTGAGCAGGATCAGTACTCTTCCCTGGGCTCTCGTGGATGGGTGCATCAGGTGGAACAGGTGGCTAAACCTCCTGTTGATGGTGCTGGTTCTCTGTGGTGGCTGAGTAGCTCTCACAGCTTCGGTTCCAGTAACCGGTGATTAAGGAAAGAGTCGGATTAACTCTGTGTTCCTGAGAGGTGTTCTCCTTCTTCCTCCTATCCCAATTGCAGGGATTTCCACTTGCTAACAGGCTGGTTGGGCCTAGTGTGTTCCTCATAGGGTGGAGGTTTCACACAGGCTGGCAGCTCTTGTAGCGTCTACCACACTCTGAAGTTTCTCCCTCCAAGACTATATTTATAGGGGGAACTGGTTCAAAGTCACCAGTGGAGCTCCCCCTAGAGGCTCGGGGTGAAACCAGGTGTTCTAAGTGTTGTTGTGTTTGTGGGTTTTGCTTTGCTGTTACTTACTCCATTTGTGCCTTAAGGATTTCTGTGGTGCCCAACAGGTGCCAGGGTGCCACATTCCCCCTTAGTTAACCTCAGCTTCTCCCGGCTGAGCAAAAAGTTCTTTTTACAACTTAACACTAAGCATTTTATAACCATTCAATATACAGAGTCTTAAAGAAAACACAAAAATCACTGAAAAGGAAGTGAAAAATATGAAAAAGGTGAAAAGCAGTCCGTACGGCACTAGTCCATCTGCCGCAGGCTGGAAAAGGTAAAGTTTTGGTCACACAAGTCCTGTGACAGTTGTCCAAAGTTTATGAAAAGGGGAAAAAAGGTAAAGTCCAGGGATACACGGTAAACTTTATACATTCCCTACGGGTGTCTCTGCTTGGGAGGCCGGTACTATCCTTCTATACCTTACCAGGCGCTTTCTGTCCCCAACTTAGTATACTTGGGACAGAGCCCAGTTCCTCCACCCTTCTGTACACTACTTTTTACAGGTTTTGAAAACGGTTACTATTTACAACACTTACAGGTTACATTTTCCACTACATTTTAAACCCATTCTCCAAGTTTGTGTGGGGGTTGACCTAATGTACTACGTGTGGATCTGCGTAGTGTGGGTGTTTCCAAAGCTGTTGGTGTAGTGTACAAAGTGGTTCTTGATTCTCTATGTCTGCTTTGTGGTAGACCATAGTAAGTGCGGAGTCTATCAACTGGACTAACTTCTGTAGGTAGTTGAATAGGAATGGCTTCTCTTACTGTGGGACTAGCAGGTTGACCGATTACAGGAATCTCAGGTTCCAATATAACAGGCTGCAATTCTTGCACTTGGACTTCTTCTTGTTGGACTTGTTGAATTGGATTTGGTTGCTGATCTTCAACAGGTTGGTAGAAATGCATAACTGGTATGAGGAATGCTTCACCTAATTGTGGCCAGTCAGCTGGTAAGTATCCAATGTCTGTAAGGACTAGATTTTCTTTTGTTTCTTCATCTTTAGTTACTGCAGGGTAACTGGTTGCTTGTGGGATTAACTGTGGCGGACATTTCTTCAAATGATCCCTTGAAACAGTTGCAATAGTATTCCCATTGTCTTTACTAATAACACAAGTTTTTGAGTTGTCATAGTGTGACGGCATAACGGTGTAGGGTACGGATTCCCATCTGTTATCCAATTTGTTGGTTTTTCGCTTTCTTTTTAGCACTATGTCACCTATAGCTAGCGGTTCAGCTGAGGCGTGCTTGTTAAAGTCTTTCTCTTGTTTGGTTCTACTGATTTCTAGGTTTCTTTCAACACTTTCTTGTACTTTCCTGTACTTTTCTTGGCGTTGGCTGACCCAGTCTTCATCAGAAGAATCCTCTGTGGGTTCAATGGTTCCCATCTGCAAATCAATAGGCAATTTACCTGGTCTTGCTCTCATCAAGTAAGCCGGTGTGTAGTTTGTTGAACTGACAGGTATGTGGTTGTAGATGTCCACGAGATCTGGAAGTTTCTCTGGCCATTGATTTCTCTCTTCAACTGGTAAAGTCTTGAGCATGTCAATGACTATGTGGTTCATCTTCTCACATAAACCGTTCGTCTGGGGATGATAAGGTGTTGTGCGGATTTTCTTACACCCATATAGCCCTAAGAATTCTTGGAACAGAGCTGATTCGAAGGCTGGCCCTTGGTCAGTTAAGACTTGGTCTGGATACCCATGGGGGCGACAGAAGTAACTCTGGAACGCTTTGGCTGCTACCTCAGCAGTTAAATCCTTAACTGGAACTACTACCAGGAATCTTGAGTAGTGATCGACGATGGTGAGAGCGTGGGTGTACCCGGTTCGACTTGGGGTAAGCTTCACGTGGTCGAGAGCAATTATTTCAAGAAGTTTGGTGGTAACAATTGGTTGCAACGGAGCTTTCTGAGTTAGATGGTCTTTCCTTCGAAGGTGACATGGTCCACAGTTTTTACACCACTTGTCAATGGAGCCTCGCATACCGACCCAGTAGAACCGATCCTTCAGGAGTCTCTCCAGCTTCTTCCATCCAAAGTGTCCTGCATCATCATGGTATGCTTCAAGGATCATTTGGACTTCCGTCTTGGGAACTACAATCTGCCAGATGAGTTCATGGGTTCTTGGATTGAGGTATCTTCTGCATAGTTTACCTTGGTAGACGAACAACCTTCCTTTCTCCATTCGCCTTCCACGACAGCATTGGAGGATGTCGTCCACGCCCTATTGGGGGACAGGAACACAGAGAGGTTAAAAGCCCCTCCCCTTCCTCAGTACTCCAGTGTCTTCCTGTCCCCCTTGGGGCATGGAGAGGTTCCAGTGCTGTCAGGCCGGCAGAGGCAGCATTGGGGTGTACTTACAGCCGGGCCAGGGATGGACGTCGGGGGCGGCCTCCTCCTCCTTCTCAGGGGCTCCCGTGGTGGGACCATCCGGCCTTCCTGCGTCCTACGGGGCAAAGCAGGCCGTGTATTGCAACGCCGGAGGCCTGTTCAGCTCTCCGGCGTCTCCCTCCTCCAGCTGCGGTCCCTGGGGCATGCATCAGAGGTGCCGTGGAGGCACTTCCGGTTTCGGGGGTAGCACTTCCGGTTCCGGGATGACACTTCCGGTTTCGGGCGGCGGCTCCTGTAAGGGCTGTGGCAGGCTGGGCGCGGCTCCAGGGAACCCAGCAGGACTTTCGCGCGCTACTGCCCGCGGCCGGTGACCAGGAGGAGGGAGGGAACAGGTGTTCCTCGTTGGGGGCACGGTACTTCTGGATACGTACCCGCTGGAAGCTACACCCAGGTAAGGCTGATCCCTGAAACATGGAGGGTGATAGGCTTCCACCTCTGCTTCTGCAGAGCCCAGCGTTCCCCCAGCTCATGTAAGTGTTTCTGGGGGTGGTCACAAGGGTAGAGTTATTTAAGCCCTGCACTCACACTGGGACCCCCTTCTCTTCCCTTTTTGTCTATAGGGAGACGAGGGCCGTCTGTGAAAGGGAGCAATAATGTGGCTGCGGCACAAAATTTCCCTCTTTCTACAACAAGGTGTCGGCCATGACTGACAGGGTTGTCAGGATGGACTCCCCATCCTTGCTTGAGGAGCTCCAATCCATTAGGGAAAGGTGCAGGCTTCTATCTCGGCACTGCGGGGTTTTGCTGCAGCTTCCGGGCCTTCCCCTCCGTAAGAGAGGAAGCTCCAGGATTGTGACTCTGTGGATCTCATGGAGGCTGGCCAGAGCTCAGCGTTAGAGGACGGCGAGGATATTGCCGCTGTTTCCTCTGTCCAGACACGAGAATCTGGACACTACTATTTTTCCACGGAGTCCATGGGTGCATTGGTGGACACTGTCCATTGTACCACCTGAGGAAGATAGAGAATCTATCGAAACATGTTGTGGAGTAGGAGGGGAGCCTGAATAAAGGTCTGTTGAAAAACCATCCCAGTGCCTGCTGCTTTTGTGCCTGAGCGCCTCCAATTAGACTGCTTATAGTTTTTACCTTCCATTGTACCATGGGAGTAGAGGTGGTGGAATCCCCTTCTTCTGTAAGGACTAAATGTTCAGAGGCCTGAAGGCTAAGCGGCTCACCCCATCCGAGTGGATTGGAGGGTGATGACTTTGTCTGGGAGGTCCCGAAGGTGGACATCCAGGTGGCCAGGGTAGCAATCAGCTGCTATTGTAAACCCATTGTGCATGCCCTTGACACACTGTTGAAGCTAAGCAGCAGGAGCCTCAGTCACGGGCTGGATGGGAGACTTCATGAGAGACCCAATGGGAATCTCTATGGAAGTCTCTATAAAGTCAATGGGACTTCTAACATGAAGGTCTATGACAGTATTCCATATGGGAAGCTTTGCATATAAGACCACGTTGCCTTTTGAAGATTCCTCCCGGTTGAAGGACCCCCTCGTTCGTAAAATGGAGAGTGTCCTCAAACAATCCTGGGAGGCGGCAGCTATGTCTTTAAAGGTGTACATTTCCTCTACATGTGAGCAGGTCTCTCTTTAAGTGGCTCACCCAGCTGGGAGCAGGGTACTCCCAGGGAGGAGCTTTGGACTCCATTCCACTTCTGAGACGTGCTACGGGCTTCCTGGCCGATGCCTCTGCTGAGTCGTTCCGCGTTGGCGCCAGGTCCGCAGGGCAGTGTGGCTTACAAGGTGGAATGGGGAGGTCACGTCTAAGCTCCAGCTGTGTGGCCTGCCCTTGCAAAGGGCATTGGATGACATCATGAAAAAGGTGTCAGACCGGAAAAGGTGTCTCCCGGTGCAGGAGCCCTTTCGGAGGCAGTCCTTTTGCCCTGAGCGCAGCCAACCCTCCCAGTCTAAAGGGAAGGGTAAGTCTGGTCGCTGGGCATTCCAGTACGGGGACAAGACCCGTAATATCTTGCTCCCCCAGCAGCGGCATCACCAGCCGCCCCTAAACAAGGCCGCCTTCCCCATTGCGGGGCGGCTCCTGCGGTTTCTGCCACAGTGGCAAGCAATCTCCTTGTGCCCTTGGATCCTCTCGACCATTTGGGAGGGTCTACGCTTGGAATTCGAGAGCCAGCCCCTCCGTGTCTTCGAGTCCTCTCCCTTCCTCAGGGGGACTCTCGCACGGTTTTTCTTGTCGGGTCTGCGACACCTGTTGGATTCGGGTGTGGGGTCCCCGGTTCCTCCTGGAGAGGAGAGCCAGGGGCACTACTCCAGGTTGTTGTGGACCTCCAGTAGGCGTATTCTCATGTCCCCATTCACCCGTCCCACAAGCGCTTTCTGCGATTCACGATCTCCGGGGCAGGTGGGACGGTCTATTCTCGGCTTAATATGCTGCCCTTTGGGATTTCGTCGGCCCCAGAGGTTACCAAACTCATGGGGGAAGCGATCACATTCATCCAGACCCAGGGGATATGTATGCTTCCCTATTTAGACGACATGTTGGTGGTGGCTCCTTCGGCAGTGCTTCTGCGCACAAAGGTCTCCAACACATTGGAGATTCTTCAGTCCCTGGGATGGGTACCCAATCTTCGGGAATCGGAACGGGTGCCTGCAACCCGACGTCAATTTTTGGGAGTCTTGCTGGCCTCCTCCAGACAGACCTCGTTCCTTCCTGCGGCATATAAGCTTTTGCGCCGCGTGAATCTGACCCACTTCCGGCCAAGGGGGTCGCCCTCCTTGCGGGAAGCAATGTCCCTGTTAGGGGCCATGACGGCCTGCATTCAGTCAGTAACATGGGCTCAGGCTCCTTCCCGACTGCTCCAGGAACACATACTGAGTTCCTGGGACAGACGTCAAGATTCCTTAAACTCGCGGGTCCGGACCCCGGGGCGGGTGGTGACCTCGCTTTCCTGGGGATGAATCCCAGACACCTTCCTGTGACCTCCGTTCCCACTGACGCCAGCGGTTCCGGTTGGGGCACGATGGTAGTTCGCCCACCGTTCCAGGGGATTTGGAGTCGCTCGGTCAGTCGCCAGTCTTCAAACTTCTGGCAGTGGAGGAAGCGCTTCTTGCTGCAGCTCACGTTCTCCGGGGTCATCATGTCAAGGTCCTGTCAGACAACGTGACTACGGTTGCTTTCTTGCGGTACCAAGGCGGTACTCGTGGCTTACACTTGCAGGGGCTGGCAAGACTGTTCTTTTTGTGGGCAATACGCCATCTTCTCTCCTCCTCGGCAGTACATCTGAAGGGAATGGCCAATGTACAGGCAGATTCTTGAGCCGCACGGAGGTCCAACCTGTCTTACGGACAGGTGGGGCCTTTTGATCGACCTGTTCGCTTCGGGCTCGAATACAAAGGTGCCAACCTTTTTCTCCCTGACGCGGTTGGACCATCCTCGGGGGCTGGACGCTTTTGCCCATCCCTGGGACTTCCGGTTGGTGTATGCATTTCCTCCAATCCCGCCACTTCCCAAGACGTTGCAACGGATTCTGGCGGAGGGGGTGACACTATCCTGGTGGCTCCCCTGGGGCCCAAACTGGCGTGGTACGACGCCATCCGAGACCTGGGCCTGGAGGGACCGATTATGTTAGCCCCGTCTCAACCTACTGTCCCAGGGTCCTCTGTTTCCCCCGGGCCCTCAGTGGCTCATCCGGGCGGCCTGGCTGTTGCGGCCGGGATCCTGAGGACCAAGGGTCTCTCCCAGGCAGTGATGCGCACGCTTCAGCAGAGCAGGAAGCCTGTGACAAACGCTATTTACGGGAGGGCTGGAATCGGTTCCTGTCCTGGTGTGCTCCTTCCATCCCGACCATGCATCATCCTAATGTGGCCCAACTCTTGGATTTTTGCAGCATGGCCTGGATTTGGGGCTTCGGCCGAGCACTCTTTAAGTCCAGAGGTCGACACTTGGGGCGGTTTTTGCCCAGGATCTTGCTTCCCATCCATGGCTCAAGCAGTTTTTTACTTCTGCTTGGGGGTGGTGTCCCGGATTCGGCCTTCTGTCCCTCCCTGGGATTTGATGCTTGTTCTCCAAGGGCTTGCTCGAAGTCCCTTTGCACTCTTGTCTGCTGCATCCCTTACGTCTCTCTCTCACAAGGTGGCGTTTTTGGTGGCCATCACTTCTGCTCCCAGAGTTGGAGAACTGCAGGCACTCTCTGTCCGGGCTCCGTGCCTCGTGGTGTCCGTTGTTCGCATTACGCCTCGGTTGCATTCATCTTTTCTTCTGAAAGTTGTCGGCTTTCCATCGGTCCCAGGATGTGGTTCTGCCTTCAATTTGTCAATCTTCCGCTAATGCGGCTGAGGCCGTGTTTCACTCCTTGGATGTACGTCGGACTGTCCTCCTCTATCTCCGAGAGTCTGCTTCCTGGAGGTTAGATCAGAACCTGATTGTTCGGCTTTTGGGAATAATACAGGGAAGAAGACTTCCCAGGCTACCATCACTTCCTGGATCACGAAGGTGATCTGTGAGGTCTACGTCGCTCCGGTCCTTGCTCCTCCGGTGGGGTTGAAGGCTCCTTCAACTCGGGCTGCTGCTACTTCCTGGACGGAGCAGGCTGGAGCTTCATCGGAGCTGATTTGCAGAGCGGCTACGTGGTAGCCTCTCCTCACTTTTTCTCGCCTCTATAGGTTAGATCTGTCCTTCAGTCGGGATCTGTCCTTTTGTAGGAGAGTCCTACAGGCAATAGTCCCACCCTGAGGAGTATCGGTGGTATTCCTCCAATGCTGTCGTGGAAGGCGAATGGAGAAAACTGAATTAGTCCTTACCGGTAATTCCTTTTCTTGGAGCCTTCCACGACAGCATCAGTTCCCCCCCTTGTTGGTGTTTGGTTCGGTTTGTATCAGATAATCCATGGCTAAGGGTGATCTTGGTAAACACTGGAGTACTGAGGAAGGGGAGGGGCTTTTAACCTCTCTGTGTTCCTGTCCCCCAATAGGGCGTGGACGACATCCTACAATGCTGTCGTGGAAGGCTCCAAGAAAAGGAATTACCGGTAAGGACTAATTCAGTTTTCTTCTTCCACAAGCGCTTAGCATTTGATGAGGCATCAGAGTCCATGTTGGCGTGTTCTTGAGTGATTAGATCCCTTACCAGGCTGACATCTGGGTCGTTGGCTTGAGCCTCCTTCCAGTCATGGTGAGGTAACGGGTTTACGGTCCTCTCTACACGGGTCTGGTTTCTCTGATGACATGTTGCTGTACCCGAACGGTGGAAAGCAGGTAGTTCAATCTCTTCCAGGTCATCTACGTCTTCTCCCTCTTCAGGAAGGTGGGGCATTCGGGACAGGGCATCAGCATTGCCGTTCTTGTGACCTGCCTGGTACTTTACAGTGAAGTCGTAGTTAGCAAGTCTTGCTACCCAACGCTGTTCTAGGGCTCCCAGCTTTGCAGTCTCTAAATGTGTTAGAGGATTGTTGTCTGTGAAAGCTGTGAACGGGGCTGATGCCAGGTAATGCTTGAAACGCTCTGTGATCGCCCAGACTAGGGACAGGAACTCCAGCTTGAAGGAGCTGTAATTCTCCGGGTTCCTGTCGGTGGGACGGAGCCTTCTGCTGGCGTAGGCTATCACCTTCTCTTTGCCCTGCTGACGTTGAGATAGGACTGCTCCTAAACCTTCATTGCTTGCATCGGTGTACAATAAAAACGGTAGATTGTAGTCAGGGTAGGCCAGGATTTCTTCTGCAGTTAAAGCATCTTTCAGCGTTTGGAAGGATTGGTCCTGTTCTGGGCCCCAATGGAACGGGGGTCCCCTGATCTTGCCGTTTTTGGATTGACCTACTAAGAGATCTTGCATGGGTGCGGCTATCTTGGTATAGCCCTTGATGAAACGTCGGTAGTACCCGACCAGTCCTAGAAATTGACGTACCTCCTTGTGGTTGATTGGTGCTGGCCAGTCCTTGATGACGGTTACTTTATCCGGATCCGGTGCTACGCCTTTGGCGCTGACCACATGTCCTAGGTATTGGACCTTGGGTTTCAGCAGGTGGCACTTGGACGGTTTCAGTTTCATCCTGTACTTGAACAGTGACTCGAACACTTCACTCAGGTGTTGGAGGTGATCTTCATAGGTCTGAGAGTAGACAATGACATCATCAAGGTATAACAAGACAGTCTCAAAGTTCTTGTGGCCCAAACAACACTCCATAAGTCTCTGAAATGTTCCTGGGGCATTGCACAAACCGAATGGCATACTGTTGAATTCGCATAAGCCCATAGGAGTAGTGAAGGCTGTCTTCTCATGATCCTCCTCTGCAACGGCAACCTGCCAGTACCCACTAGTAAGATCTAATGTGGAGAAGTAGTTGGCAGATTTAAGTGCAGCTAGTGACTCTTCTATGCGTGGTAACGGGTATGCATCCTTGTGTGTGACTTTGTTGATTTGCCTATAGTCTACGCACATCCTCATACTACCATCCTTCTTTTTAACCAGGACTAGTGGTGCGGCCCAGGGACTACAGCTATCCCTAATGACTCCTGCATTTTTCATGTCCTGAAGCATCTCTTTTGCTTTCTGGTAGTGAGTGGGTGGTATAGGCCTGTACCTTTCTTTGATGGGTGCATGGTTGTCTGTGGGGATATGGTGTTGCACCCCTTTAATCCTCCCAAAGTCAAGTGGGTGTTTGCTGAACACTTGCTCATACTCCCGAACTACCCGGTATACTCCATTTTTCTGGTGAGAGGGTGTATTGTCAGTTCCTACACTGAGGTCTTGACACCATTTCTCTAACTGATCTTTGGAGTGAGGGGGTTCATCAGTGACTGTTTGGTTTGAGGATTTTACATCAATCACAGCATCATCTTTTACTTGGTACAATTTTGCGACAGTTGCATTTCTTGGCAGTCTGACTTCGTCATCACCATAATTCAATATGCGTACGGGGACTCTCCCCTTTCTTACGTCGACTAACCCTCTGGCTGTCAAGAGCGTAGGACTACTATCAGACATTACAGGTTCTACTACAGCTTGGTAGTCCTGCCCTCTGAGGCCTATGGCTGCTCGACACCAGATCATCATTTCACTTCTGGGTGGTACCACAATTGGAATGGGATCTGTGACCCTTACTCTGCCAATTTCACCATTTGACAAGGTTACCTGTTGTTGATACACCAGAGCTCTGATCTGCTTTTGGATAGCCCTCTTTTCTCTGGGTTTACCGGCTTCAGCACTCTGTTGGAGTAAAAACAACACTTCATCGAGGCATTTGATCATGACATTGGTACCCAATATGACATATGGATCCTTGTGGTTAGGCTTATCCTGGACCACTAAGATACCCTGGTTTTTCAACTGCACCCTCCCCACCTTTACTGTAGCTTCCCACTGTCCCTCTATGGTAACCGGTATACCATTAGTGGCTTCAAGGTTCATCTCAGGGTTAGGGGGTTCTAGCTTAACATCTGGCCAGAACTGCTTGTAAAGGGTACTGGGGATGGATGTCACCTGGGATCCAGTGTCTATCAAAGCGGAGATAGCGATGCCATCGATGACGATTGGTAAGTATGGACAGTCTCCCACATACTTGTGTTCCCAGCTGGACGTAGGGCCTGGACTGTCTACTCCTGGGGTTGGCCCTTCTCGCCCAGGGGTCGCTCGTTTAAAGGACGGGATTGCAGGTTGCGTCCTCCTAAGTCTTTCTGCTGACTGTTGCGGCGTCTGTCAGGACTGCGGCGGTCTGCAGGTTTTCCTCGCGACGGCTGTGTCTTTCTCCTCATCACGGGATGTCGTCAGGGCTGTCGGCGAGTTGAATCTTGTCCAATGGCCTTGCATCTGTCTTGGGTCTTCTCCCAGTTTGTAGCTTGGCCACGTCTTTCATCAGCTGTTCAACATTAGCACACAGTTGATCAAACCGGTAAGGCGTCACAGTCTGTGCACTGGGCTGAATCGCAGGGATTGGAGATGCTGCTGCCGGCACGGAAGGGGTGTCAGTGTACTGCTGCTGTGTTGAAGCGGGATCAGGTACTTCAGCGAGTCGTTGTCCCCAAACTGTTAAGTCTCTCAGGGTGTCAAACTCTGCGCCTGGATTTTGTATGGACCACCAGCTTGCTTGCTTTCTATCCTCAGACAGTTTAAGGCCCACAATAAATTGTCCAATTAACGCTTTGTTCTCATCTCGGACACCATCAGGATCAACTTGTTTTAACAGTCTGTATGCTTCTTGCAAGCGCAGTGAATAATCAAGGACACTTTCTTGTGCCCCTTGGTTACAACGATAGAATGACAGTCTTAGTTCAGCTTCGGTATGGCGCTCAAAGACCCGGGTTAATCTAGCGAATATCTGCTCCACAGATTCCTGAGTTTCTACAGGCCAGCTGCGGCTCTGCAGTTCAGCTGCACCGGTTAACTGTCCCATAACAACTGAAGCTCTTTGCTTACCGGTCATCGGGTACATGTCCAGCGCCTGGCATATCTTCCTCTGGAAGTTCTCCAAGGTGCTGGGTACACCGCTGTACTTGGGTAACCAGGTTGCACTAGGAACGTAGGGTAGAGACATCGGCATAATCGGAGCGGGTTGCGGTGGCATACCGCCGACTGGTTGCTGTCCATCAAGAGGTAGATTTTGGGGTGCCGCTTGGTCTAGCGGGGGCACCGCGTGATCGGGAGCCGGGTTACTCATGGTCGCTCCCCCTTAGTTAAGCGTAGCCTTTCCCTCGGTTTCAAACGTAAGTGTCGGCCTCGCGGTGAGGAGTGAGGCACCACGGGAGTTTCCGGTTCCTGCTGCGTACGGAGGAAGTCGTCAGAGCGTGGGGGCGGGGCCAATTTTCGCGCCCTCTGCACAGTCACGCCCCTTCTTTTCCCGCCTTTTCGCGCAGCAATGGCGGACCAAATGTACAGTTCGATATTTACAGTCAATAAATAGCACACAATACCCGTGATAACGGGCCTGCTCGTATCCTGTTCGTGACGCCAAATACTGACTCACCGTAGCTGGGGGTACACGTAGCGGGCGTTGTTTCTCCTCCAGTCACGGAACCACGCCTGCGGTGGTGTAGGCCCGGTGGTCCAGATCAATAGGGGAATGGCGGAACAGTAGGGGTGATTTGTCTTCGTGACGCCACCTGCGGGTGTTCTGGTAACTTTACCAGGGCTGTTCGGGTCTCCGGGGGATGTTATACAGCGAGATGGAACGCTCCCCACAGGATGAGCGGGAGTCCCCGGAGCCAGGAGCTGCGCAAGATGTTGTGAGGCAGCTGCGGGGTGCTGCGCGCTGAATCCAAGAGTAACGCACAACCACACAAAGTCTCTTTTAGGTACCTTTACTGGATGGTAAACAGGCACACTCGGACCGGGATAGTGAAGTCGGCACTTCTGGAGTTTCACAGCAAGCAGTGTTAGGCTTCCTTTCTCTAGTTCTGGTGCTAAGGTCGGGTGGATGTGGAATCCAGCCGGACCGGGCAGTGTATTCAATGGAACTTGCTTCACCTGGTTAACAGCACTGAGGGCACTGTAAAAGGGTCTGAGCAGGATCAGTACTCTTCCCTGGGCTCTCGTGGATGGGTGCATCAGGTGGAACAGGTGGCTAAACCTCCTGTTGATGGTGCTGGTTCTCTGTGGTGGCTGAGTAGCTCTCACAGCTTCGGTTCCAGTAACCGGTGATTAAGGAAAGAGTCGGATTAACTCTGTGTTCCTGAGAGGTGTTCTCCTTCTTCCTCCTATCCCAATTGCAGGGATTTCCACTTGCTAACAGGCTGGTTGGGCCTAGTGTGTTCCTCATAGGGTGGAGGTTTCACACAGGCTGGCAGCTCTTGTAGCGTCTACCACACTCTGAAGTTTCTCCCTCCAAGACTATATTTATAGGGGGAACTGGTTCAAAGTCACCTAGTGGAGCTCCCCCTAGAGGCTCGGGGTGAAATCAGGTGTTCCAAGTGTTGTTGTGTTTGTGGGTTTTGCTTTGCTGTTACTTACTCCATTTGTGCCTTAAGGATTTCTGTGGTGCCCAACAGGTGCCAGGGTGCCACAGTTGTGTGATCCACAACCAGTGTAAATGTCTAGTATGGCTGCTGCAGGATCCACACTCCACTTGCAGGCAGTGGTGACCAAAGACTAAACCAGAAAAACGACAGTTTTTCACAGATCCACGCTGCTCATATGAAGAAATAAGCACAGTTGTCAGATGGTGATGACTTTTCTTCCTACGTGTTTCAGAGCTGTATCCTTTCTCAGGGAACCAACATAATACAATCCATAGTACAAGGTGCACAATATATAGCCACCATTGATAAAGCACATGATCATGACGTGTACACTGGGTGGAGGTAACTCTGATGTCATTCTGTAACCTGATCACCTGATCATTGTATAAAAACACTCAAAATGTATAAGATGATGAAATAAAATAAAAATCAATGGCAACAATGATTTGTGAACATGAGAAAAGGAAAGATATAATGACAGCACAAAAGAGGAAAGAAAGAAAAGAAAGAAAAAAGAAACACAATAAAAAAGGACAGAGGAAAAAAACGAACCCTGGAATATCAAGAAGTCTATCAAAAGAAATCATGTGACAAATTGATGAGCCAGCTGTAAATTTGTGTTGAGTGAAAGCATCAATATCTCACTTATCAGAAGTGAATAATAAAAAAGATAATAGAAGTGAGAAGTGATTTGTAGGGAAAATATATTACAGGAATATGCGAATTTGTGATGTATATATGTGTATATATTTTTTGGGACCTACACCCCTTAAAAGAAAATTATGAAAAATAAATTGAATAAATAATTAGATTGTGAAATGTGATAAATTAATATAGTAATCCTATATAATAATTGCCAGTTGCTGGCATCCGGCCACCGGATTCGGATGCCATCGCGAGCCGCAATGTACCTGCAGCCGCAGCCTCAGCCGGGATCTGTGCTCTGTGATCGGCTCCCGGTGTCTTCAGACGTCCAGAGCAATAGAGCACAAAGCACAGATCCCGACTCAGGCTGCGGCTGCAGGGACCCGGGACCTCATCTGCCTGGATGGCAGAGGTGAGCACAGACAGGGCGAGAGGAGGGGGCACGGAGGGAGCATGGAGGGGGCACATATCCCCCTGCTGCACTGATACAGTGTGCCACATTGCTTGCACAGCTGCAGTGTCGGCACTTTGTATAAGTGCACAGGGAGTGGGCACATGACAGGGGGCCACACAGGACTCACAGGGGGCCACATAGAACTGACAGGGGGCCACGCAGCACACACAGGGGCCACACATGACATACAGGGGCCCTCAGAGGACACACAGGGGGCCACACAGGACTCACAGGGGGCCTCACAGGACACACAGGGGGCCTCACAGGACACACAGGGGGCCACACAAGACACACAGGGGGCCACACAAGACACACAGGGGGCCACACAAGACACACAGGGGGCACCAACACAGGGGCACCACACAGGGGGCCACGCAGGACACAGGGGGCCACGCAAAGGACACAGGGGGCCACACAAGCACACAGGGGGCCACACAAGACACACAGGGGGCCACACAAGACACACAGGGGGCCACACAAGACACACAGGGGGCCACGCAGGACACAGGGGGCCAGGCAGGACACACGGGGCCACGCAGGACTCACAGGGGGCCACACAGAACAGACAGGGCCACACAGCACACACAGGGGGCCACACATGACATACAGGGGCCCTCAGAGGACACACAAGGGGCCTCACAGGGGGCCTCACAGGACAGACAGGGGGCTTCACAGGACAGACAGGGGGCCTCACAGGACAGACAGGGGGCCTCACAGGACAGACAGGGGCCTCAAGGACAGACAGGGGGCCTCACAGGACAGACGGGCCCACGCAGGACAGACAGGGCCCACGCAGGACAGACAGGGGCCCACGCAGGAGAGACAGGGGCCCACGCAGGAGAGACAGGGGCCCACGCAGGACAGACAGGGGCCCACGCAAGACAGACAGGGCCCACGCAGACAGACAGGGGCCCACGCAAGACAGACAGGGGCCCCCGCAGGACAGACAGGGGCCCACGCAGGACAGACAGGGGCCCACGCAGGACAGACAGGGGCCCACGCAGGACAGACAGGGGCCCACGCAGGACAGACAGGGGCCCACGCAGGACAGACAGGGGCCCACGCAGGACAGACAGGGCCCACGCAGGACAGACAGGGGCCCACGCAGGACAGACAGGGGCCCACGCAGGACAGACAGGGGCCCACGCAGGACAGACAGGGGCCCACGCAGGACAGACAGGGGCCCACGCAGGACAGACAGGGGCCCACGCAGGACAGACAGGGGCCCACGCAGGACAGACAGGGGCCCACGCAGGACAGACAGGGGCCCACGCAGGACAGACAGGGGCCCACGCAGGACAGACAGGGGCCCACGCAGGACAGACAGGGGCCCACGCAGGACAGACAGGGGCCCAGCAGGACAGACAGGGGCCACGCAGGACAGACGGGGGGCCACACAGGACAGGGACACACAAGACAGAACAGTGCCACACAGGACAGGGGCACACAGGACGGGGACTCAGGGGCACACAGGACAGAGGGACACAGAACAGGAGCAGAGGACGGGGACACTGGGCCAAAGGACAGCGGGACACTGGGCCACAGGACAGCACACAGGGCTGAGGATGGGAACACAGGGGCTGAGGATTGGGGAACACAGGGGCCGAGGACTAGGGAGACACAGGGGCCGAGGACTAGGGAGACACAGGGCAGAGGACTAGGAGACACAGGGCCAGAGGATAAGGGGACACAGGGCCAGAGGATAAGGGGACACAGGGCCAGAGGATAAGGGGACACAGGGCCAGAGGATAAGGGGACACAGGGCCAGAGGACAGGGGACACAGGGCCAGAGGACAGGGGGACACAAGGCCAGCGGACAGGGGGAGACAGCTAACCACTCAGCCACTCTATACAGTCCTAACCACTGACCCACCATGTACACTGCTCTCCTCTGAGCCACCATATACTGTGCTAACCACTGACCCACCATGTACAGTGCTATCCACTCAGCCACCATATACTGTCCTAACCACTGAGCCACCATATAGAGTGCTAACCACTGACCCACCGTATACACTGCTAGCCACTGACCCACCGTATACACTGCTATACACTGAGTCACCATAAACTGTGCTAACCACTGAGCCACCGTATACTGTGCTAACCACTGAGCCACCACACTGTGCTAACCACTGACCCACCATATACTGTCATAACCACTGAGCATCGGCCCTTTTTCTAGTATTATTAATAATATTCCAATTATGAGAGTGAGGGAGAGTGTACAGAGAAAACCAACGCTTGGTTTTCTCTCTACAATGCAGTTTTATTTACTATAGAGCATCCAACCTGTCATGCTTCTGGGGAAGGCGTTCTAGAGTTGACCCACTGGGCCGTGGTACCAAACTGCCCTGGGTGAACTGGTCCTAGTTTAACCAACCCCTATACAGGGATTGTCAGGGGCAAGCCCAGAGGATGTAAATACCACAGCTGCTAGTACAAGGGGGGTGACTCGTAGGATTAGCCTATACTATGGTAAGGCCAACCAGGGAAGGAGTCACCAGAGCCCGGGGTCAGGAGACCTGGAACGGATTCTGCCAGAGGAGAGCACAAGGTGGGCCTGACTACCAGTCAGAGAAAGGAAGGTTTTTGTGTTACCGGGACCCCTCCGCGCTGACCTCAGGAGACAATTTTGATTTTATTCTTTATTCGTCCACACACCAAACAAAAAGAAGCCGACGCGTTTCGTGGCCATATGGCCACTTCATCAGGGCATTGGTTACAGAGTTACATAGAAAGGACTTTATATACACAAACATATCTTAAAAAAAAAAAAATTGCATCATGACGTCATTTCCTGTGGAAACGCCCCCTTTTAAAATAAAATCAAAATTGTTTCCTGAGGTCTGCACGGAGGAATCCCGGTAACACAAAAACCTTCCTTTCTTTTCCTGGACGGGATCTGCAGCGACCCTTTACGTTTACATGGTTGGTTGTGAACCCTTCAAACCTGAGTAGGTGAGTGGATTACTGCTATATTAACCCCTTGTATCCACATTTATTTCTCTATTGTGCGCTCCCCCTCCCCTTATATATTTACCAGTCAGAGAAGCAGAAGCATGCTAACACAATAATCAGGCACCTCCCAGCAGTGGAGGTGGCCTGATATACTGGAGGACAGACAGCTATTGGTCAAGGGGAGTGTCAGGTTGAGCCGGGCCGCCCATAGATTCACAGGGGAGGAGCGTGGCCACGCCTAGTGCACCGCTGATTAGATTCATGACTCCGACCATTGTAGTGTGCTGATGTGTGAGCCTGGTGGTCAGCAGACAGGAAAGGGGCCCGGCGATTGCTCCGAGACACAGCACGCCTGGACGCCGGATGCCTGATCGGTAGAGGAGCAGAGGATGCAGACCCAGGAGAGGTGAGCTGGGGAGCAGTGCCAGGGGACCTAACACGACCTTACTATGGGAGTGAGAATAGGACTAGAACGGCACTGGGAACCGTCAAAGACTGTGATTCGAGAGTATATTAACTCACCATATTACCTACACATTTGATAAGGATAATAAGATAAAACAATTCTTGGGAGTGCTTCTTTAACTGGTGATTTAGATGTCGCAGAATACAGGAGCGGAGGAGTATGTCTAAATTTTTAGTAATTATTTTCTGTTCAGCCATAGTTATACACTGAATAAATATATTAATGCAACACTTGTTTTTGCTTAACTCTTTTACGAGCTGAACTCAAAGAACTAAGGCAGGCTTCACATTTGTGTTCTAGACGCAGCGTCACTGAACGCAGCCAAACGCATGCGCACTGCGTTCCTATGTTTAACATGGGAACACATTGTGTCTGCGTTTGACCGCGTTTGTATGCATTTGCGTTCGGATGCGTTTTTTGTAAGCGCTTTCCGAATGCAAAATGTTGCATTTTTTTGTGCGTCTGAGGGCGCACGCTTCCTACGGAAGCGTCCTCTAGCGCACAATGAATGAATGGAGCTCAATGGGTCCACAGTGTCCTCCGCATGACAGCGCAGGAGAATGCTGCAGATCACATTGAAATCTTCATAGAGTCTCTCCCTCTCCCTCTCTCTTTCCCTCATCTCCCGGTACCCACCTCTGATTTCCCGACGGCCGCCGCTGATGTCCCAGCCGCCGCTACTGATCTCACGGCCGCCGTCGAGACCTCTGATTGGGTGGCTGGGCCCATACTATGTGAACGCATGCAAAGAATCACCACTGTGTTCACATCAGTATGGCGGCGTTAGGCACTGCGATTGTATCTGCATGTCAGACGCATGCAGACAAATGCTAGTGTGCCTAAGTAATTTTCTATGCACACAAAAGGTATTTTTCTCTTGTTGTTCAGAAATTTGTATAAATTAGTTTTAGTGAGCACGTCTCTTTGCCTGGTTACTCCATCCACCTCACAGGTGTGGCATATAAAGATGCTGATTAGACAGCAAGAATATTGCACAGGTACAGTTAGGGCCAGAAATATTTGGACAGTGACACAAGTTTTGTTATTTTAGCTGTTTACAAAAACATGTTCAGAAATACAATTATATATATAATATGGGCTGAAAGTGCACACTCCCAGCTGCAATATGAGAGTTTCCACATCCAAATCGGAGAAAGGGTTTAGGAATCATAGCTCTGTAATGCATACTCCTCTTATTCAAGGGACCAAAAGTAATTGGACAATGGACTCTAAGGGCTGCAATTAACTCTGAAGGCGTCTCCCTCGTTAACCTGTAATCAATGAAGTAGTTAAAAGGTCAGGGGTGGATTCCAGGTGTGTGGTTTTGCATTTGGAAGCTGTTGCTGTGACCAGACAACATGCGGTCAAAGGAACTCTCAATTGAGGTGAAGCAGAACATCCTGAGGCTGAAAAAAAAGAAAAAATCCATCAGAGAGATAGCAGACATGCTTGGAGTAGCAAAATCAACAGTTGGGTACATTCTGAGAAAAAAGGAATTGACTGGTGAGCTTGGGAACTCTAAAAGGCCTGGGCGTCCACGGATGACAACAGTGGTGGATGATCGCCACATACTTTATTTGGTGAAGAAGAACCCGTTCACAACATCAACTGAAGTCCAGAACACTCTCAGTGAAGTAGGTGTATCTGTCTCTAAGTCAACAGTAAAGAGAAGACTCCATCACAGTAAATACAAAGGGTTCACATCTAGATGCAAACCATTCATCAATTCCAAAAATAGACAGGCCAGAGTTAAATTTGCTGAAAAACACCTCAAGAAGCCAGCTCAGTTCTGGAAAAGTATTCTATGACAGATGAGACAAAGATCAACCTGTACCAGAATGATGGGAAGAAAAAAGTTTGGAGAAGAAAGGGAACGGAACATGATCCAAGGCACACCACATCCTCTGTAAAACATGGTGGAGGCAACGTGATGGCATGGGCATGCATGGCTTTCAATGGCACTGGGTCACTTGTGTTTATTGATGACATAACAGCAGACAAGAGTAGCCGGATGAATTCTGAAGTGTACCGGGATATACTTTCAGCCCAGATTCAGCCAAATGCTGCAAAGTTGATTGGACGGCGCTTCATAGTACAGATGGACAATGACCCCAAGCATACAGCCAAAGCTACCCAGGAGTTCATGAGTGCAAAAAAGTGGAACATTCTGCAATGGCCAAGTCAATCACCAGATCTTAACCCAATTGAGCATGCATTTCACTTGCTCAAATCCAGACTTAAGACGGAAAGACCCACAAACAAGCAAGACCTGAAGGCTGCGGCTGTAAAGGCCTGGCAAAGCATTAAGAAGGAGGAAACCCAGCGTTTGGTGATGTCCATGGGTTCCAGACTTAAGGCAGTGATTGCCTCCAAAGGATTCGCAACAAAATATTGACAATAAAAATATTTTGTTTGGGTTATGTTTATTTGTCCAATTACTTTTGACCTCCTAAAATGTGGAGTGTTTGTAAAGAAATGTGTACAATTCCTAAATTTTCTATCAGATATTTTTGTTCAACCCTTCAAATTAAACGTTACAATCTGCACTTGAATTCTGTTGTAGAGGTTTCATTTCAAATCCAATGTGGTGGCATGCAGAGCCCAACTCCGAAAATTGTGTCACTGTCCAAATATTTCTGGCCCTAACTGTATGCCTTAGGCTGGCCACAATAAACAGCCAATCTAAAATGTACAGTTTTACAATATTGCGGGGTCCTGAGGAGGTTAGAAAACCAGTCAGTATCTGGTGTGACCCTACCATTTGCCTCACATAGTGCAACACATCTCCTTGTCATAGAGCTGATCAGGTTGTTGATTGTGGCTTGTAGAATGTTGGTCCCACCTCTTCAATGGCTGTGCGAAGTTGCTGGATATTGGCAGGAACTGAAACATGCTCAATGGCTGACATATCCTGTGAGAATGCTGACTGGGATGTTCTCAGCTTCCAGGAGTTGTGTACAGATCTTGACAACATGGGGCCATGCAGTATCATGCTGCAACATGAGGTGATGGTCGTGGATGAGTAGCACAACAATGGTATCAATACAATTTACCTGTGTTCACTGTCCATAACATACGCCTGCCCATACTGTAACCCCACTGCCACCTTGGGCCACTCGATTTACTACATTGACATCCTCAAACCGCCCACCCACAAGACGCCATACTCGCAGTCTACTATCTGCCCTGTTCACTTAAAACCAAGATTCGTCTATGAAGAGAATACCTCACCAACATGCCATATGCCATAGACTGTGAGCATTTCCCCACTCAAGTCAACCAACTTAGATGGAGACCCCGATGAGGATGTCAATCATGCAGATGAGCTTCCCTGAAACTCTGATAGTTTGTGCAGAAATGTTTTGGTTATACAGCATCTGTCTGGTTAGCTGGTCTCACATGATCATGGAGGTGAAGATGCTTGATGCGAAGGTCCTTGGCTGGTTTGTTTACACATGATCTGTGGTTGTGAGGCCGGTTGGATGTTCTGCCTAATTCTCTGAAAGTCCTTTGGAGACTGCTTCTGGTAGAGAAATAAACATTCAATTCGCAGGCAACAGCTCTGGTGCAGTCAGCATGCCAATTACAAACTCTCTCAAAACTTGCAACATCTGTGGCATTGTGCTGTGTCATAAATTGCACATTTTAGTATGACATTTTATTGTATCAAGGCAAAGGCACACCTGTGCAATAATCATGCGGTCTATTCAGCATCTTGATATGCCACTCCTGTGAGGTGAATGGATAGTCTCGGCAAACAAGTGCTCATTAACGGCCTTTTCACATTTGCATTTGTATTACGTTTTGCTTGCAATCTGTTTTTGACAACATTTGTGCCCAAAAACGCAATGAAACGCATGCATTAACGCACCCATTGATTTCAATGGGAAACGCATTGAAAATGCAAGTAAAAATGCATGTCATTTTCTGCAAACATAGAAAGCATGCGTTTTTGCAAACGCAGCCCAAAGCATCTCCAGCCATGTTTTGGTCTGCATTTGCAAAAATGCATGCATTCTGTGTTTGCAGAATATTACATGCATTTTTACTTGCGTTTTCAATGCGTTTCCAATTGAAATCAATGGGTGCGTTAATGCATGCGTTTCATTGCGTTTTTAACGACCTCAGCGGTCGTTGAGACCCTGTCACACAGCATCTAGTCTGACGACTAGACCTTCGTGGCTGAGTTCTGAGTCGCCAACGAGGTCATTGTTAAGGCGTCTTAACACACCGATGCATGCTGGCTAGCAGGAGCCCAACGATCAAAATATGGTCCAGGCCATTCCGAGACGATCGGCGATCTCGCAGCAGGGGCCCCGTCACTACTAAATGTCAAACATAGCGAGATCGCTGGCGAAGTCACTGTTACTTCACAAAACCTGTGTACATAGCTAGCGATCTCGCAATGTGTGACGGGGGCTGTAGAGCTTTCAGTTCAGCTTATGAAAAATGGGAGCAAAAACAAAAGCGTTGTGTTTAGATTTTTGTTCTGTGTAGAGTGAATGTAGTTTAAAACTTCTGTGGTTCTTGTTACACAATAAGATCCAATTCACATTTTGTAGTGTTTGATCGTGATGTATGAACTAATCCCAAAACAATAGTCAAATGTTAGGGATAGATAAATGCTTGTAATAAATAATGTTTGAACAGTCTGATTTCAATCGGATTAATCTATCTTTCTTTCTGCTCTAGGCACTACAGTCACTGTAATGAAATTATTTAAAAATGTGCCTGTTAGAAAGCAGTATTATTCCACTGAAAAGAAATGCAAAGAGGAGCTCAAGAAGGTTCAGGATCTCCTTATTTCCTATGGACTTATAAAACCAGATGTAAGGATGGCACTTGTACACAATAAGGTATTCCTCAACATTTAATTCATTAATATATGAACTATTGATGGACAGCTAATCATATTTATATACAGTGTCGGTCTGGCCTACCGGGAACCGGGTAATCCCCCGGAGGGCCCCAGGTCCCCATGGCTCCACCCCCGTCACCCCGTCCTCCCACCCCTGGGCTGAGCAAAGTGGGCCCAAGCATGGTGGCCTTTGTCAGGGGCGAGTGGTGCTGTCGCACAAAGCGCTGCCGGCCATGCTTCACTAGGGGCGCCACACGCTATCAGAAAGTCGGAAACTTACTACTGTGTCCGCCGGTCCAATCACAGGGCTGTGCTGTTTCTGTTAGCCAAAAGCAGACTTTGGGAGGAGGCACAGGGAGACTGTGACACTAACTTCCTGTCCTCTGCGGCGCCTTTTTTGCCCTCCTCCTGAAGCCTGGAAGCCAGTGCCATGTATACAAGCAGTGTGATTGAATCTCCAATCACTAACAGTGTGAGTCGATCCCTCTCCACCTAGTAATACAGCCCCTGGCAGGTCCGGACTGATAATCCGCGCCAGCGAGCAGATGTCCGATTGACCGGTATGATGCCTATCTAATTGAGCTATTTAGCAGTCCCACTCTCAGCAGCTCTTGTCATCATTACTTTTAGTCATTGCCACTTTATTATTATTCTGCTATGGATAGGTGTATTCTGCAGTAGGAGAAGTGCGTATAATGAGGTTCTACAGGAGCAGGATTGTGTATTATGATGGTCTGCAGCAGCTCATACAAAATTACCAGGTTCTGCAGCAGCTGAGCGGGGTATTGTATGGCTCTGCAACCGCTGAGGTGTCTTAGTATGAGATTCTGCAGCAGCTGAGGAGTATTGTGGGATTCTGCAGCAGCAGACTCCTGTATTATGAGGTTCTGGAGCAGCTGAGTCCTGTATTATGAGGTTATGTAGCAGCTGAGATGTATATTACCAAGTTCTGCGTCAGCAACGTTGTGTTATTGTCTCTGTCTACCCTCTCACTTGTAAAGCGCCATGGAACCTAATGGCGCTATATAAATACTTAATAATAATAATGATGTTCTGCAGCAGCTGAGCGGGGTATTATCTGGCTCTGCAACAGCTGAGGTGTCTTAGTATGAGAGTTTGCAGCAGCTGAGATGTATTGTGGGATTCTGCAGCAGCTGAGGTGTATTATGAGGTTCTGCAGCAGCAGAGTCCTGTATTATAAGGTTATGTAGCAGCTGAGATGTATATTACCAAGTTCTGCGGCAGCAACATTGTGTTATGATGTTCTGCAGCAGCTGAGGTGTGTATTATGCAGCTCTACAACAGCTGAGGTGTCTTAGTATGAGATTCTGCAGCAGCTGAGGTGCATTGTGAGGTTCTGCAGCAGCTGAGGTGTGTATTATGAGGCTCTGCAGCAGCGGGGTTGTGTATTATGAGGATTTGAAGCAGCTGAGGTATATATTGCTAGGTTATGCAGCAGCTGAGTTGTTGTAATATGATGTTCTGCAGCAGCTAAGGTGTACATTATGTGGCTCTGCAATAGTTGAAGTGTCTTAGGCCTGTTTGACACATCCGTGCAAAACACAGACATGTGAGACAGGTAGTTTTTTGAGGAGGCGTGTATCCATTTGTCACACATGTGACACATACGTGTGTTGTCCGTGTGCTATCCGGGTGACATCCGGATAGCACACGGACAGCCTGTCATTGCATAGTTACCTGTTTTCAGCACTGCCTATTCCTCTCTCTTCCGGGGCCGCTGTTGGGCTCAGTGCAGTAAATATTAGATGAGACTAATGAGTGGCCCAAAAACTGAGAGAAACAGGCAGCACTGGAGACAGATGAGTATGAAATTCTTTATTTTTAAGCTTAAAGTGAACCTGTCAGGTGGTTTATGCTTTCCCAGCTATTACTGTCTGCACCTCTAGCTTCATAGTCCTATTCTAATCACCCCTGTCTGAGCTCATAGTGTAATGGTAAAGGTGAAAAAAAGCATTTATACACTTACATTTCAGTCCCCACCTTGGAGGAGGGAGACTGTCTGGCAGGATAATAGTTAACTCACTATTAACTTGCATGGCTAAAGGAACTGTGTGATGTAACGATCATGTGACCATAGTGGGTGGAGCTAAATGAGCAAACCTATTATGTTCTATGGGGACTTAGCTCTGCCTATTGTGGTCACATGGTTATGACATTGTGGAGCCCACTGGGACGGGGTACTCGTTCCTGGACCGGGGTATCACGGCAGTCTTGGTCCAGACCGTGTCCCGACCCACAATAAAGGTTGGGGGTATTTACAGGGGAGTAAGTCATGACGCCACCCGTGGTATGTGGTCAGGGTGGCCACCGCTGCTGCAGAACCTCCGGGGATGATGTTTGGCAGCCGGTGATGTAACGGTTATCCAGGGCGGAGCCTGGTTCCCCGGGGCAGTGGTAATAATAGTTTGTAGTTGATGCTATGGATGATGCAGGATAGGGATAGTGGTAGAGATGGTAGCAGTTTGTGAGGGAAAATAGGGCTTCAGCGCAAGGATCACACAGACTCACGGTTTTGTAGTTTTCCAAGTCTTTACTGCAGGTGTTGTTCAGAGTACTGTCCACAGAGTCTGCACCGGGGCCGGGTTGCTGCCACCCTGAGCGGGTCCTTGGCTTCCCAGTCCTGAGCTCTGTGTGTGGCCCTGCTGCCGCTTTAGCTAGGCTGCTGGCCCTGTCTCTCCTCACAGGTACCCCCTTTGCTAGGCAACTTGAGTCTTATCCGTGTGTTTCTGACCCCGCCGTGTTGCTTTGCTGTGGTTCAGTGCAGATCTATAACCTCCACTAGTCCGGTGTTTACTGTGCTGCATGTGTCAGTCACAGTTTCGGATCCGAATCCGGTCTTTGCGCTCCTCCAGGGTGAGTTATGGGGTAACTCAGTCTCCCAGATGTGTTCCTCTGTTTCTCTTAACTCCTCTCCTCAGACCTTGGCTAGGCCTGGAATTGAGCAGCAGACCGTGGGGAAGCCTAAGGCAGTTCCTTTACACCACAGTCCTTCTTCCTCATTGCTGCACCGCACTGAACTACTCGCTTCCTCTCCACACCAGAATATATAGGGGAGCTGCTTTAGCTCCCCCTTCTGGCCTGGAGGCGCTAGTGTAGTGTTGTGTGTTGTGTGGGGAATTAACCCTTGGTGATGTTACTGTGGCACATTAACCCCTGGGGTGCTACAACATCACATCAGGTCTCCCAACCTAAGGCTGAAATGTTAACTATTAACCTGCCAAACAGTCTCCGTCCTCCAAGCTGGAGACTGACTCATTACAGAAGGAAATGTAAGTGTATAAATTATTTTTTTTCACATTACACTATGAGCTCAGACAGGGATGGTTAGAATAGTATTATAAAGCTACAGACAGTGATAGCTGGGGAGGCATAAACTAGCTGACAGGTTCCCTTTAAAACTTTTGTCTCTGGTTCGTGCACATTTATGTCACATGGAGGACATCCTTGTGCAGGATGTTTTTTTTGGCAAAATCGGGTCTGTGCTGCCTGCAAAAAATGGAAATGTGTCCGTGTGGAGCACATGCATCTGCTCCACAGGAAGACACGGTCCATGCTGAATAACGGACGTGTGAAGGGGGCCAAAGAGAATAATGTGTCCATATGTTCGTGCCTCCAGCATGTGTCGGCATGGACCACACACAGATATGTGAAAGAGGCCTTAATGTGAGATTCTGCAGCTGCTGAGTTGTATTATGAGATTCTGCAGCAGCTGAGGTGTATTATGAGATACTGCAACAGCGGAGTTGTGTATTTTTACAATATATTTTATGCTTTTCTGTGGATTTCAAAATCATTGGCTTTTTTCTTTTCATAACCCACAAGAAAATCAGAGGCAAATCTGCCCCAATATCACGATTCGGCAAGGTTTTGTTTTACACATTTTCTGCAATATTATTTGCAGCATTGCAACTAGTATGAGCCCAAACTGAGTATTATAGTATTATATATGCTGAGATCTTCCATGAACAGCGCCCCCTGTTCTCATGTCATATATGTGGTGCTGCCCCTCAGCTAGGTCAGGTCAGTGGAGAAAAAAGGCAGCAGCACATATAACCTGAGGACACTTTATTATGTAGAAAGTAGAGATTTTTTTTCTAATTTTGCACAATGTTCTTTAGCATATATATTTTGGCCTTTTTCCCCTGAATACACGCACAGCAGGCGGCAGCTCCATCGTGTGTTGTCTGGTATTCTCATAGTGTAATGTATGGTATATCCACAGGATTTGTTTAGTAGATGTGGATCTCACCAATAGGGCCACAACCTGCTCCGCTTTCAGCCAAGAGATGGCAGAACTCCCATCACAGTGTAAAGGAATTTATATAATCTCTCTTCGACAAGCAGCAGTGCCTCATTCTCCAGATTGCATAGGAGAAAAAGATCGGGATTTATCCGCGCTCGACCACAAGGAGATCCAGGATAGGAAAGACACAGTTTATTCCACACACGAAACACACAAATTGCCGACACGTTTCGTGGCCTCCTGGCCACTTCTTCAGGGCATAAACATGAAGTTTATGTCCTGAAGAAGTGGCCAGGAGGCCACGAAACGCGTCGGCAATTTGTGTGTTCCGTGTGTGAATAAAGTGTGTCTTTCCTATCCTGGATCTCCTTGTGGTCGAGCGCAGATAAATCCCGATCTTTTTCTCCTTTGCAACGCTGTTTCTTCTACGGGATCTGCAGCGGCCAGGCTCTTTATGTTGGTTGTGACACATCACAACCTCATCAGGTGAGTGGACCACCATAGTTATTGTGCTGGTGTCCCTCGTTTTACTGCCTTAGTGCACTCCCCTTTCTCTTCTTTTTTAGTCATTCTCCAGATAGGATACGCAGATCTCACGTCTATCTATTTATGGACAAGATCAGAAGACCCCTGTAAGCGCGAGTTCACACTTGGTGGAATTACTGTGGATTGGAGGTGAAGATGAGGTGAAAATTCGTAGGCATTTATTGTACAATACATACTGTATGAAGAAATCAGTTTTTTTAATATAAAAAATGGCTGCTTCTCAACGTTTGTCTTGGGAAACTGAATAAAGAATTATAGGATGGGGTACCAAAGGGCAGTTTTGCACAGGGCACCATTCAGGCTAAGGCTACGTTCACACATTTGCGTATTTTGCTGCGCTTTTTGCGTGCGCTTTTTGCCGCGTTTTTCGGCCGCGCAAAAAAGCGCAACAAAATACGCAGGGGCTTTCACACACTGCACTTTCTTTACTCCAGAAAGCGCAGTGATGTCACAGAGGGGAGGAAAAATCCTGCTCCCTCCTCCCCTCTGTGACAGCCCCATTAGATTTCACAGTGTATTAATATACACTGTGAAATCTAGATTAAACAGAGGCAAATGTATGGAAAATAAAAAAGAATGAATACTTCACCTGTCCGATGCCTTCTCCCGCTGTCTGGTGCCTTCTGCCGCTCTCCGGTCTCCGGTTCCAAGTGAGAGGTGTACTGAGAAGACCTGTGGTGACGTCAGAGGGGGGCGTTCCCGGGGCGTTCCCAGCGCTGATTGGCTGTTCGCGGTCATGTGATATGTATCACATGACCGCGAGTGCCCGGGAACGCCCCTCTTACATCACCACAGGTCCTGTCAGAACACATCTCACTTGGAACCGGGGATCGCACAGCGGGAGAAAGCGTCGGACAGGTGAAGTATTGATTTTTTTTATTTTTCATTCACTTGCTTTTGTTTAATTTAGATTTCACAGTGTATATTAATACACTGTGAAATCTAATGGGCGGCCACAGCTGTCAAAGAGGGGAGGAGGAAGCAGGATTCTTCCTCCCCTCTGGGAGAATACGCAGAAGTAGCTGCGTAAACGATTGACATATCAATTGTTTACGGAGCTGCGCTTTCTCCCGGAAAACGCAGTGCGTATTTTTACGCAATGTCTGCACTGCAAAGTGAATTTCCCATTCACTTTGCAGGCAGACAAAAGGCACATTGCGTATTTTGAAAAGCGCGCGTAAAAAAACGCGGCAAAATACGCAATGTGTGAACGTAGCCTAAGGCTGGCCCTGGGCCTAAGGGTCCCCCTCGGAGCTCCTGCTACTAATCATATAAGTGTGCACTGCGCGCTGATATGATTAGTCTCAGCAGACGATATAGCAGGGAGAAGCGATCTCTCAGCTCTGCCTCCTATGCACAGCGATGCTGCTTGCACATGCACAGGATGTCAAAGTCTCAGGGCGATGATTTCATCGCTGCGGGTCTCTGCTCTCTTTGCCTTGCTGGCAGGTCAGTTATTCTCAGCGCTGGACTCTGAAGGATCATCGGTGAGGTGAGAAGTGTTTCTTTTTATTTATTTATTTTTTTTAAATGCACTCGGGCTCAGGATAGGGGACATATACCAGGGGCCCAGGATGGGGGACTTACACCAGAAAGGGGCCCAAGAAGGGGTACAACATGGGCCCAGGATGGGGGATATATATACCAGGATGGGCCAGGTATATACCAGGATGGAGACATATATATATCAGAAAGGGGGCATGTATAAACCAGGATGGGGGACATATATGGTAGGATGGAGCCAGGATGTGGAACAGATACACCAAGGTAGATAGAATTTACCAGGATGAGAGACATATATACCAGGGTTGACCCAAGATGGAGACATATATACAAGGGTGGGCCCAGGATGTACAGGGTGGGGACATGTACCAGGGTGGGGACATATATAGCTGTAAGGGGCTCAGGATAAGGAACATTTGTACAGAATTAGGGACATTACTACACCATGAAGGGGGCAGGGGAGCAACACGTTTTTATAAGATTTAGAAAGCTACAAGGGCCCATACATCTGACATGTAGGGGAGTAAGAATGGGGGTGGGGGAGGCAGATGCAAATCTTGCATTGTAATCCATGGGACTCTAGTTACACAACTGCTGAGGAGGCTCACGTATAGTGTGGAGGACATTTTATAGTGTGTGAACCATTGTTTTGAGGGAGCTGTGGACCCATCTTACTGTGTATAGGGGAGCTGTAGGGGAATCATACTGTATATAAGGAGGGTATAGGGGCTGTGTACATGGAGGGACTCAGGGGTCATTGTTAAATTTGAAGTAGGCACTTAACCATTCTTGTTATATAGGGACACTCAGGGTATTGTGAGTGTCAAAATGTGAACATGGTTCCTGGACATCAGTACAGGTCTGATAGTATAAATTGATCATCTAAAGCCGAGTACTGTGGTGACTTTTAGCTGGTTGAACTTTTAATGTTGTCTAGATACAAATGGTTGGTTTGGAAAATGTGCTGTAACTGGGTATAATTTGAATCCTAAAGCTGAGAGTAAACTTTAATTGGGATAAGTACCCGTGATATCAAAGTGTTAATAACATATATACCCATATATACTCGTGTATAAGCCGACCCGTGTATAAGCCGACCCCCCTACTTTTGCCCCCAAAATCTGGGAAAACCTATTGACTCGTGTATAAGCCGAGGGTGGACCCCAGCACAGGTATACAGCCCCCAGCAGTGTGGTATACAGGCCTCCCCAGTGGTAGTATACAGCCCCCAGCAGTGTGGTATACATCAGCCTCCCCAGTGGTATATACAGGCCCCAGCAGTGTTACAGCAGCCTTCCCAGTCGTATATACAGCAGCAGCCCCAGTGGTAGTATACAGCAGCCCCAGAGGTATATACAGCAGCCCCAGTGGTAGTATACAGCAGCCACAGAGGTATTTTTGGGCTGAAAAACTCGGCTTATACGTGAGTATATACGGTATATAATTGTAAAGGTGGTTTAGAATTGCTTTTGTTTAATTGTGCTGGTCATTCTTTGGTTGGGTTTACACTTTTCATTATGGAATTTATGTTGAAAAGGGATCCAGAGAGGGAAAAATGAATTGATTCTGCCTTAGGGCTAATAGCAGCATCTGCGTCCACTAATCCAATACTATCTGGGTCGGGGGCTCTGGATGCTGCTGATAAAAAGCACATATTTGAGCTATGTTTAGAATATGAGAGAAAGTGTAAAATTGAGATAGCCAAGTATAAGAAGAAGCGGCACTCACCGAGGTAATATAGATGGTCCTTTATTTCACAATTCTAGAAACGGATAGGGTGCAGGGAGGAGGCCACGGGGGGCCGACGGACGACGACCGCCGTTTCGCGACAGCTGTCGCTTCTACGGGTCCAGATATCCGGACCCGTATAAGCGACAGCTGTCGTGAAACGGCGTCGTCGTCCGTCGGCCCCCCGTGGCCTCCTCCCTGCACCCTGTCCGTTTCTAGAATTGTGGAATAAAGGACCATCTATATTACCTCGGTGAGTGCCGCTTCTTCTTATACTTGGCTATCTTGATTTGTACTTTGGCTGTGCACCACCGGAGGGGGATCCGCCTTAACGGGAAGTTCTCCCGCACCTGACTTTCAGCACCGCTTAGTGCCCTGAATATCTGTCTTTAAAGTAAAATTGAGATTACCAATAAAGTGGATTCCTTATTTTTACGGCGATACATTCAAGAAGGCATGATCCCTAAAGGTTTACAAATGAATTTGAAATCTACATATCCCCAGGATTTGGAATTCCTGGGATGAATATCTTTTGGGCTGCTCATTAGGTCTATTAGAAAAATTGATTGTGAAGAGATTGTCCCTGGCTGAGAAAGCATTCAGTGAAATTAAGTCTCTGAAAGCATCAGTGGATCTTTACTCCTTGGCCAGGGATTATCAGGAATTTGATCCCCTTTTAAGATTAAGACTTGAAAAATTTGAGGAAGAAATAATTAGAAAAAAAGCCCTGAAATTTACACCTGATAAAAATGGACAAAAAGTTACATCAGATGAAATTAATAAAGAAGGGGACCAAGAGGTGGAGAAAATGGATACCAACCCACCTATGAATTCGGACAATAAAACTGAAAATAGCAATATAATAAATAAAGAGGATACTACCCCCCCAAAATTGGATTCAAACGGTATAAAAAAAGAAACTAAGAAAATACTTAAAACAAAAGAACAACTTGAACTTTATGAGAAACATAAAAAAACACCTTCAGATTAAAGTAGTAGAACACTTCAGATAAGAATAGAAGAAGTAAACAGAATAACAGATGAGTCTTTGGAACTACCGTAATTGAAATTGGGCAAAATCCTATTCACACTTCAACCCAGAAAAATTCTCAGTTTGATTATACACTTTTTGCCCTACATCCGACCCCGGTGGTCACAGAAGCTTAGGTAATTCCACTAAATTCACAAGGTTCACTAATATTATATGATTCACAAACAAAAAATGCACATATTAATATTGGGGAGTTAGATGAATCACAAAATGTATTATTAAATAATATTGGGGAAGCAAAAGAATGTTTAAATAGAATAGAGATGGGGCGGTGCCTGGCCATGAGGGAGGAAGGATGCTGATTCATGAGCTGCTGCTCCCTGGCCTAAAGAACCCATCCTAAACAGCTGCAACCTAGCTGAAATCCCACCACATGTCAGTAAGGAGGAAGGGGAGCCGATCTGCCACCGGCACCAGACCCCTGGACTCCCAGGAGGGCAGCATATCTCACTATCTCCGGAGCTCTGGCAGGCCCCAGGGAGCAGTGGCTACACTAAACATGGAGGACCCTTCCCCTCCCCTCGTGCACACTGAGGAGAGAAGTAATGGAGGAGTGTGCTGATCTGTGCACCCTGGAGCTATGCACAGTCCTGTCGTACCTAGGAGCGGAGATGAGAGTGACCCTGTGTGGACTGGAGGCGGAGGGGAGCCGGCGACTTCAGGAGTTGTGAGTGCTGCAGATGTGGGGAATGGAGGAGCAGGCTGCACACTGCCTGGTCGTGCCTGAGAACAGAAGTGGAGGCCATGTATCGTGGACCGGAGGTGGAGGGGAGCAGGTGACCACTGCCAAGGTGCACCCCGAGGCAGGAGGCCTTGTGACGGCTGCGCTCTTTGCCAGCAGCGAAGGTATGAAGGAGTGGATCCCCGAGGGTATGGGGGGGGACCATGCTGCGAGCACTGACTCTCTTCTTGATGGGGCTCAACAGCCAGACGGAGTGGGCTGGGAGCAGGGAAGCGGGTGTCCCCTCTGCCCCTATGAACCCCCGGGTCAGTTTAAGCCCATGGAGACGGTTATACATTATGGGGGGAGGCCACCAAATGGAGAGACACTGCCACATGTGTACCCTGTGTTACCATCTCAGGGGCCCCCCACCGGGAAGAGCAGCACCCCCACCAAGAGAGACCCCACGTTTTTGGGCAGTGTAAGTGACCGGGACATTCAGCTGCAGGCCCCCTCTCGGTGCATCCGGATGCCTTCTTGGATGCCCTGGCCCCAAGTGGTGATGTGTGGGACTTCTTTAGGGCCTGTATCCTCAATATCCCAACTAAAGAGGAGTTGATGGAGTTTGTTTCCAAATTCGAAGCGTCACTAAAGTCCGAGACTATGGCTATCCGGGGGGAAGTCCAGGAGGTGTCCCACAGGGTCTCCCGGAATGAATCCTTAGTGGAATCGCTGACCAAGAGGGTCCAGTCTCTCAAAGGCTTGGTGGCTTCCCTGGCGACTAGGTTCAAAAACTTCTTAGACTCCATGGAGGTCCTCGAGAACCGTGAGAGGCGTCAAAACATCAGGGTGAGGGGCCTCCCGGAGTCTATTCCACCGGAGAACCTGAGAGCAACCTTCAGAGTCTCTTCAACTCTATCCGGAGCAAGCCAGAGGAGTCAGCTATAGAGTTTGGTAGAGCTCACCGGTCCCTGGGTCCCCCCCTTCTGACGGTGCGCTACCGAGGGACGTTGTATGCCGTCTCCATAAATATCAAATTAAAGGGGAGATTCTCAATTCCGCAAGGCGATGTGATGAGATCTGTCTGCTGGGGAGTCGCCTGCAACTGATGGCCGACCTATCCAGGAGGACCCTCCAAAAACGACGAGCTCTACGGCCCCTTTTGGACCTCTTGCGCCAAAACCAACTAATGTATTCCTGGGGATATCCGTTTCGTCTTCAGATACGACGAGGCAATCAAATTATTTCCATGTCACATCCCAGGGAGCTCCGGGGGTTCCTTGATTCCCTCGATATTCCTGACCTGGGTCTCTCGTCCCCAGACTAGCCTGGTCCTTTCGCTGACGGCTTCTCCTCTTTCCCTCCACGCACCCAGAGGGCCCCTCGCAGGAGAGGCAGGGGAGGAGGGAAATCCCGGAGACGGCGACTCAGCGAAGCTGACTGCTCGGAGGCTGGCTGACCAAGAGAGACCTAAGTTGTATCCTTTTCCATATTGTGCCTTTCTCCTTTCTCTCCATCCAGGCAACTGACATTGACAGGTTCTTGAATTTCAATAGCCACTTCTGTCATGGAGGCGATGATGTCCACCTGAGGGTCCCCGGGGGCCAGATTTAGCAAATTTGCTGTATCATTGACTTTTCTCCCTTTTCAAGGTTTATGAGACAGCAGCCGGGCCCCCCTTACCCTTCCTCCCTTTCCCTTTCCCCTCCCCCCCTCTTCCTCTCACATCCTTCACTCCCACCCCCCCTAATCCCTCTCCTTATTCCCTCCCTCCTCCCCCTCTCCCCTAACCCTTAATCCCTCTCCATTCTTTAATCCTGGTCTTCCTTCCCCCCCCCCCCCCTCTTCCCTTGTCTTTTCCTAGGGTTACGGCCTGCTGCAGGTCTGCCACTGATCAACACCTTGCCTGCATTCCTCCTAGGTTTAATGTGTAGTTACAGGATGTTTTTTCTAGCTTTCTGTTATTAACTTTATGTACAGATGATTTTATGTGCTAGGTTACTATGTTCGTTATGCTTGAGTAGACACACCAATGGTTTCTGGCCGGGGGGCATATGCTCTTTGAGTCATTCTTTATATTATCTAGAATACTTTATTCCCAGAGATTCTACTCTGAGTTGGCTCATACTCGCGTTCTTCCCCCTACGTGGAAAGGACGCTCATCACAGGGGATACCGATCTCTGCAAAGAGATTGGTGTGTCTGATCAATAATATACCCCACTAATTTTTCGGTATATATAGTTCTTTAGTCTAGTCGCTTGTCCGGGAGTTTATCCCCCACCCCCCTTTCTTTTATTCCCTTTCTTGCCTTTTCTCCTCCCTCTTTTTTTCTCCTCTCTTTTTTTTTTTTTCTTTTTTAAGGTAACAAAGCAGGCCCTTCCGCCACTTGATAGCCATGGGGTCCCTATGGGTGAGTTCTTTAAATGTATGGGGTTTCAATACACCCCAGAAGCGGGCTCATGTACTTACAGACCTGCACAGGAGAGGGATGCAAGGGGTGTTCTTACAGGAAACACACTTCAAACCAGACCCTGTCTCGTCCATAAATGATAGATTCTTCCCGGATTGGATCCATAGTTCAAATCCCGACTCTAGATCCAAGGGAGTCTCTATAGCACTACACAAGAACTTTCCGTACAACATAATGGAGAAGGTGGTTGACGTCGGGGGTCGCTATATTTTCCTTAAGATTAAGGTGGCCGATACCATGCTTACCCTTGTAAACTGGTATCTCCCGAACAGGGAGCAGACGAGGGTCTGTAGATCTCTCCTACCAAAATTGGCAGATTTTGCGGAGGCCCAGGTAGTAATCGGTGGCGAATTCAACATTGTCCTTGAGCCCGCTGTTGACTCCACTTCGGGCCGGGGTACGGTCCTGAGGAGACGAGTGAGAGCGCTTCAGAGATTGTTACATGACCTTAGACTGGTTGACGTGTGGAGGGTCCTCAACCCTACTGTCCGGGACTATACGTTCCACTTCGGGGTCCATGGCTCGTATAGCCGAATTGACATGTTCCTAGTCAGTCACGGGGGATTCTCTCATGGAAACCGGCAGCTGATATTGGGAACATTGTTTTATCAGACCATAGCCCCATTTTCCTTTCCTTTGAGGTCCCCGGTCTGGCTGGGAAACAGAGGTCTTGGAGATTAAATGATGGTCTCCTGAGCAATGCGGCCTGTTGGAGGACCTGAGGGTGGATGTAGCAACGTTCACCCACTCGCATGCTTCGGACCCCACATCTCCCTCCTTCAAATGGGAAGCCCTTAAGTGTCTCTTGAGAGGTACCCTAATTAAACATGGGGACAGATTGAAGAAAATCCGGAATGAAAAGATATGCGAACTTTTGTCGCGGATTCGCAGTCTGGAAACTAAACATAAATCATCCCTATCCCATGAGCTGCAGATAGATTTGGCCACTGCTAGGCTAGAGCTTAAGAATTATTTGGATGACCAGTACCAGAGGAACAGGAAGCGGACGAAGGGATTCTTTTACAAAAAGGCCAATGCATGCGTAAGACCCTTGGCTAGGTTACTTCACCCCAGCAGGGGCCCTGCCTATATTTCAAATTACCCACAGGTGGAATGGTACATAGTAGTGAGGAGATTTCTGGAGTCTTTCAGGGATTCTATTCGGAGCTCTATAATCTGAAAGGTACGTTTTCAGATATGGAACCATCGGCCCTGAAGGCTAAAATTCGTTCATATATCACCAAGGTCGGGATCCCGTCTTTATCAGATGAGGATGTTCTCGTTCTGGAGGGGGATATCACGGAAGAGGAATTGGTGGCGGCAGTTGAGGCTACTCCAACGTCCAAGAGTGCTGGACCCGACGGCTTCACACCCATATTTTATAAGACTCTGATCAGTGACTTGCTGCCTCATATGCTCCTGACGTTTCAGGCGGTACTTGAGGGAGATACGTTTACCCCCAAGCTTTGGAGGCGCATATATGTGTGATCCCCAAGCTTAACAAAGACCCCTCTGAGGCGGCCAGCTACCGACCTATTTCTCTGATAAACGTGGACGTCAAGCTATTTGCAAAGATTTTGACTGACAGGCTCTCTCTGATGCTCCCCTCCATCATCCATCTAGACCAGGTGGGCTTTGTTAAAGGCCGAGAGGTGCGGGACAACATTATTAGGTCCCTCTTCCTTGTGGAGAGGGCCAAGGTGTGGAAGTCCCCTCTATGCTGTCAATAGATGCAGAAAAGGCCTTTGACAGGGTCCATTGGGGCTTCCTGTGGGAGGCACTGGAGCATATTGGCCTGGGGCATAGATTTCTAAACGGGATCAAGTCATTATACTCACGACCGTCCGCCAGAGTGAGGATAAATGGGAACCTGTCCGGTTCTGTTCTTGTGAAAAATGGTACGAGACAAGGGTGCCCACTCTCTCCCCTGCTCTATACTATTGTGATGGAACACTTAGCTAAAACGATTAGAGACAACGCTGACATTCGGGGGATGATGGTTGAGAACACCCACCATAAAGCGGCCCTCTTCGCGGATGATGTCCTTCTATTCGTTACAAACCCAACCGTCTCATTCCCAACCTTGTTGAAAGAATTTGAGACCTTTGGAAGCCTTAGTAACTTTAAAGTTAATTATGCCAAATCCGAGGCCATGAATGTCTCCCTGCCACCTCCAGAGGTTTCTTCCCTGAAAAGAGAATTTCCATTTAAATGGAAACAGGGCTATTTGTCCTATCTTGGAGTATATCTCCCAGATGACGTTTCTAAAGCCTTTCACCTGAACCATCGGGCATTGCTGGACAAGGTGGGGGACCTCCTGGGTTCGTACAGGCCTCTAAACTGTCCTGGCTTGGTAGAATCCATGTTGTTACATTGGACATATTGCCAGGGCCGGCCTTAGGCATGTGCGAGTTGTGCAGCCGCACAGGGCGCCACGCTCCAGGGGGCGCTCCAGGGAGACAGTAGTCACTTTGATTTGCAGGGGCCTCGCTGTTCCTTCCTGCGCCCAAATCTTAAATTCAAAGCCCTGATTCTGATGTGCTGTGTACAGCACAGTGTACCTCAGCAAAATGAGGATGATCCATGCGGTACACCGCCCCTCCTCTCTCCAGAACCATCAAGTCTTCTCCTGGCCTCCAGCCAGTGCAGAACAAGAGGAGCGTCCCCTCACCCGAGGACTCTTCTATGGAGGTGAGGAGGTCACTGCTGTTTGCCGTCTTCATCCCAGCAGTCATAGGTGGCGGCTCTGAGATAAGAAACATTTAGTGCTGGGAGCTCTGTGCTGGGAGCTCTGTGCTGGGTCGGTCAGGTTCAGGTTTGTCAGTCACACACAGCACCGACTCAGCACCGAGCTGTGAGAGGAAGGAAGGCCTCCAGATCACTGATCCTCATCTCCTGTCACTACTGAACTTCTGAGTCCAGGCTGCTCCCTTGGACTGTCCCCTTATCTCCTTCTTCCAAGTACTGGAGTGGGGGCTACTAAGGGGGGTCTATCATACACAGTGGGGGCTAGTAGTGGGCATCTCCTCCTCATACAGCTGTATAGTGTGTGTGTGTGTGTATATATATATATTGTGACAACACACTCTGGGTTCGCCTTTGCCAGGGTCAAAGGGCACGTATGTGTCGTGTGTCACTCAGATCAAGAGCAGAGATTTAGATGCCACTGGCCTTGGCCAGAGTTTATTGTGGTGAAAGCAAACAAAGAAAACAAAACAGCAAACAAAAATCCTTGCCTGTCCGGCACTAACTAAACAGAATGCAACCTCACTATAGACTGAAGGGCTTCTCCCTTCAGCCAAACCATAGAACCAAAGAGCACTGCTTTCACTCACATGCTTCTCCATACACAGACAGGCCTTCTGTGTTCCCAGGCTGAGAGAGAGCCCCGCCCGACCTCCCAGACTCCTTTTACCTACCCCAACCGCCTCCCACTAATTCATTAGCAGCCAGGTGATACTGACCAGGCTAGGTTGCATATGACAGATACCTGGGAGAGATATATCTGCCCTCATCCACTAATCCCACATGACTCTCACAATATATATATATATATATATATATATATATATATATATATATATATATATATATATATAATATCTCTAATCACAGAGGTAAAGAGAAACCGGGCACTATCCGTGGTAAGAATCAGTCCAAATGATTGATAGCACAATATCAGGTGGTGCCCGCTAAGGGTAAGTGTAATTATATCACAAAAAAAGAAAACAGACCAGCGACACTCACCATAGTTGAATCTTCTGTTTATTTGACGATTCCAACAAAGTTACATGAGGAGATCGTGCTGTAGGGGAGGGAGGTGCAGGGACGTCAGCGGGCATTGCGAGTCGAGATGGGCGCGAACATTGGCCGCGAAGCGGCCATTGCGAGCCGTTACCCACCCACACCCCGCCCACACCCCGCTACACACCATGGACCCTCGCCCGGAGTCCTTGGAGCGGAGGCGGCGCAGCCGCCGCTCCCCGCTACCCACAGCTGTGCCTCCCCCCCAGCCCGATCCACACACCACCACCACTCCCCAGCCCGCACACCCACCAACTCCGCTACACACCATGGACCCTCGCCCGGGTCCATGGAGCGGAGCGGCGCAGCCGCCGCTCCCTGCTACCACACTGTGCCTCATATGTCGCACACCCCTCCTCCATATGTCCGCACACCCCTCCTCCATATGTCCGCACACCCTCTCCATATGTCCGCACACCCCTCTCCTATGTCCGCACACCCCCTCCTCCATATGTCCGCACACCCCCTCCTCCATATGTCCGCACACCCCCTCCTCCATATGTCCCCACACCCCCTCCTCCATATGTCCCCACACCCCCTCCTCCATATGTCCCCACACCCCTCCTCCATATGTCCCCACACCCCCTCCTCCATATGTCCGCACACCCCCTCCTCCATATGTCCCACCCTCCTAGTCCCACACCCCCTCCTCCATATGTCCGCACACCCCCTCCTCCATATGTCCGCACACCCCCCCTCCCATATGTCCGCACACCCCCTCCTCCATATGTCCGCACACCCCCCCACTCCATATGTCCGCACACCCCCCCCTCCATATGTCCGCACACCCCCCCCTCCATATGTCCGCACACCCCCCCCTCCATATGTCCGCACACCCCCCCCCCATATGTCCGCACACCCCCCCCTCCATATGTCCGCACACCCCCCCCTCCATATGTCCGCACACCCCCCCTCCATATGTCCGCACACCCCCCCTGTCCATATGTCCGCACACCCCCCCCCTCCATATGTCCGCACACCCCACCCCCCCCCATATGTCCGCACACCCCCTCCTCCATATGTCCGCACACCTCCCCCTCCATATGTCCGCCCCCCCCCCTCCATATGTCCGCACACCCCCTTCTCCATTATGTCCGCACACCCCCCCCCTCCCCGACGCCGTAGATCACTTACCTGTCTTCATGACATCTGCTTCCTCAGGTCCAGGTCCAGTCCTTCCTTCGGCCCACGCATCCTCTTCCTTCAGCCCGGCTAACGACTCTTCCATCCGGCGCTCTTCTCTCTTCCTCCACCGAGCTCATGGCCATGTTTCTCTATGGGAAGAAGCGACCAATCAGCGTCCAGCATCATCCGCTATGTAACTCTATGAGCCCTTTGAGCGCACCTGAATGAGAACTGTGTATTTAGAAAAGACTCAGTTCTCCTTCAGGTCCGCTCGAAGGGCTGATAGAGTTACATAGCGGGTAATGCTGGACGCTGATTGGTCGCTTCTTCCCATAGAGAAACATGGCCATGTTTCTTTATGGGAACAAGCGACCAATCAGCGCCCAGTATCATCCGCCATGTATCTCTATCACCCCTTTGAGCGGACCTGAAGGACGACTCAGGCTCACTTAAAATAACAAATAATAAATAAATTATATAATAATAAAAATAATAAAAAAAATTATTATAAATAATAAAATAAAAAATAATAAAAAAAAAAAAATTAATGCTAATAATAGTGCTATTACTGCTAATAATAATGCTATTAATGCTAATAATTATGCTATTAATGCTAATAATAATGCTATTAATGCAAATAATATTGCTATTAATGCTATTTTTAATGCTATTAATGCTAATACTAATGCTATTAATGCTATTATTTATGCTATTAATGTTATTATTTATGCTATTAATGCTATTATTAATGCACATACTAATGCTATTAATGCTATTCATAATGCTATTACTCCTATTAATACTGCTCTTAATGCTATTAATACTGCTCTTAATGCTATTAATACTGCTATTAATGCTATTAATACTGCTATTAATGCTATTAATACTGTTATTAATGCTCATAATACTGCTAATAATGCTATTAATACTGCTATTACTGCTGATAATAATGCTATTGCTAATATTATTGCTATTGATGATGCTATTGATGATGCTATTGATGATGGTATGGATGATGGTATGGATGATGGTATTGATGATGGTATTGATGATGGTATTGATGATGGTATTGGTATTCATGCTATTGGTATTATGTATGCACATTCGATGTCCTTAACTATTCAGTGAGCTGTTACTATTATTGATATCAATAACAAACATGTCTATATCTTAATATATGTAATATGTCGTAGGGTACATTATAAGGACATTCAATTTTCCTTAAATGATATCAACAATACAAATATATGTAGTTAGTGTAAAGATGTCATTGGAATAATTGGATTATTATTTAAAAATGTTTAAAAAAACAATAAACAAATTCTAGACACCCGATGCATTTGCATCAGGCTAACAGCTATAACTACTATAATCAAATTAATGCACGTTCTAGAATCCCGATGCATTTGCATCGGGCTCACAGCTAGTATATATATATATATATATATATATATATATATAATATATAATATATATATATTATATATAGTATATAGTGATCAGTATAGAGGCTGTTTGTCATTCCTGTGTCCACAGATTGTCAGCTCCTGTGATCAGTGCTCTCGCTCTTCCTTTGTTACTTTCTATCTGTCATTGTTTGGTCCCTTCTTAGTAAGTGTTGTGATATCTGCTGCTCTGTAAAGGAATATTATTCGGTCAGCAGGGTTATTCCTATACAGTACAGCCCTGGGCATATTGTCACTGCGATGCTGATTACACTGATACCTGCAGTGAAGGATACATTTTTTGGATGCTGTATTATTATCGTCCTGTAAAGATTTTCATGCGGACGATACAGTCACCTGGCTACAGACTTTGCTGTGCTACATTCTAAACCCTGGTGAGCCAGTGGAAGGGTGAGACTCTGTTGCCTGTTACATTGTTGTGTTTTGCTGGTTATGCGTTATATGCTGTAAAGTGTTTGGGGATCCAATAAAGCCTTAATATTGTGATTCCCTCACCCTGTGTTGTCTGAGTAGTGTTCCGCCCACGGTTAAGGAGTTCGGGCGTTCAGTTGGGGATGAGCCCTGGTCCACGCTGTGTTTGTAAAGGCGGCAGGGCCTGCGGACGAGAGCACCCACTGACCCCCGAGTCTCCACAATTGGTGGCAGCAGTGGGATTCTACTCAGCCTGGTTTATCCAGGGGAGCTGCAGGAGACTGGTGTTCGTGGACACCTTCCAAGGGCTCAACAACCAGGGATGCATATAAGCATACGCAGCAGGCCATAGTGAGGCATACAGATTTCGGACGTTGCCATGTCCAACCCACCAGCTCAGCCTTGGGACAAGGGCCGGAGAGGAGATACGTCAGCAGCAGTAAATGGATGCTACAGGATCTGTGCCAGAGGCGAAATATTGAATACAAGAAGCTGACACTCGGTCGGCTTTGATTCAGAAATTGGTCCATTGGGACACCCAGAATGATGGTGAGGATGATGAGGACCCCGCCGACGTGGTACCAGAGGATGTAAATTGTGTACCACATCATGGATCCAGTGAATATCGTGAAATCACAAGGTCCAAAGCAGTCCAAATGTAGGAGTGCTTGGCTGCATTGGGGCCCAAAGCCTCAAGGGAAGAGAGGGCTTGGGTTCTGGGACATGTTTTAGGAATTCCAGCTCACCAACTGCTACCACCAGCCGCTCGAGTAGGATTAATCTGCTATCCATTAGAAGCCCCACCAGGACAAAGGTATACAGACAGGATACGTGACTTGCCCAATCCACGGCGCTGTTATACGTGTGGACGTCTTGGGGATATGGACAAAGATTGTCGCCAACGCCGGGGCCCCATGCCTGGAGCTCATCGGCCAGCACAGCTAGTCCAGGTCAGTGATATCCAAGCCCCGAGACAACAAGAAACTGAATCTGTCCACATCCTGGTAAGCTCAGCTATTGTTTCTCCAGACCATGTACCATGTTCCCAATTAACCATCTCCCTGGCTGAGGGTCTTTGCTCAGACATCCCTTCGGAAGGTGTGCAGCTAGCCGAGGTAAACAACCAAGGAGAGGGCGAGTTGGAGCATGTGGACAGCATCCCCACCCCTGTTATTTTGAAGCCTGAGCAGGTAGAGGACAAGTTGGAGTTTATGGGCAACGTCCCTATCCCTGTTGCTTTGGGAACTGACGGAAGGTCATGTGGTATAGAGTGCCTTCACCCGTAGTGTGGAATGACAGAGAGGTCGAGTGACTTACAGACAGCGTCCCCATGCCTGCTTTTGTAGAGACTGACCAGGAAGAGCTTGATGTGGGATTTGTGAGCAGCTTTCACACACCTGTTGATTCAGGGGCTAACCAGGAGGAGGTTGAAGCTCATGGGCTCATGGATGGCCACCCCACATCTATTGTTTTGCGAGCTGACCCAGGACAAGGACTATCCAGACAGTTTGTCACCGCCATCACCAACATCCAGGAAGCCAAGCAGCACCCTGATGTGGATCTTGCTGCCACACCTTCAGATGATAATCCATGTTCCCAGCCCCCATCATTCTCCTCTGAGCCATTAACAGTGAGTACACCTAGCCAGACTGTGGCCATTGACTGGGGAAGAATTGATAGCCAGAAGTTTATGGGAGCTCAACTCCTGAATCCCATTTTACTGCTTCTCCACAATATGTCTGCCCATCCTGGGGGAGGTAATCTGGGGGAGGTGTATAGATGGAAGCCTCGATTGCTGTCTTCACAATTAAAAAAGACAATGCCGCCCAGAGGAGAAGGATGACAAGAGACTTATCATATTTGACTGCCCCGTCTGGTTACATAAGAAGGGGGAGGTATGTGACGAAATGGACTCCTTCAATTTAGAACATATGAAGATTTCTTATGTAATCCAGACCATATGGTATATTGGCTAGTAAACTTGTAATGGCCAAGGAGAATTTCCTACAGTATTTTCATAGATTACTGTGGTTTAAGTTTAGCATGGTAATGTAATTATCTAACTTGTTTGTCATAGAAGACCAGAGAACTTAATTATGCTAATCGTCCATTGTCTATTACCCTGTGAATGTTCATTCTATGTACATGGCTCCAGCCACTATTGTTTTAATGTCATGGTTTGCAGACTGAATGTCTCCTACTAACATTCAATTGTAAGGACTATGTCAATCCATATGTCACTCTACCTTGTCAGGAGTACAATACTACTAAAAAAGTAAATGAGGCTTGTGGTCCAGCCAATGCAAAGACAGGGTTATTGCACCAATCGTGATGCTCCCAATATCCTGCAATGAGGGCTGAAGGTATATATGGAGATGTGTTCATTAACCAGAGTGAGTTAGATTCTGTCTGGTGGCCTCAGTCTAGGGATTTCGGTCCCGGCTAGAGGTCCACTGGATTGAAGATTGGATACAGGCAGCTAATCTAGGGTTTTCGGGTCCGATTAGCGAGCCATAACCCCAGGCCTAGGCATTTTGGTGCCGACCAAGGGGATCAGAACACGGACTATAGAAGTACAAGGACTTCAGCATCGGATTATCGGATTCGGCTGTGATGACAAAGACTGCATAAGGATGAGGAAGCAACCCAGGTTGGGACGATACAGTCACCTGGCTACAGACTTTGCTGTGCTACATTCTAAACCCTGGTGAGCCAGTGGAAGGGTGAGACTCTGTTGCCTGTTACATTGTTGTGTTTTGCTGGTTATGCGTTATATGCTGTAAACTGTTTGGGGATCCAATAAAGCCTTAATATTGTGATTCCCTCACCCTGTGTTGTCTGAGTAGTGTTCCGCCCACGGTTAAGGAGCTCGGGCGTTCAGTTGGGGATGAGCCCTGGTCCATGCTGTCTTTGTAAAGGCGGCAGGGCCTGCGGACGAGAGCACCCACTGACCCCCGAGTCTCCACATATACTCACCTCCCTCCAGTGCTGCCTGTTCCTCGGTCCCGGGGCGCTGCACTCAGAGCAATTAATATTAGATGGGCCTAATGAGCTCCCCGGAAGTGAGAGGAGCAGACAGCGCTGGAGGGAGGTGAGTGGAGCAGATAGCACTGGAGGAAGTGAGAGGAGATGACCGCGCTGGAAGGAGGAGAGAAAAGCAGACAGCTCTGGAGGGAGGTTGAGAGGAGCAGACAGCGCTGGAGGAGGTGAGAGGAGCAGACAGCTCTAGAGGAGGTGAGAGGAGCAGACACTCAGCACTGGAGGCAGGTGAGTCGCGGCACCAAGAGCGCTGATTAGTTGCCGTGGTCGGCGGCGACAATCAGCAAAGCGGAGCGCGGCTTGGCAGGAGAAGTGAATCCCCCTGTGCTCAGCCAATCAGTGGCGCAGGATTCAAATCTCCCGCCAAGCCGCGCGCCGCTTCAGTGGTTGCCGCAGTAGATGGTGACCAATCAATCAGCGCTCTTGGCGCGTGGTTTAAATCGCACTTCGTTGATTGGTCGCCGCCGACAGTATACAGTGCTAATCACTGAGCCACCATATACTGTGCTAACCACTGAGCTACCAGACAGTACTGAGCCACTACATACTGTGATAATCACTGAGCCACCATACACTGCTATCCATTGAGCCACCATACAGTGCTAACCACTGAGCCACCGTATACAGTGCTAACGACTGAGCCACCGTATACTGTGCTAACTACTGAGGCATCATATACTGTGCTAACCACTGAGCCTCCGTATACTGTGCTAACCAAAGAGCCTCCGTATACAATGCTAACCACTGAGCCACCATACAGTGCTAACCACTGAGCCACCTTATACAGTACTAACTACTGCGCCACCATATACAGTGCTAACCACTGACCCACCATACAATGCTAATCACTGAACCACCATATACAGTGCTAACCACTGAGCCACCATATACTGTGCTATCCACTGAGCCACCATATACTGTGCTATCCACTGAGCTACCATACAGTGCTAACCACTGACCCACTGTATACAATGCTAACCACTGAGCCACCATATACTGTGCTATCCACTGAGCCACCATACAATGCTAAACAATGAGCCACCGTACTGTGCTAACCACTGAGCCACAATATACAGTGCTATCCACTGAGCCACTATACAGTGCTTACCACTGAGCCTCCGTATACTATGCTAACCACTGAGTCACCATATACAATGCTAACCACTGACCCACCGTATACACTGCTAGCCACTGAGCCACTGTATACACCATATAAATCCTGCAACAACAGCACACTTTCTGGAGAGAGGACTGTACTATTCAGCGGCTATTTCTACGGCACCCGTTCATTTTACCGCACTCCTGATGCAATAGCATCGGGCCTATTTCTAGTTTTGTATATTTATTGCAGATCTACAGGATTTGGGAGATACGTATAGTAGATGCTGATCCCATCAATAGAGCCAGAAACAGCACCGCTCTCAGCCAAGAGATGACAGAACAGTCCCATCAATCTCCACATAGAGCGTCAGCGCCTCATTCTTCACATACACATCGCCCTATTGGTGAGATCCGCATGTACCAATCATTATGTAATATCCATGGATACGGTATAAACATACAGAATTAGGTTATCCCTTTTAGTGTAAATTCAGACATCGTGGAATTAATATGAATTTGAGTTGCAGATTCCTGGGCACAAATTTGGAAGAGTTTATTATACAATATATGTGAATAAATTATTTTAGAATATAAAAATGGCGTCTTGTTCCCATTTGTGTCCTGGGAAACTGGGTACAACAATCAATAGGATGGGGGCACCAAAAGACAGTTTTGCACAGGGCACCATTTAGGCTTAGGCCGGCCCTGCATATTGCCGGGATTCCTATATATCTTCCAAGCCGTGCCTATTTGGCCCAACAGCATATTCTTCCATTCGCTCCTCTCCCTGATCTCTAAGTTTATCTGGAACGGTATGAAACCAAGGGTGGGGTACGGTGTCCTTTCGGCCCCTAGAAGTTCAGGGGAGGCAGGTCTTCCTGATCTCCGCAGATATTGCCTTTCTGTGGTCTTGGTGAGACTTCTGGACTGGAAATTCAGAGCCGCAACCAAGCAATGGGTTCAAATTGAACAGTCGGGTCTGGACGTGCCGCTGCGTAAACTCCAGTGGATCACAGTCGGTCAGCCAAATTGGATGCTTGGCTTTTTTTACTATGGAGACGCTGAAGGCGTGGCTAGTGGCCCTGAGAGACTTGCCGGATGTGCCGCCGGTGAGTTCATTGATCCCGCTGTTTGGTAACCCGGCCATTCTTCCGGGGATGTCTAGTTCAGTTTTTTTGCTTTGGTCAGCTCAGGAGGACACCCACGTGGGCCAGGTTCTGCGGGACGTCGACTTACCCTCATTCAACGCCCTCCAGAATGCCAAACCGGGGTCACAATTGAAGTGGGAGTACCTCCAGTTGCGGTTTTTCCTCACCTCAGCGGCCTTTCCTAAAGGCCCGAATATCTGCTTATCCCTATGGAGGAGATCTTCACTGGTGAGGAGGCCCCAGCTCAGGGGATATCAGCAATCCATCAGATTTTGTCTGCAGCCGTAGACACCGAGACCCATAAGTATAGGAAGTCTTGGGAGAGGGAGAGAGGGATTTGAGACGGGCTATCTCTGAAAACGATTGGGTGAAGAGCCTTCACACGGCTCAAAAAACGTCCGGTTCCTGCGACGCTATATAAAAATAATAATGTAGAAAAATCCAGCACTCATAAACTTGCAATCATGAGGATTTATTCAAACGTAAAAGCCATCCATCTAATACAGGCAGTATGTGCTAACACCGACGCGTTTCGACAGAGAACTGTCTTAGTCGTGGTTGAAGCACGACTAAGACAGTTCTCTGTCGAAACGCGTCGGTGTTAGCACATACTGCCTGTATTAGATGGATGGCTTTTACGTTTGAATAAATCCTCATGATTGCAAGTTTATGAGTGCTGGATTTTTCTACATTATCATTGGTGATTGCCGGTCCAGAGACCAGGACTGTATCCGTGCACCATTTCCTCGTACTGGAGTACTACTATTTCAACTGGGTGAGCTGAACTTTCCTTCTACCTTTTCCCTGCTACCATTTTTGCTATATAAAAATGCTACAAGCTGCGGTTCCGATGGTACCTCACTCCAGACAGGCTGCATAGATGCTTCCCCAACATCTCTGACCTATGCTGGTGCTGTGGTTCTGGGGTGGGTACTTTGGTCCACATTTGGTGGAGCTGCCCTCTGATCAGTGAGTTCTGGTCGAAGGTGTTCCGGAACTATGCCAAGGTCACCGGCAGACAGGTCGAAGGAACACCTGAGATGGCTATGCTCTCCTTGCTCCCGGGTTCGTTAAAGGCTCAAAAGAGAGACATACTTCGATTCTGTGCGGCTCAGACGATGATCCCCCACCATTGGCAAGATCAGACCCCGCCTGCGATCCTCGCATGGTACGTGGAGATGGAATCCCTGTGTCGACTCAAGGAGGTATCTGCTGGACTCACGCAAACTCTGCCTCACTATACCCTGATTTGGTCCGAGTGGATCCTCTTCAGGGATTCTCCTAATTTTAGGGAGCTCTTTTCTTAGCTCATCTGGTTCCAAATGGGTTCTTTCTCCACACCTGCTCCACGTTGCTTTCGATAGATGTCGACCAGTTCTTGTGTTATATTTACTTACCGTATATACTCGTGTATAAGCCGACCCGTGTATAAGCCGACCCCCCTACTTTTGCCCCCAAAATCTGGGAAAACCTATTGACTCGTGTATAAGACGAGGGTGGACCCCAGCACAGGTATACAGCCCCCAGCAGTGTGGTATACAGGCCCCCCAGTGGTATACAGGCCTCCCCAGTGGTAGTATACAGCCCCAGCAGTATGGTATACAGCAGCCTCCCCAGTGGTATATACAGGCCCTAGCAGTGTTACAGCAGCCTTCCAGTGGTATATACAGCAGCAGCCCCAGTGGTAGTATACAGCAGCCCCAGAGGTATATACAGCAGCCCCAGTGGTAGTATACAGCAGCCCCAGTGGTAGTATACAGCAGCCCCAGTGGTAGTATACAGCAGCCCCAGAGGTATATGCAGCAGCCCCAGTGGTAGTATACAGCAGCCCCAGAGGTATATACAGCAGCCCCAGAGGTAGTATACAGCAGCCCCAGGGTATATACAGCAGCCCCAGTGGTGTATACGCACCAGAGGTATATACAGCAGCCCCAGAGGTATATACAGCAGCCCCAGAGGTATATACAGCAGCCCCAGTGGTAGTATACAGCAGCCCCAGAGGTATATACAGCAGCCCCAGTGGTAGTATACAGCAGCCCCAGAGGTATATACAGCAGCCCCAGTGGTAGTATACAGCAGCCCCAGAAGGTATATACAGCAGCCCCAGTGGTAGTATACAGCAGCCCCAGAGGTATATACAGCAGCAGCCCCAGAGGTATATATAGCAGCAGCCCCAGAGGTATACAGCAGCACCCGCCCGCCACCCCCATCAGTATACAGACGCCCCCCCATCAGTATCTAGGGCCCCCCACTTGCTCTGCAAACCTGTAAAGTAGGCAGGAGGGGATCCTTCAACTATTTTGACTTTCTCGTTGGAGGGTCTTTCTACGATGATGCACACTCATATCTTGTTGTATTGGCTCAATTAGCTAGGTGTTGCAATACAAGAGTATAGAGAAGGCATTCCTTTACTTGTTAACTAATGTTATAAAGTCTTCTCGGCTCTATTCCTATGTTTGCTTGTTTCTATGTCTTGCGACACTGTTTGTCTTTGATGTTCTAAAACTCAATAAAAATATATTTACAAAAAGAAAAATAGAATAGAGATCCCCTTATTAGATGGGGGTACACAGGAATTATTTTTGGAACAACAGAAAAATGGAGGAATAATGGGGCCAGCCACCCCAGAATGCACTATTGAACACGGTGGAAATGTATACACAGGAGTCCCAAATAGTGAGAGGGAACATAAGGGCTGAACATGATAAAAGGAGTATAAATGTGAATGAGATGTGTGAGAAAAAGGAAAAAGGGGTTGAGAAAGATCTTAAGGATCTTTTTGATAATTCTATCACATTAGCCACACAAATTGATGTGGCCTCAACGTTGTTTCCCATAATTTAGGGGGGAAAACCTCATTAATGGTGAACACATCAAATATTTATGAACTAGCCATCCCTATACGGGAAGAATTGTGTCAAGCTAGAGAATTATGTATAGAAAAAAGGGAATCAAATCAGTTGAAAGATACTAAGATAAACCAATTTGTTCAGGTGGCTTCCGGCCGCAATCCAAAAAGTAAAAAGGGAGAGGGTGTAGGAATGGAAGAGGAATCAAAGCTAAAAGGGCAAACAAAAGAAAACCTATTACAGAAGAGGACTAAAATACACTAGATAATAAGTTGGAAAATAGAGGTGTGTTTAACCTCTCTGGTTATACATTAAATGAGGGAGAATTGGCCTTGTTGGAGAAGGGTTTGGCTTTTTGCCCAGTTTCAAAACTAAATCATTTTGATTTATATTTGGATCTAAATGAATATATTAGAAAACTAACCATTAAACGTCACTTCCTGATAGAAGAAAAAATAGGAAAGAAAAAGACAAATGAACCTTCAGAAGAAATAACTCCAGATCCCTATAAACATGTGGAGGTCACGGGAGGATCAAATAATTTTTACCACCTCCATCATAAAGGCTCGCAATTGGAGGCCTTCCAACAATTGGTTTTCAGAGAATTACGTACTACGGTATAAAGGACTGGACAAAAAAGGATAATCTAAGTAAAAAAGAAAGGGAGGCCCTAATATCGTTAAAGAAAAATACATCCATTGTAATAAAGAATGCAGATAAAGGGGGGGGGAGTCGTTGTGATGGATCGTAGCTGGTATAGGGAGGAAGGAGAGAGAATTTTGGGGGACACTGAGTATTATACAAGATTGGAAATGGATCCCCCATTTTCGATTTTCCTGAACTATAATTCTCTAATAAAGGAAGCCTTCGTTAAGGGAATTCTGAATAAAAGAGAAAAAAAGTTTTTGGATATTCTTAGATATCGTGTCCCCCATTTTTACTTCATCCCTAAACTGCACAAAAATCCGACCAACCCCCCGGGTTGCCCCATTATTTCAGGGGTGAACTCTATCACGGCAAATTTGTCACACTACGTGGATCTATATTTGCAAAAAATGGTAGTAGAATTGGGGTTGCACCTGAGAGATTCGTCACAATTGATACAATTGTTGACGGGCCTAAGTTTAAAAGGGGGTTGTCTACTTATGACAATGGACGTTACGGCATTATATAGTAACATTACACATGCTTTAGGTTTGAGGGCCTTAAAAAAAATTTTGGCATCTAATTTAACATTACCAGAGGATCAAAAGCAATTTATTCTGCAAGCAGTGGAGTTTATTCTAAAGAACAATGTGTTTACATTTGATTGCATTCACTATCAACAAAAGAGGGGCTGTGCGATGGGGACGAGATTTGCCCCAAGTTATGCAAATCTCTTTATGGGGCATTTTGAATCTGTCCTCTTTACGCAGTCCCTCTTGGCTTAAAAGCACATTGTTTTTTATCGGCGTTATATTGACGATTTATTTTACATATGGGATGGGACAGAGGAAGAAGTAATGGCATTTGTCCAGGAGTTAAATGAGAACCATTGGGGTCTTCAATTTACAGCCTCAACACCTAAGACAGAAATACAATTTCTGGATTTAAAAATTAATCTAGCTGTTCTGGGTAGAGTGTCCACTTCAACACATTTCAAACAGGTAGACGTGAATAGCTATTTACGTTTCGATAATGGACACCTGCCTAGATGGTTAAAGAACATCCCATATGGCCAATATTGGCATATTCAAAAAAAATTGCTCCCACAAAGAGGATTTTGAAAAGGAGGTTGGGGTCCTAAAGGATAGGTTTTTACAAAAAGGGTTTCCTAATAAGTTATTGAAAGATGCATATGACCGTACAGCACCTTTAACCCAAGAATCTTGTATTGAAAAAATTTGCAATTCAAGGAAAGAGATCAAGGATAAGAACTATAGGGATTGGAGTTTAGTTACAACTTTTAACAAATCATGCAGCAAAATACAACAGTTACTAGCAAAGCATTGGTTTATTTAAGAAGGTGACCCTATATTGATGAGCGTACTCCCAAAAAAAAACCATATAGTGTATAGGAAAAATCGTAGTATACGAAATTGGGTTTCTCCAAGTAATACGATGCTAAAAAATGAAAACGAGGAATTCGGAGCGGAGCAGGCCCAAAAGGGTTGTTTCTCTTGTAGTTCTACAGGTTGTCTTTGCTGCAGGGCAATTGATAATGGATCTACTTCCTTTCAGCCAGTAATAACAAAATAATTGTTCCAGATTAACTGTAAAGTGAACTGTCAGTCAAGCTATGTGGTGTATTTACTACAATGCCCATGTGGACTTCAATATGTGGGGAGGACTATACAGAAGATGTATGCGAGGATGAACAAGCATAGATCGAACATAAAAAGTGGATATCCTCTGCATAGTGTTTCCCGACATTTTAGTTTAGTCCATTCAAAGGATCCAAGTGGTTTGAAACTTATGATCATTGACTGGATCCCTGATAATGGGACAGATCGGTTTAGGGATCTGATAAAAAAGGAGAGCTTTTGGATTTTTAAACTTGCCACGTTACATCCTGAAGGTTTGAACCTTATGATTGAAAATGTTCACAAATAAATTTTCCCTTAATGGTCCAATAGTCAATGACTTTTCTTAATGGTCCATTAGTCAATGAACATCAAATTGAACTATAATGTGAATAGAAAGAAAATCTTTTTCCACTCAGAATACCATAACTATTATAATCAAATTGTAGAAATTTGTTTGATATGTTTATGAAAATAGACTTTTGAGGAAATTATTTTTTATTGATTATTGATGTATATTGTAAATCAATTTATAATTTATGAATCTTGTTTTTATTATTTTTATTAATTTTATGTCTGCATAGTATTGAATGTTCCACAGGGAGGTTATGGTTAATATTTTTTTTTTTGTTCAGATGTTTTTTATTAAACTCAGCATAATATTGCAACACACATCAGAAAGACAATATCACATTATTTTACCTTATATATAATATAAACCCAACAATAGATCCCACCCCCACACCTCCATACTCATGAACTGATTCCCTGTATGCATTTCTATACAAACAATAACACTTATATCTAGAATTCTCGTATATACGTTTCTCGTGTATAAGTCGACCCGTGTATAAGCTGACCCCCCTACTTTTTCCCCCAAAACCTGGGAAAAACCCATTGACTCGTGTTTAAGCCGAGGGTGGACCCCAGCACAGGTATACAGCCCCCAGCAGTGTGGTATACAGCAACCTCCCCAGCAGTGTAGTATACAGCAGCCTCCCCAGCAGTGTGGTATATACAGCAGCCTCCCCAGCAGTGTGGTATATACAGCAGCCTCCCCAGCAGTGTGATATAAATTACTGTGTTAACAGCACTCCCCAGCAGTGTGGTATATACAGCAGCCTCCCCAGCAGTGTGGTATATACAGCAGCCTCCCCAGCAGTGTGGTGTATACAGCAGCCTCCCCAGCAGTGTGGTATATACAGCAGCCTCCCCAGCAGTGTGGTATATACAGCAGCCTCCCCAGCAGTGTGTTATATATAATGGCCCCCGGTTGCAGCCACAGACCTGTAAGAGAATAGCTTTCATACTTACCCTCCTCGCTGTCATCGCGCGTCCTCGTCTCCTTCCCGCTTCTACCCGGCGTCATGTGACCGCGCACAATGACGTCATTGTGGATGCGCCGGGAAGAAGCGGGAAGGAGACCGGAGGAGCGCGGGTAACAACGAGGAGGGTAAGCATGAAAGCTATTCTCTTACAGGTCTGTGGCTGCAAACCGGGGGCCTGTATATACTACAGGGGGGGGGAGCGGGGGGCCTGTATATACTACGGGGGGGGGAATCGGGGGCCTGTAAATACTACGGGGGGGTGATCGGGGGCCTGTATATACTACGGGGGGGGGATCGGGGGGCCAGTATATACTACTGGGGGAGCGCAATGTAATATGCACTGCTCCCCCTGCCGCTGATGGACAGGGGGATGCAGTGCATATTGCATTGCACTAATGAGCGGCCCCACGTGACCAGGCGCTCATATTACAGGTTCCCCCTGCCTCCTCCAGCCCCCGGACACCGGCCCCCCCACACTCAGCCGTATAGTGACTCGTGTATAAGCCGAGGGGGGCACTTTTCAGCACAATTTTTGTGCTGAAAAACTCGGCTTATACACGAGTATATACGGTACATCCTCCATCTTCTTCTTTAGCCACAGGTCCAGCAGTATAAAAGAAAACATTCGTCACAGTCATCGCTCATACACCTCCTGACACATTATCCTCCACCCGCAACCATGGATCCCACAATTTTTCAAACATTGTAAAGGCATTCCTTTTCTTATATATATATTCTCGTCTGTTCGTATGATATACGCCACTTGTCGTAAGTATTCCATCCTCGAGGGAGGCTCAGCCCTGATCCACGCCCTCGCAATCAACTTCCTCGCCATGAATAACAATATTGCCACCGCAATCTTCTGCACACTCGTCACATTTATTTCTTCCACATAACCTAACACACACACAATTGGTATTCTCTGAATCACGCATCCATACCTTCCCTCAACCAAATTTATCACCACCATCCAGAAAGCTTGCAGTCTCAGACATTCCCACATCATATGTAGCACTCCCGCACCCTCATGCATGCATCGCGGTCATTCTGATGTACTCCTAACCCCAATCCTGTGTAAAAACTCAGGTGATCTATAAACTCTGTGCACCAAATAGAGCTGCAACAACCTACCCGGCTCACTCAACTTCGGACAATATTCCAGTGTAGTGTCCCACACCTCATCATTTACTTCCCCTATTTCTTCTTCCCACTTATCCCGAGCTTGTATAGGATGCCGCAGCAAGAATGTATGTAACAAATCGCCATATGTAGTCGAAATCACTTCTTTAGTGTCACCATCCATACAAATATAGTCCAATACTATGTCCTTGTGAATCTTGAGATTACTCAGTCTCCTTTGTCTGTTATAGGCATGTACCACCCTGTGATATAAGAACCCAGGTTATGGTTAATATGATGACCTCACTGATTGATGTTTGTTGATTGGTGGGATGGAGTATTTAAGTTGTCCAGGGATATACTATTATAAATCCACCTGAGGAAGACGATAAGCCTTCGTGGAAACATGTTGTGGTGGGTGAATAAAGAGGATTCTTGATCCATAACTGCCTGCCTTATCTGTGCCCCTGCGCTCACTATAGAATAACCTTTAATTGACCTGTTGGATCTCACCTCTGTGTGAGTTATTCAGAAGCTGCGGGGCACATTGCTGAAATTCCTTCACTACCTGTGGAGCACAGGACCTGTGGTAACGTCGACACCTGTGATTGGTGGATATCGTTTACGTGACTGCAAACACCACGTGACTAACAGGTGGCTGGCACCTTGACGGCTCTCCCGGCCCAGGTGGCCTTGAGAATACACTGGGGTTGTGCGGAGGCGGTACAACCCGAAAAGGTGAGAGACCCCTCTGTCACAACCGTCCCTTCCCCCTCAATGTGCATGTGGGTTTTCCCTATGGGAGCGCTTTCCTTTCTCTTTTTTTGTATAAAATGTGTACATGGGACATTATTACTTTCTAGGGGTAAAATGTGGACACTTTTCTGGGGCACTTACACAGGGCATTAATATTTTCTAGTGGGCAATTTTACCATCTGGAGGGCACAAAGGAGGCATTATTACCATGTAATGGGCACAGTGGTAGTATTATTATGTGGGGTAGTAAGAGGAGCCCTGTTTTGTGTTTAACAGGTGTAGTAATAGGGGCACATACAGCAGCAGCGGCTCAGTATTGAGGCATCAGTAGGATGAGGAGTTTGTGCAGGATGGGGCTTGAAATGTGAGAAGTCGGATGTGTCTGTTGTAATCTATCTAGATGGCTGGAGAAGTTGTCGTATTGGTTCGGGGAGCTAACACGGGGCATCATAGGGGCCCAGGTTGGAGGAACATAGGGTCCCAGGATGGGATACATTATTACTGTACGGGGCCAGAATGAGGAACATGCTTTATCGGCTTGTGGTGGAAAGTGGGGACATATTTACTTTAGAGGCCCATTAGGGGACATTATTACTGCAGTAATATAATTTACTTTTGAGAATACTGTTTTCCATGAGGGGAACAAAAGGGAGGTCCTTTCACTGTGCAAGGAGGCACCATGTCGCTTTTTTTGTCATCCGATGTACTGTAGAAATGCACATCTCCTGAGTAAGTGAGGACGTATGGTCATGAGCGTCCTTCAACAATTTCTCAGGGTACCTCTTTTTGATAAATCTCTCCCTCAAAATTTGTTCTTCTCAATGCTTAGACATGTGCATTGAGAAAATTAATGATGCCAGAAAAGTGGGTCAAGCAAAGGATTGTAGGGATTGGAGTTTAATCACAACCTTCAGTAAGTCACGCAGTAAAGTATAGCGGTTATTGGATAAGCATTGGTTTATATTGGAAGGGGATCCGATAGTGGCGAGTGTACTGCCAAAAAAAAACCCATATAGTATTTAGAAGAAGCCACAGTATACGGAGTTGGGTGTCCCCAAGTAATACAATGCCAAAAACAGAAACTGAAGAAACTGAGGTGATTCAAACCCAGAATGGGTGTTTTAGTTGTAAATCCTCGTGATGTCTATGCTGTGGTTCCATCACCACTGGCATCACTACATTTCAATCGGTAGTGACTAAGGAGACCTTCACTATTAACTGTAGGGTTAACTGCCAGTCAAGTTATTTGGTGTACTTGTAGCAATGCCCTTGTGGACTCCAATATGTGGGCAGAACTATACAAAAAATGCACGCAAGGCTGAATAAGCATAGGTCAAACATACAGAGCGGGTACCCCTTTCATTGCGTATCAAAACATTTTAGTCTGGCTCATGCGAAGGATCCAAGTGGTTGTAAACTTACAATTATAGATTGGATCCCTGAGATGGGGTTGGATAGATTTAGGGATCTAATAAAAAAAGAAAGTTTCTGGATCTTCAAATTAGCCACGTTAGCCCCGAGGGACTGAACCTCATGATTGAAAGTGTGCATAAATAAATACAAGTGAATGGTCCGTTTATTGCGTAAAGTAGATTTGCATATAGTAAGAGAGATATATTAATTACTCTGGGATATATTAATTATTCAGGAATGTATTTCAAGAATTCTAATGTATTTTCGTATTTAATTTATATTATGGACTTTTATTCATATTATGGATTTTTATATTAATAATAAATTTTTAGTATATAGTAGAGAGATTATGAAATGTATTTTAGCTATTGCTTATTGTATGTAGCTGATCAATTTTTATTATTATACATATTTTAGCTGTTTTTAAAGTTATAGATTGGCGTATTTTCTAGATTACTATGTTTTTGTTTTTTTTTAAATATATATGTTATTAAAGACCACCGCAGTTTCTGGGAAAAATTAAGTGAGGCCTTGGGCAGGATTAGTTAACGTAACTGCCCCTTTAATTGATGTAGTGTAATTGGTGGGGGGGACTATTTAATGTGTCCAAGGATATGCTAATGTAAATCCACATGAGGAAGATGACGTATCATTGTGGAAACGCGTTGTGGTTGCAAATAAAGGAGGAATTTAAACCTTAAATTAATCCATTTGTCCTTCTGCGCCCTATATTAAGTAACCAATTTTTATCAGTGTACAATTTCCACCTATTGTGTGGGTTACAGGGGCACATCGGTAATAGAGGGAGAGAAAGCCCAGTGCTGGTGTAGGACCTGTTTTGATGTGGCAAGTGTTGATTCGCTAGAACTCTACCACATGATCTGCCTGTACCACGTGACCGGGAGGATGCTGCAAGGAGCCTGGTGTGGAGGAGATTGAGCTAGGAGCCTGTGCAGCAGCGTGGAGCCTGCAAACAAGCTGAAACTGGGGTTGTGCGGAGGCGGCACAACCCGAGCAGGTCCACTGCACACATCACCAGACTGTGTCCACAAATGAGCATGTCAGGTTCTCCCTAGGGAGCGCTTCTCCTGTTTCTTTTGCTTTGCTCTGGTCACGGTGTGGCAGTATTTCTCCCTTTTATGTGGTATTATTAGTCTTGGTATAGTGGATTGTGGTTGGTCATTTGTTTTTTTGCTCATATCAATAAGGGGAATATTTTGAATAGATATTAAATGCTTGGGTGTTTAACCCCCTCCCTGTCTTGTGACTATTACACAGCAGCAGAGATGCACTTACAGAGGTTTTCTGGAGAAAGCAAGTAATCATCTCTTCTAAGGCCACGTTTACACGTTTAACATTTGGTGAGATTTTCACCTTAGTATTTGTAAGACAAAAAAAACAGGAGTGGTAAAAAAAAAAAACCTCTGATTGTTCCACTTGTTTTACAAATACTGAGGTAAAATATCACCAAATACTCAGCGTGTGTGCACATAGCCTAATGATAAGTGATAAGTTATTTATTGGTGGGGGTCCGACTGCTGAATGTGCAACTTTTATCCCCATTACCTATCAAAAAAAATAGAAAACCATCCAGCACAGAATCCTGAGATATAGATCTTTGAAAATTAATTTATTAGACAAAAAAAAACATTACATTTCACACATTAAAAACATCTTCCTTAAAGATAGTGCTTAGTCACAGGTTTATTTTTTCCCATTAAACTGGAGCTCATATACAGCTCGACCACTAATCTGTTCATTCCCTCAATGAAAACCGAAAAGTCATTATCTCAGAAAATTAGAATATTACATAAGACCAACTGAAAAAATGATTTTTAAATGTTGTCTTAATGAAAAGTATGTACAGTAAATGCACTCAATACTTGGTCAGGGTTCCTTTTGCATGATTTACTGCATCAATGCGGCGTGGCATGGAGACGATCAGCCTGTGCTACTGCTGAGGTGTTATGGAAGCCCAAGTTGCTTTGATAGCAGCTTTCAGCTTGTCTGTATTGTTGGGTCCGGTGTCTAATTTTCTTCTTGAGAACCCCCCATATATTCTCTATGGGGTTAAGATCAGGCAAGTTTGCTGGCCAATCAAGCACAGTGGTACCATGGTTAATGAAAACTTTGTATTGGTAGTTTTGGCAGTGTGGACAGGTGCCAAGTCCTGCTGGAAAATGAAAATTCAATCTCCAAAAAGCTTGTCTGCAGAGGGAATCATGAAGTGCTCTAAAATTTCCTGGTAGACGGCAGTGCTGACTTTGTTCTTGATAAACCACAATGGACCTACACCTGTAGATGACATGGCTCCCCAAACCATCACTGATTGTGGAAACTTCACACTAGACCTCAAGCAGCTTGGATTGTGTCTCTCTCCACTCTTCCTCCAAACTTCGGGACCTTGATTTCCAATGACCTTTTGTGGCTTACCCTCCTTGTGGAGTGTCTCAGTGACTGCCTTCTGGACATCTGTATGTCAGCAGTCTTCCCCATGATTGTGTAGCCTACTGAACCAGATTAAGGGACCATTTTAAATGCTTAGCAGGTGTTTTGTGTTAGTTATTCTTATTATTTCTGAAATAATGACTTTTGGGTTTTCATTGGCTGGAAGCCATAATCATCAACATTAATAAAAAAAAAAAACTTGAAATAGATCATTGTTTGTAATGACTCTATATTATATGCGTTTCACTTTATGCATTAAAATACTAAAATATATTATCTTTTTGATGATATTCTAATTTATTGAGATGTAACTTAAATATGAGTAACTGAGATACTGTCACTCTGAATACTTATGACCATTTGATATTTCAGTTTTTCTTTTTTATTAAATTTGCACAAATATCTACATTTCAGTATTTTTCAGTCAAGATGGGGTGCAGAGAAAATATGAATTTTTTTGAATTTTCCAAATGGCTGCAATGAAACAGAGTGAAAAATGTAAAGGGGTCTGAATACTTTCCGTACCCACTGTATAGTGGTTGTACAGGCAACATATCTATGCCCACGCATTCCCTGCTGGAGCTTCACTTAACACTTTCATATCAATGAGGTATATGTACATCATTGGCTGTGTTTCCTCATTGATGCATGCTTACCCTGAGTCCACATTTTTCCCTGCACATGTTGGCTGATCTGATCAGCTTTATAAATCAGCCTGCTATTAACTAGTTAGACCGCACTGTCAGAGATTGACTGCTTGATTTAACGCGTGCTGGCAGGGAGCGAGCCATTCTCCACTTCCATCAGTGGACCTGTGATGTGATCATGGCGCGCCGATGGGTTGTCATGACAGCCGGTAGTCACCTGATGACCCCTGGATCTCTCATGACAAAGTTACTGTGAATGCTGGCTGAGTGCTGGCTGATTGCCGGCATTCACAAAAGATCAGCATTTGCGCAGTACAGAAAAATGCTGATGCTGATCCACTGCTCTGCACAGCACAAGTGATCGGACAAGGCCTCGTTCTGGCTCACAACAATACATTGAGCTCTTGTGATGTAACTTCAGACTTCTGGACGGCTAGATTTTAAGGGAACAAGATGGCACTGTAGGAATTGAGCATCATTGGTAAAAAGTGAAGCTGCAGGAAGGTTGCGTATATAACCCAGAGCAGAGGGCTTATATTTAAAGCACCACTCCAGTGCTGAAAAAAAAACTAAAACCCTGTAGTGATGCTTTAATCACAATATTTTTTATATTTGAAGAATACAAGAAATTGGTATTCAAATTTAATGAGTTAATGGAAGCGGTCAAGGTGACCCCGACGGCACGCAGCTCGGGACCTGATGGCTATACACCCACATTCTACAAAGCCTTACTTGGGGACTTACTGCCTCATATGCTCTCAACATACAGAGCAGTTCTCGATGGGGATATCTTCCCCCCACAGGCTTTGGAGGCACATATTTTGGTGCTCCCCAAACCGAACAAAAATCTTCTAGAGGCAGCAAGTTACCGCCCCATTTCATTAATCAATGTGGACGTGAAGCTATTTGCCAAAATCTTGGCAGACAGGTTATCACTCAAGCTCCCATCCATTATCCACCTCAATCAAGTGGGTTTTGTCAAAGGCCGGGAGGCGCGGGACAATATCATTAGATCCTTCCTTCTAGTAGAGAAGGCTAAGGTATGGAAGTCCCCTCTTTGTCTGCTATCCATTGACGCAGAGAAGGCCTTTGATAGGGTCCATTGGGGCTTCATGTGGGAGGCATTGAGACACATCGGCTTGGGCAGTAAATATTTGAATGGGATCTCCGCACTGTATTCCCGTCCAACCGCAAGGGTACGCATTAACGGAGGCCTGTCCGGATCGTTACCTGTAAAAAATGGAACGCGGCAGGGCTGTCCGCTGTCTCCCCTGCTTTATGTCGTAGTTATGGAGCATCTGGCGAAGGCCATAAGGGACAACAGTAATATACACGGGATTGCAGTGGGAGGCACTCATCATAAGACGGTGCTATTTGCCGATGACGTCCTTTTGTACGTCACATTCCCGACTACGACCTTCCCTGCATTGTTACGTGAGTTTGACACATTTGGAGGCCTCAGTAATTTCAAAGTAAATTACTCAAAGACTGAGGCGTTGAATGTTTCTTTGCCCCCTGCTGAGGTGGAGTCTCTAACCCGGGGATTCCCCTTTCGCTGGGGGTCGGGCCACATTTCATACCTTGGTATAAACCTGCCATCCGATCAGTCTGACGCCTTCCGCTTGAATCATCAAGTTATTCTAGACAAGGTGGGAGCTATGTTAGAATCTTACCGACCCCTGAGACTCTCCTGGCTGGGAAGTATCCACGTGGTGACGATGGACATTCTGCCAAGATTCTTATACGTCTTCCAAGCTTTGCCCATCTGGCCACGAGGCCCGTTTTTCCACACTCTCCATACTTTGATCTCCAGATTTATCTGGAATGGCATAAAACCGAGAGTAGGCTTTGGGATCTTAACTGCACCAAAGGAGGCGGGGGGAGCAGGATTACCGGATATACGGCGGTACTGCCTGGCTGCCATCTTGGTAAGACTCTTAGATTGGAACTACAAAGCTTCCACCAAACAATGGGTAAACATTGAACAGGAGGGAGTGGAGGTCCCCTTACGCTATTTACAGTGGCTCCATGCCGAAGCGACGTCCTCTCTGAGTCAAATGGCTTTCTTGCCACTGAAACACTGAGGGAGTGGCGAGTGGCATGTGGAGAGTCCAAGGAGATGGTTCCGACCGGCTTTATGACCCCGTTGTTCTATAACCCGGTATTCCCTCCTGGAATGTCACAACAATCTCTCTTGATTTGGAGGGACGGAGATGATACCCGCGTTGGCCAGATATTGCATGCAGGCGAGCTCTCGTCCTTCGCCACCCTGCAGGCGTCCTCACCAAACATGAAACTAAAGTGGTGGAAATACTTCCAGCTTAGGTCCTTCCTAAATTCTCTAACATTCCAGAGGGGCCCAGGCGTAGTCCTTGCCCCCTTGGAAGAACTTTTCGTGGCAGAGCAGGCTCCTCTCGGAGGAATTTCAATCATCTACTCTTTTCTGGCTAAAGCGGCGGGTTCTGCGATTCACAAGTACAAGAGGGCTTGGGAAGTGGATCTTGGTAGGGCGGTATCTGATTTAGAGTGGGAAAAATGCTTCACGATGGCTCGAAGGTCATCTGGATCCAGCGATGCATTAGAAAAATGTTACAAAATACATTTCAGATGGTACCTCACTCCAGACAAGCTGCATAGCTTTTCTGCCTCCACTTCCCCTCTTTGCTGGAGATGCGATGCGGAGACTGGTCCGCTGATTCACATTTGGTGGGACTGTCCCCTGATCAGTAAAAATACAAGAGGCGTGGGGGACAAGAGGCGCAATAGTGCCCTATCACTAGAGACACTCCAAGAATATTAAGGTGGTGATATGGACCCACTCACCTTGTACAGTTGTGATCCCCACAACTGGTTTAAAGAGCATCAGTACTTCAAGCTGCCGCAGGACCTCCACCGACCACTCACATGTGGTAAATCCAGAAAGATGATGGGGAAAAAAGGTGTGTCGCGGTCCGCGTTGCTCCAGTCCAAAAATACTCACAAGAGAGTCAGTTTCATAAAGCAGATTCACATTCTTTATTCTCCTACTCTAACGCGTTTCGGCGCACCACCTGGCACCTTCCTCAGGGATATCCCTGAGGAAGGTGCCAGGTGGTGCGCCGAAACGCGTTGGAGTAGGAGAATAAAGAATGTGAATCTGCTTTATGAAACTCTGACTCTCTTGTGAGTATTTTTGGACTGGAGCAGCGCGGACCGTGACACACCTTTTTTCCCATCATCTTTCTGTCCCCTGATCAGGGAATTCTGGTCAAAGATATTTTGTAATTACACTCTGATTACGGACAAGAGCTTGATGGGGACCCCTGAGATGGCATTGCTGTCTATTAGGGATGGGCGAATCTACTCGCTAGGACTCGTTACTCGGCGAGTAGTAAGGGACTCGCAGGACTCGGTACTCGGCAAGTTTCCCAGTGATTACTCGCACGAGTCCAATGCAAATCAATATCAATCCTAGTTTTGTCAGAAACGCTGACAAAACTAGGATTGCCATTGTTTGCATTAGACTCGCGAGTAATCACTGGCTACTGTGCCAGTGATAGCAGGGAAACTCGCAGATAACTGCTGTTTCTTTGCGAGCCGAGTCCAGCTATCTTCTCTGTGCAGCTCCAGGGTCCTAGAGCCCGCCTGCTGCCTGATGTAGCAGTGCTGAGATTGTTCTCAGTCTGCTCATTCCCTGTGTACAGACATGAATGTCTGTGCACAGAGATGATGTAGCAGTGCTGAGATTGTTCTCAGTCTGCTCATTCCCTGTGTACAGACATGAATGTCTGTGCACAGAGATGATGTAGCAGTGCTGAGATTGTTCTCAGTCTGCTCATTCCCTGTGTACAGACATGAATGTCTGTGCACAGAGATGATGTAGCAGAGCTGAGATTGTTCTCAGTCTGCTTATTCCCTGTGCATAGACATCTATATTTATGCACAGGGGATGTAGCAGAGAGGACATCGCGTTTTGGACTGCGTCGGACGGAAGAGGATTTTTTTAATTAAAGATGGAGTCCCTAATGGCTTTTTTTTTTATTTCTAATAAAAATTTTTCCTTGTGTTGTGTTTTTTTTAAAACAATTTAATAGAAATTCATGGTGGTCATGTCTAATATTGGCGTGACCGCCATAAATTTCGGGCTTAGGGCCAGCTGATAATACAAAGCTGGCCCTAACCTCTTTATTACCCAGCGTGCCACCGCTACCAGGGCCGCTGGAAGAGCGGGGTTCAGCGCCAGAGGATGGCGCTTCAATGAACGCGCCATCTTCTGGGGCGGCTGCGGGCTGCAATTTGCAGCGGGGGTGCCCAGAAAGCTTGGGCATCCCTGCGCTGCGGATTCCAGCCCCCAGCTGCTTAGCTGTACCTGGCTAGACATAGAAATTGCGCGGAGCCCCACGCATTTTTTTTTTATTATTTCATGAATTTCAGAGTCAGAGTCTCAGAGTCAGAGTCTCAGAGTCAGAATCTCAGAATTTCATGAAATAATTAAAAAAAAATGCGTGGGGCTCCGCGCAATTTCTATGTCTAGCCAGGTACAGCTAAGCACTGGGGGCTGGAATCCGCAGCGCAGGGATGCCCAAGCTTTCTGGGCACCCCCCGCTGCAAATTGCAGCCCGCAGCCGCCCCAGAAGATGGCGCGTTCATTGAAGCGCCATCCTCTGGCGCTGAACCCCGCTCTTCCAGTGGCCCTGGTGGCGGTGGCACGCTGGGTAATAAAGAGGTTAGGGCCAGCTTTGTATTATCAGCTGGCCCTAAGCCCGAAATTTATGGCGGTCACGCCAATATTAGACATGACCGCCATGAATTTCTATTAAATTGTTTTAAAAAAAACACAACACAAGGAAAATTTATTAGAAATAAAAAAAAAAGCCATTAGGGACTCCATCTTTAATTAAAAAAATCCTCTTCCGTCCGATGCAGTCCAAAATGCAATGTCCTCTCTGCTACATCCCCTGTGCATAAATATAGATGTCTATGCACAGGGAATAAGCAGACTGAGAACAATCTCAGCTCTGCTACATCATCTCTCTGTGCACAGACATTCATGTCTGTACACAGGGAATGAGCAGACTGAGAACAATCTCAGCTCTGCTACATCAGGCAGCAGGCAGGCTCTAGGACCCTGGAGCTGGGGCAGCCAGAACACAGAGAAGACAGGATCTTATCTGTGCGAGTCAGCGATTACTTACAAAGTAAACTAGCAATGCAAATAAATGACACAACTAGGATTGCTTCAGGCTGAAGCTTCCGACACACATCTGCGATTTGTAAATCTCACACTACTCGCTATTACTCGCTTCCCCATTCATTAACATTGGACTCGCTAGACTCGCAACGAGTAGCGAGTCCTGGGCTCGGACTCGCTAGAGTCAAGCGATTCCGAGTAATTTAGGATTCGCCCATCACTACTGTCTATCCTTCCTGGATCCTGGAAGACCCAAATAAAGACATACTCCGATTCTGTCTTAGTGCTGCGCGTTCTGTGGTACCCTGACTTTGGAGGGAACAGACGCCCCCTACCATGCTTGAGTGGTACTCGGAAATGGAGACCCTGCGTAGAATTGAGGAGATCTCAGCTGAATGCACCCACACCCAGCACGAATATTTGATCGTCTGGATTGAATGGATCCTGTTTAAAGACGCCCCTGCCTTTGGAAGCCTGTTCTCTTGAAATGGCAGAGTTTCTATGCGAACCTGTTTGGTAAACCGCCCTCCGCGAGGCCTATTGAAACCTTTATCCTCTTGTTGTTTTAATCTTCTCCTAAGCTTCTTTACAACCCCTTTTATCTATTCTCCTCCCTTCTTCTTCCTTCCCCTTAACATGCTTAAACACTACTCTTTTCCTACCCCTAACCCCCTGGGGGGTACTGATGGCGGCAATCTTCAGCATTTATAGAGTTATATTCTAAATTCTCTTTTGTTTTTTTTGTTGTTTTTTTGCCCTGAGCTCCCTTTGAGCTTCGGGGCTCCTCCCTTTTTCTCTGGTACTGAAAAGGGAAGGCAACAATTTATAAGTAAGCAAGATTTATGCATGACCTGACGTGGCCTGGAGGTACACATCAAGAATCGTACTAATGTCTCTACAATATGATTATTGTCTTCCCCCATGCTTGGACATGCTTTGCCAATGTTATAGCTATGTATCGTTTTTATGATGTTTATATGTTAAAAATCTCTTTAATAAAGAAAAATTTACAAATTTAATGAGTTGAGTTTTTTTTTTCATAGCACATAAATATTGTTACAGGTGGAAGTATGAAAAAGGATAACAGAGTAATCTGTAATGTGTATGTTGGCAGAAGTACTTCGGGATGAATCGGATATTAGTAATATAAATCATGAGAACTTCAGGCACTGTATAAATGGGGCTGCTGTGTGGGATAATTGTGCCAGCACGCTGAATGAGCACAAAGTTCAGCAACGGGTTTCTATTCCATCTGTGGCCGAGGAATCTTGATTGGGAAGTTGGCAGCTCTCTATCAGGTCAGCATTTGCTTGAAGATTGAATACAGTGTCAGCAGGTCATAGATCCAGAGATAAGCTGCTCTGGATTTATGTTAGACCAGGATTCTGATTACATTTCAGGGCACAGGTACGTGCAGTTCAACACTACACACTCAATATAGGACGTGACACGATTTGATTTTGGGTGAAAATAGATTATTTCATACACAGTATATAATTTCTGTGCTAACATGGTAATATTACTATATAGACTTTTAATGTATTTTCAACAAATAAAAAATATTGGTTGCGTACTAAAAAGTTATACAATTTTATAATAAAATAACAGGGTGGCCCATTTATGTTGATGCATCTAAAGTATAATTAGAATGGTTGGTGATATCAACTTCCTGTTTGTGGCACATTACTATATGGGAGGGGAAAACTTTTCCAGAACGGTGGTGACCATGGTGGCCATTTTGAAGTCGGACATTTTGGATTCAACTTTATTCATAAGGAAAATAATGGTGTGCTTAGTTTTAACATACCGTATATACTCGTGTATAAGCCGAGTTTTCAGCACAAAAAATGTGCTGAAAAGTCCCCCCTCGGCTTATACACGAGTATATACGGGTACCCGGCTGTATACAGCCCCCCCTGGTATACCGGGCCGCCCCTGTGGCAACCTGTAAAGGAAGCGATGATTATACTTATCGGGTCGCTGTCGCCGACGCCGCCGCTCTGTCACCGTCCGTCACCGCGCTCCTCCTGGTCTTCAAGCTTCCTTCACCGTCGCACAGGAAATGACGTCATTTTCTGTGCGCCGGTGAAGGAAGCATGAAGACGGGAAGGAGCGCGGTGACGGACGGTGACAGAGCGTCGGCGTCGGCGACAGCGACCCGTAAGTATAATCATCGCTTCCTTTACAGGTTGCCACAGGGGCGGCCCGGTATACCAGGGGGGAGGGCTGTATACAGCCGGGTACCGCTGTAACAGCGGGGGCTGCTGTATACAGCGGGGCTGCTGTATACCCCTCTGGGGCTGCTAAATACCCCTCTGGGGTGCTGTTACCCCTTGGGCTTTGTATACCCCTCTGGGGCTGCTATATACCCCTCTGGGGCTGCTGTATACCCCTCTGGGCTGCTGTATACCCCTCTGGGGCTGCTGTATACCCCTCTGGGGCTGCTATATACCCCTCTGGGGCTGCTGTATACCCCTCTGGGGCTGCTGTATAACCTCTGGGGCTGCTATATACGCCTCTGGGGCTGCTGTATACCCCTCTGGGGCTGCTGTATACAGCTCTGGGGCTGCTGTATACAGCTCTGGGGCTGCTGTATACCCCTCTGGGGCTGCTGTATACCCCTCTGGGACTGCTGTATACCCTCTGGGGCTGCTGTATACCCCTCTGGGGCTGCTGTATACAGCTCTGGGGCTGCTGTATACGCTCTGGGGCTGCTGTATACCCCTCTGGGGCTGCTGTATACCCCTCTGGGGCTGCTGTATACCCCTCTGGGGCTGCTATATACCCTCTGGGGCTGCTATAACCCCTCTGGGGCTGCTATATACCCCTCTGGGGCTGCTTATACGCCTCTGGGGCTGCTATATACGCCTCTGGGGCTGCTATATACGCCTCTGGGGCTGCTATATACCCCTCTGGGGCTGCTATATACCCCTCTGGGGCTGCTGTATACCCCTCTGGGGCTGCTGTATACAGCTCTGGGGCTGCTGTATACAGCTCTGGGGCTGCTGTATACCCCTCTGGGGAGGCTACTGTATACTACCACTGGGAGGCTGCGTACTACCACTGGGGAGGCTGCTGTATACCACTGAGGGGGCCTGTATACCACACTGCTGGGGGCTGTATACCTGTGCTGGGGTCCACCCTCGGCTTATACACGAGTCAATAGTTTTTCCCAGGTTTTGGGGGCAAAAGTAGGGGGGTCGGCTTATACACGGGTCGGCTTATACACGAGTATATACGGTAACTTTATTCCTTCATGAGTTAAACATTTTTTTTGAATGGTGAAGTTAACAAACCAAACAACCGCTATTGATGTGACACTAACCTGCAGTGGATAGATCCCTTCAAGACTGCTGGAACACAAAAATTGTTGGTATGGTGTGATATAGGGGGTACAAAGATAGTGGGGCCATTTTTCATCAATGGAAACCTCAGTGCCACTGAATATCTGAAATTGCTACATGATGATGTGTTGCCCTCTTTATGCACTGAAGATGGCACATTCCCTCAGTTTTTCCAACAATATGGTGCACCACCACACTATAGGTGTCAGGTCTGAGCATTCCTACATTAACAGTTTCCTGGAAAGTGGATTGGTCGTCGAGGGCCAGTTGAATGGCCACCAAGGCCTCCGGATCTGACCCTCTTAGACTTTTATCTTTGGGGTCATCTGAAGGCAGTTGTCTAGCTGTGAAGATACGAGATGTGCAGCATCTTAAACAACGGATACTGGAAGCCTGTGTTAGCATTTCTTCTGCGGTGTTGCGATCAGTGTGTTAAGAGTGGGAGAAGAGGGTGGCATTAACAATCCAACACAATGGGCAGCACTTTGAACACATTTTATAAGTGGTCATAAATTTGTAAATAACTTATGAAAGAATAAAGTTACGTTAAAACCAAGCACACCATTGTTTTTCTTATGAAATTGTCAATAAGTTTGATGTCACATGACACTCTTCCCTTTGAAAAAAATAGTTGGATCCAAAATGGACAACTTCAAAATGGCTGCCATGGTCCCCACCCATGTAAAATTTCCCCTCCCATATACTAATGTGCCACAAGCAGGAAGTTGAAATCACCAACCATTCCCATTTTATTTAGGTCTATCCATATAAATGGCCCACCTTGTACTTTTTTCCTAATGGTTTTTAAGATCTCTTGTTTTTCTGTCAATAGTTTAGTTAATTGAATTCACATATATCCTGGTCCCATAAAGCTGAGGTCCCCAACTCCAGTCTCAGGACCCACCAACAGTGCATGTTTTTAGGACTTCCTTAGTATTGCACAGGTGATGAATTAATTACCTGCACAGGAGATTAATCCAACCCCTGTGCAATGCTAAGGAAATGCTGAAAACATGCACTGTTGGTGGGTCCTGAGGACTAGAGTTTGGGACCTCTGCCATAACCAATGCACCAGTATGGGACAAATCACATAATAATAGTCAAAGTTCTGTGAGTTTTCCGCATTAAAAGAAAATAAATTATAAAGTTCACCATTGAACTTCTGTAGGGAAAAAATAATAAAAACAGAAATTGTTACACAAAGAATGGTTATAATTTCATACATTTTTCATTAACCATGTCACGACTAAGGATGTATTGGTACGTCCTTGGCCGCCTTCCTCGCTTTGATGCTAGCTAATGCTGAGCCAAGTAAAATAACAGAAAAGTGAAGAAAAAAATGTGTTGAAAATATGAACCCACTAAAAGTCACCCCCCTTTTGACCCATTGAATATATAACTATTTAAAAAATATATATGCGCATTTGCTATTGCCCTGTTCAGAAATGCCCAATCTATCAATATATAAATCAATTCATTAGATCTGAAAACTGTGTAATAGAAAAAAAATAAAACCGCCAAAATGAAGGGTTTTTTGGGTCCCTGCTACATTGCTATAAAACGCAATAATAGGCAATCAAAACTGCATATACATCCAAAATTTGTATCATTAGAAATGCTCAAGACACAAAAAATAAGCTATCACACAGCCCCAGATCCTGAAAAATGAGAATGCTGCGGGTCACAGAAAGTGGAGCCAATAGGGCAATTTGTGTTTTTTTTGTTTTGTTTTGTTTTATAACAAATTCAGAATTTTTTTTCAACACTTAGATAAAAATAAAAGAATACTTGTTTGGTATCTACGAACTTGTAATGACCTGAGGCATCATTGTGACGCATTAGTTTTACCAGAACAAAACCATTGTGGAATTTCACTTATTTTTTTTTACAATTTCACCGCACTTGGATTTTTTTCTATGTTTTCCACTACACTATATGGTCAAAAGTACAAATCCTTCCACAAAAAGAAGCCTTCATATGTCTAAATTAATAGAAAGGTAAAAAAGTTAGGGCTCTTGGAAGCAGGGGAGGAAAACAGCGAATAATGGAAATTTGTCTGGGGGTGAAGCGGTAAAAGTGCTTTTTAGTACTTGTATATTGGTTACCTCTTGTTTTGGTTAGGTCATCAATGTAAGGTGATCACGGACCCGACACCTCTATTAAAAGCCATTACCTGCTGCGGTGTAAAAAAAAATGAACTGATTGGAAAATATCAGCTATGCACAGTGGTACTACTGCCAGATACTGCGGATCAGCTCCTTTCTTTTATGTCTTACCTGGCAGTGGCTACTTAACGGTGTACTGACTGAGGTTTACATTCTATTCACTGTTCTATCACATTCTATTTCACCAGATGTGATAGCTGCTGATCAGTCCTAATTGTTGATCCCCCACCAAGCCTGAGAATAGGTCATCATGAAAGTACTAGAAAACTCTTTCAAGCAACTCATTATTATTATTATTTACTAGTAAAAAGGCCCGATGCTATCGCATCGGGAGTGCGGTGAAATGAACAGATGGCGTAGAAATAGCTGGTGAATAGTACAGTCCTCTCTCCAGAAAGTACACTGTTGTTGTGGGATTTATATGGTGTATATGGCTCAGTGGTTAACACTGTGTTCTCTGGCTCTGTCCTGTGCTCCTGTCCTTTGCCTCTGTCGTGTGCCTCTGTCCTTTGCCCTGTGGGCCTGTCCTCTGTCCTGTGGCCCTGTTCTGTGGCACTGTCCTCTGTCTTGTGCCCATGTCCTGTGGCTGTGTCCTATGTCCTGTGTCAATGTCCTGTGCCCTGTCCTGTGCCCTGTCCTGTGCCCTGTCCTGTGCCCCTGTCCTGTGCCCCAGTCCTCTGTCCTGTGCCCCAGTCCTCTGTCTTGGGCCCCTGTCCTCTGGGCCTGTCCTGTGGTCTTGTCCTCTGCTCTGTGCCCCTGTCCTCTGTCCTGTGCCTCTGTGCCCCAGTCGTCTGTCCTGTGCCCCCGTCCTCTGTCTTGGGCCCCTGTACTCTTGTCCTCTGCCCTGTGCCCCTTTCCTCTGTCCTGTGCCCGCATCCTGTATCCTGTGCCCCAGTCCTCTATCCTGTGCCCCAGTCCTCTATCCTGTGCCCCAGTCCTCTATCTTGTGCCCCAGTCCTCTATCCTGTGCCCTTGTCCTTTGCCCCTGTCCTCTGTCCTATGCCCCAGTCCTCTGTCCTGTGGCCCTGTCCTCTGTCCGGTGGCCCTGTCTGTGTGCTCTGTCCTGTGGCCTTATATTGTCTTCTGTCCTGAGGCTCTGTCTTGTGCCATTATCCTGTGGGCCTCTACTCTTTCCTGTACTCCTGTCGTGTCCTGTGGCCCTCTCCTCTTTCCTGTGCCCCTGTCCTGTGCTCCTCTCCTCTGTGCTGAGCCCCAGTCCTCTGTCTTGTGCCTCTGTCCTGTGCCCCTGCGTTGAGGTGGTTTCTTCCTCCTGTGCTTTTGTGTCTCTCCCCCCATTGCGTGTCTCAGCTCACCCCTGTGTTACAGTGCCCCCCTTCCCTGTGTCTGCTCCCTCCTTCTGTGTATGTGCCCCTCATTCCCTCCTTCCGAGCTGTGACAGCTCCGTGTCATAGCTAGGAAGAAATGAGGACTACAGGAGGCGGAGTTCCAGTGATGTACGGTCATGTGTGTGATCACATGACTGTGACATCACCAAAGGTCCTGTCAGAGTGCATATCCGTGGGTTACTGCGCATGCGTGCGCGTCGGGAGGCCGCGGCAGGCCGCGAGGATCGGCGGAGAGGCTCGCGGCGGTGGATTGTCGGTAAGGCGGCGCCCGCTCGCGCCGCGTGTGCTCGTGTGCCGTTAATTGTGGCTCGCAATGGCATCCGGCCGCAATGCATGCTGGAATAGCGGCACAGTGGCCGGATGCCAGAAACTCGTAATTATATAAAGAGATTTATAGAGCACTATTGATTCCATGGTGCTGTACATGAGAAAGGGATACATACAAACAAGCTAAAAATACAATGAACAAACTAACAGTGACAGACCAATACAGAGGGGCTTACATTCTACAGGGGTTTGACAAAACGTGTAATTACAATAAGGTTCTAGAAGAAATCCATCATTTTCTCTAACAATTTCAAGGGTGCCAACAGTTTTGGCCATGACTAGTTATGCATGAATGGTTATAATGGGCATTTATTTGCCTCACTTAAAGTGTAACCGTCGTTTAAATTTCCATCCAATAGCAATGTAGAGCAAGTGAACACAATCACCCCTCATATACACATCACCATTGAAATCAGGATGGAAAGCATCAAAAAAAAAAAAAAAACCTCCACAAGATGTCCTCAACAGGCCGCGCACGAAACCGACCCTCAGTCACCCCCGTTTTAGACCCAAGCTGCATCCACAACGCAGACAAGACCACTGTCAAATCATCCTATGGCGGCACCGTGACGAGCCCAAACAGCCGCTGGGAGACCCCACCCGACCCCCCGTTCACATGTCCTCTGCTCTGTGATAACACCCAGCAGAACCATGTAAACGGAGAAGCCAGGCAAGATCTCGCAGCAGCTACCCGAGACCAGCACGGTGCCACCACAAGGCAACCCGACAGCGGTCCTATCTGCACCGCGAACGCATCCTAGGCCATGTTCCCTGAAGACAGAGGTGACCAGGAACAAGCCCCACACACAACCTGCTGAAGACATCCTGCAGAAGGTCCTTCCAATGTGAAAGGCGACTACATTCACCTGCTCCACATTACCACCAAACAAAAATCTAAACGACTGTTACGCTATAATGATTACTTCCTTTGATGTCTATTATACTAGCAGCTACCTGAAGAAGCCAACACGTGTCAGGGCTGGAGTTCAGTTGTCACAGTCTGGGAGTAATGTGTAAGTCATTGTCACTAAGATGTATTGTGCTTGATACCATTTGGGAGTCTGGTAGTATGAACCTTTAATACTGTAAGGGCTTTTGCCCACGTAAATATTAATAGAGCAAGTCTGAGAAAAAAAAAAATCACATTGCACTCAGACCAATGTTATTCCATAGAGCAGTTCCTATCTGAGATTTGTTTCTCTGCTCTAAAAACAATCGCAGCATGCTGCAATTGGCAGAGTGACTCGGATCACACGTACCCATACAAGTATATAGGTACGTGTGAAACATTGTATGTAGCCAAGACAGACAGTGGAGGAGATGGAGAGTGTGAGGTAGCGCACCCTGGGGACATGCTTGGCAGTGGAATTGATACCAACAATCAAGTTTTAAAGTTATGCAAAGTCCAGCAGTTCATTAAAAAGCTTCATAAACTGCATGTAGTGCACAGTTCATACAGTAATACACAGTTCACTCTTTAATGGAACAATTCCAGCCTTTTTCCAATGGCAGATGCGCCTGCCTGGCAGTGTTTGCATAATCCTTGATAAACGGGACACTTGAGACACTCCCAATCTCTCTCAATGGCAGTCTCCCCACATGAGCCATTACATCTAGTCCATGACAGTGCCACTGTGCCCAGTGACCTTAATCCATTGGTTACAGAGGCTGCTGCCTCTCACAGGCCACATGGATTCCGGCCTGATCCAGGCCCAGACCAGGTTCAAGCTTCCTGAGGTCCAGGTTACTCTAGGAGTCTCCAAGGTGTCCTCACCACGTTCAAGAGCTCCAAACCCTCTATGTCTGGCTACAAGCCTCTTCTCAACTCAGAGGAACAGGACCTGTGCTGACCTCACAGCCCATGTGACCAGGAGAGACTCAGCCTATGAGTGATCTGACACAACCACCGGAGCAACTTGGTTCTTCAGAGACTCCCATGGCTTTTGCAACCTGAAGACTAGTACATGTAATGCATTATCTGCACCTGTGGAAGCTCCAGTCCCAGCATAGGTATAGGTATTTGCAAGGCAGCCAGCCAATGCACCACATATCCCCCCTCATGTTCAAACCCGCAGTATTGAACATATGATACACATACACATTTCAACCCACAGGTTAAACAGGGTCCCAGCACCGGACCCGTGCGCTGCTTAGCTCCAGGAACAGGAGTCATCGACCGTAGCCTCTCCCATGGGCACCTACAACCCGTCAGCGTCTCTGACTGTTTCCTTGTGCGGAACTCTCTATCAGACATCACCAGGTCACTTGTCCTGTCATTCTGTTGTCATACCTTCCCCACCCCAACAGTCATGACCATAGGTGGAGTCATTTGCTTTTGTATCTAAGGTCAGGTCTGACGCTGTCCTGTCACGTACCCTAGTAGGTTGTTTGAGTGGGCTTTTCGGACTTGAGGTACTGGAGGAGTCACTACATCCAACCAGACTACCCCCACTACCCTCAGAATGTCTCTGGATGTCTCTTTGTTGGCGTCTTTCTTCATCGCCCGTTACCATGAGAGAACCAGTAAACCACATACTCCTAACGCATAACCTTTTATTGCCCAAAAAAAAAATTAAAATTTGCAGTAAAGTCATATGTTTTTGAAGTTCATCCACTTGTTTCCAGTATTGTACTCAGTAATTCATGATATAAATTGTCTGTTTATGATTCATAATCAGGGAATATTTAGTGTAACCAGTCTTAAGGGTACCGTCAAACCAGTGACATTGCTGGAGATATCACCGGCGACGCTCGGGAGCGCGCATATTTTTGGCGACACGCGTAAACACGCGACGATACCTCCGGCGACACACCGGCGATGTTACAGGAGACATCGCCGCTGGGGTGTCTACAAACCCCAGCGGCGATCCTGTAACATGGGAGCCTATGGCTCCCACCACCTGTAACATCGGCGATCGCCATGTTACATGGGGCGATGTGTATACATCGCCCCAGAGTGCTCGCCTGGTTTCAGAGCAGTGCTGCAAAACCAGGTGACCACTCTAAAGGCAATTTTTCGCTTCATTGTCACCTCTTCACATTAGGCGACGCACAGGCGCTGTCGCCGGCGGTAGGCCACGCCCCTGCGTGACCTGTTAAATCGCCGGCGAAGTGGCCTGGTGTGACGGTACCCTTACACATTGTAAATACCCTTACACATTGTAAATTGATTTACTGAAATGCGCATAAGGGCGCAGCACATCTTACATAGGAATTAATATCAAAGGTATGTAAACTTTGGGATGGATAGGCTCAATATGTATTTGGTTCAAAGCAGTATATATGTACCCCAAGGGCCCATAGTATCTTGCCCCTGATAGAAAAGTGTTACGGCGTGCTAGCGTTTGAGGAACGGGGGGGTATGGGGTGCTAGCAGCTTTTGAGGACTGGGGGATAGCGCTAGCAGAGTTTGAGGACTGGGGGGGGGTGCTAGCAGAGTATGAGGACCAGGGGGGGTTTGCTAGCAGAGTATGAGGAGCGCTTTATGTTGCGATTAGCAGCCCCACTTACCACACTGCCATGTGCGTCGGCTGCTGTGAGATTAGCGGCGAAGCAGAGGCAGACCGGCCCATTTCAGTGTGGGAGCAGCCCTGGTGGGGGCCAATATCACCAGCCCCCCTGCCACCTGGGCCAGTCTGCCCCTGCTGTTAACCCAAGTGTTACCTGAGAGGAATGTGAATGAGTAAGCTGGGGCTACAATTATATGGATTATATAGCGATCTCTGCTGAGATACTTGAGGATTAATTTGGGAAAGGTGCAAATATGCAATATATTAAAAAGTAATCTTGATGATTGGGTTTGTACAGTACAGAGATAGATTTTAATGTTTTTTTACAACATATAAAAGTGTGAACCAAAATGTGTATAAAAATATAATCATTCCACTTGTTTTTTGTGTATACATGTATACTCTTGAGACCTGTTGATATAAGTGCAATGGTTTATGTAACCTTACTCCCACCCCTTGTCTGTCACATCATATAAAAATAAAAATATTTTGCACTTTTCATAAACTTGGACCATTGGATCTTTTTTTCTTTCCCTTTGTGGAAACTGGTTAACCCTAATGTACACGATAGGTCCATATAATAATGATGTCCACAATAATTTCAATCTTATATGAAAATGTTATATGGGATATAACAATATATAGCATGGATTTGAAAAAAACTTTGTGGTATTGCTTATACATTGTAAATGTGAAGATTGTCAGATATTTTCAATATGGATCTCCAGAAATTCAATTTACTAAGGCGAATAGGCTTGATTGGATGTGTCCATGAATGACTCCATAACATGTTCTTTCTTATTTGGTTGCTTTTAAGCGGTGATGGGCGAACCTGAACTGGAAAGTTCAGGGTCCGTACCGGACACCTAGTATTCGGACACAGATCGCAAAGACGGACTTCCCAATGAAGCCAGTGTTACAGTTCGGGCTCAGTTTCAAGGGCTGAAAAATAAAGCAGATAGTTATTAAACATCATCATACTTACCGGTATCTAGCCATCCCGTAGACCCGCAGTTTCTACTTCTGGGGCCGCTCATTAACTTCAGAGATATTCACTGCAGAGGGACCCAGCAGCCAATCACAGATGCTGTCACACAAAATAGACAGCTGAGATTGGCTATTGGAGTAATCTGGAATCAACCCATACATTCTACTATGGTAGAATGTATGGGCTGGTTTCAGGTTACTCCAGCAGCCAACCACAGACGCCCATTCTCTGTCACAGCGCCTATGATTGACTGTTGGGCCCTCACACATATAGTACTGTATAAATAAACAATTAAAAAATATTTGTGTAGTGCTCAGCGGTATTTTTGATTCTCAGCGCAGATAAAGCGGACAGCTACGGGCTGCCACCCCCAGCTGCCTGGCTTTACCTTAGCTAGCAATCAATATATTTTTATTTATTTATAGAGCACCATTGATTCCATCATGCTGTACATGAGAAAGGATTACATATAAACAAGTTAAAAATACAATGAACAAACTAACAGTGACAGACTGGTACAGAGGGGAGAGAGGACCGTACCCTTGCGGGCTTACATTCTACAGGGAAGCCCATTATTATTATATACTCGCGTATAAGCCGAGTTTTTCAGCCCAAAAATTGGGCTGAAAAGTACCCCCCTCGGCTTATACGCGAGTCAGTGCTGTATACCGATGTATACATCGGTACATACCGATGTATACATCGGTATACAGCAGCCCCCGCATCCCCAGTAATGCAGGGCCCCCCCAGGGTCTCTCCGGTCACCTGTAAAGCAAGCTATACTTATCAGTGTCCCGCTCGCACCCGCCGCTGCCGACATCCACGATCCTCCATCTTCATGCGACTCCTCTTCCTGTTTCTGTGCGCGTCGCCGGCAATGACGTCATTCCCGGCGACGCGCACAGGAAACAGGAAGAGGAGTCGCATGAAGATGGAGGATCGTGGATGTCGGCAGCGGCGGGTGCGAGCGGGACACTGATAAGTATAGCTTGCTTTACAGGTGACCGGAGAGACGCTGGGGGGGGGCCTGCATTACTGGGGCTGCCTGTATACTACCGCTGGGGCTGCTATATACCTCTGGGGCACTGTATACTACCACTGGGGCTGCTATATACCTCTGGGGCCCTGTATACTACCACTGGGGCTGCTATATACCTCTGGGGCACTGTATACTACCACTGGGGCTGCTATATACCTCTGGGGCACTGTATACTACCACTGGGGCTGCTATATACCTCTGGGGCCCTGTATACTACCACTGGGGCTGCTATATACCTCTGGGGCACTGTATACTACCACTGGGGCTGCTATATACCTCTGGGCACTGTATACTACCACTGGGGCTGCTATATACCTCTGGGGCCCTGTATACTACCACTGGGGCTGCTATATACCTCTGGGGCACTGTATGCTACCACTGGGGCTGCTATATACCTCTGGGGCACTGTATACTACCACTGGGGCTGCTATATACCTCTGGGGCCCTGTACACTACCACTGGGGCTGCTATATACCTCTGGGGCACTGTATACTACCACTGGGGCTGCTATATACCTCTGGGGCACTGTATACTACCACTGGGGCTGCTATATACCTCTGGGGCCCTGTATACTACCACTGGGGCTGCTATATACCTCTGGGGCACTGTATACTACCACTGGGGCTGCTATATACCTCTGGGGCACTGTATACTACCACTGGGGCTGCTATATACCTCTGGGGCCCTGTATACTACCACTGGGGCTGTATATACTACCACTGGGGCTGTATATACTACTGGGGCTGCGTGTATACTACCACTGGGGCTGCTGTATCTACCTCTGGGACTGGTGTATACCACACTGCTGGGGGCTGTATACTTGTGCTAGGGTCCACCCTCGGCTTATACACGAGTCAATAGATTTTCCCAGGTTTTGGGGGCAAAAGTAGGGGGGTCGGCTTATACACGGGTCGGCTTATACACGAGTATATACGGTATTATTTTTTTAAACATTTAAATAAATAATTTTAAAAAAGTGTGGGCTTCACCCTATTTTCAACCACCGGCCAAGGTAAAACCAGGCAGCTGGGGGCTGGGATTTTCAGTGTGGTAAGGCCAAAGCGTTCTGGGCCCCACACACTGAAAATCGCAGCCTGAAAGTGGCACATTCATCCGTAGCGCCATTTTCAGCATTGTACCCGGCTCTTCCAGCAGCCATGGTGGCGGTGGCACGCTGGGTAGTGAAGAGGTTATTCAGGTTAATGCCAGCTTTGTTTTGTCATCTGGCACTAATCTCAAAATTCATGATGTCGTGCCAATATTAGACCCGGCCACCATGAATTCCTAGTAAACATTAAAAAAAAAACAGAGAGAAAAATATATTTTAATAGAAATAAGACACAAGACATTTAGGGACTCCATCTTTATTAACAAAAAACCCTTCAACGTAATCCACAGGGTGTCTTCTTCAGATCTGCTACATCTGTGAGCAGACACATGTCTGCTCCCTGAGACGTGCAGGCACAGACTGAACACCTGGATGTGGGAAAGATTATCTGAGTTCACACCTGAGTTGCCTATGGCGTAAACTTGGATAATCCCAGCATCACACAGCACCCTTGAGCCCAGCCATAAAGTGAGTGCTTCTCTTTCTCACTTACGGCTGGGCTCTAGGTGCCCTGGATAGGGTATGGGCCTCACCAGGCTCACCCAGCTCCTTGCTTCCAAAAGTCCAGTCAAGTGTTCTCCACTCATCTCCATGGAACACGGTTGTTTCTCATGATTGGGTAAGCAGTCTATTCTGCAAGTTAGACATGCTTAGCACACACACTGTTGTCCCTAGCTACAGGCCAACTGTGCCACTGATGCCCCTTTGGACTAGGAATGCTCCACCCTCTTTTGCGTTTCCACCACCTTTTTAGTCATCAACCTTTTTTGCATTTAACTCATAAAGGACAGCACTGTTTTGTCCATTACTGCCTCGTCGAGGCATTCTGACAGCTCCCGCTGTTGTTGCCAGGGCCGGCCTTAGCCTAAATGGTGCCCTGTGCAAAACTGCCTTTTGGTGCCCCCATCCTATTGATTTTTGTACCCAGTTTCCCAGAACACAAATGGGAACAGGACGCCATTTTTATATTCTAAAATAATTTATTCACATATATTGTACAATAAACTCTTCCAAATTTGTGCCCAGGAATCTGCAACTCAAATTCATATTAATTCCAGTATGTCTGAATTTACACTAAAAGGGATAACCTAATTCTGTATGTTTATACCGTATCCATGGATATTACATAATGATTGGTACATGCGGATCTCACTAATAGGGCGATGTGTATGTGAAGAATGAGGCGCTGACGCTCTATGTGGAGATTGATGGGACTGTTCTGTCATCTCTTGGCTGAGAGCGGCGCTGTTTCTGGCTCTATTGATGGGATCAGCATCTACTATACGTATCTCCCAAATCCTGTAGATCTGCAATAAATATACAAAACTAGAAATAGGCCCGATGCTATTGCATCAGAAGTGCGGTAAAATGAACGGGTGCCGTAGAAATAGCTGCTGAATAGTGCAGTCCTCTCTCCGGAAAGTATGCCGTTGTTGCAGGATTTATATGGTGTATACGGTGGCTAAGTGGCTAGCAGTGTATACGGTGGGTCAGTGGTTAGCATTGTATATGGTGACTCAGTGGTTAGCATAGTATACGGTGGCTCAGTGGTAAGCACTGTATAGTGGCTCAGTGGATAGCACAGTATATTGTGGCTCAGTGGTTAGCACAGTATATGGTGGCTCAGTGGTTAGCATTGTATACGGTGGCTCAGTGGTTAGCACTGTATGGTAGCTCAGTGGATAGCACAGTATATGGTGGCTCAGTGGTTAGCACTGTATACGGTGGCTCAGTGGTTAGCATTGTATGGTGGCTCAGTGGTTAGTATTTTATAGTGGTTCAGTGATTAGCATTGTATGGTGGGTCAGTGGTTAGCACTGTATGGTGGCTCAGTGGTTAGCATTGTATACGGAGGCTCATTGGTTAGCACACTATACGGAGGCTCAGTAGTTAGCACAGTATATGATGCCTCAGTAGTTAGCACAGTATACGGTGGCTCAGTCGTTAGCACTGTATACGGTGGCTCAGTGGTTAGCACTGTATGGTGGCTCAGTGGATAGCAGTGTATGGTGGCTCAGTGATTAGCACAGTATGTAGTGGCTCAGTACTGTCTGGTGGCTCAGTGGTTAGCACAGTATATGGTGGCTCAGTGATTAGCACTGTATATTGTCGGCGGTGACCAATCAGCGAATTGCGATTTAAATCACGCGGCAAGAGCGCTGATTGATTGGTCACCATCTACTGCGGCAACCACTGAAGCGGCGCGCGGCTTGGCGGGAGATTTGAATCCCGCGCCACTGATTGGCTGAGCACTGGGGGATTCACTTCTCTCGTCAAGCCGCGCTCCGCTTCGCTGATTGTCGCCGCCAACCACGGCAACTAATCAGCGCTCTTGGCGCCGTGACTCACTTACCTCCAGTGCTGAGTGTCTGCTCCTCTCACCTCCTCTAGAGCTGTCTACTCCTCTCACCTCCTCCAGCGCTGTCTGCTCCTCTCACCTCCCTCCAGAGCTGTTTGCTCTTGTCTCCTCCTTCCAGCGCGGTCATCTCCTCTCACCTCCTCCAGTGCTATCTGCTCCACTCACCTCCCTCTAGCGCTGTCTGCTCCTCTCACTTCCGGGGAGCTCATTAGGCCCATCTAATATTAATTGCGCTGAGTGCAGCGCCCCGGGACAGAGGAACAGGCAGCACTGGAGGGAGGTGAGTATACATTGACAGATATCACCCAGATAGCACACGAACATATATAGCACATGGGCAGTGCATGCTCCATTCGCCTCCCCTCCCCTGGTCCTTGTCTCTGCACTGTCTGTACAGGGGGGCAGAGAGACTGCACAGGCGGCACAGAGAGAGTGCATAGGAAGAGCAGAGTGAGATCGCACAGGGGAAGCAAAAAGAGAGCGCACAGGGGCAGAGAGAGAGCACAAGGGCAGCGAAGAGAGAGCGCAAAGGTTGACAGAGAGAGCGCACAGTGTGGGGCAAAGAGAGCACATGGTGCAGAGAGAGCGCACGGGACAGAGAGAGCACACGGGCAGAAAGAGCGCACAGGGCGGGACAGAGAGAGCGCACAGGGCGGGACAGAGAGAGCGCACAGGGCGGGACAGAGAGAGCGCACAGGGCGGGACAGAGAAAACGCACAGGGCGGGACAGAGCGAGAGCGCACAGGGCGGGACAGAGCGAGAGCGCACAGGGCGGGACAGAGAGAGAGCACAGGGGGGCAGACAGAGATCGCACAGGCAAAGAAGAGAGCACATGAGAGAAGACAGCGCACAGGGGAAGACAGGTTAATGGAGAGAGCACAGGGGGAAGAGACAGCACACGGGGGGGGGGAGAGGATGGACAGGGGGAGAGACAGCCGCCGTCCCCAACGCCACAGAGCCGCCACCGTTTGTGATGTCGTCCGCATGAAAATCTTTACAGGACGATAATAATACAGCATCCAAAAAATGTATCCTTCACTGCAGGTATCAGTGTAATCAGCATCGCAGTGACAATATGCCCAGGGCTGTACTGTATAGGAATAACCCTGCTGACCGAATAATATTCCTATGCAGAGCAGCAGATATAACAACACTTACTAAGAAGGGACCAAACAATGACAGATAGAAAGTAACAAAGGAAAAGCGAGAGCACTGATCACAGGAGCTGACAATCTGTGGACACAGGAATGACAAACAGCCTCTATACTGATCACTATATACTATATATATACACTGTACAGGTGTATGAGGAGGAGAGCCTGTATACTGATCACTATATACTATATATATTACACTGTACAGGTGTATGAGGAGGAGGAGGAGAGCCCTGATCACAGGGGCTGACAATCTGATCACATGCATTGTTCCTAATCTGATCACACAGGAATGATAAAGAGCCAGTATACTGATCACTATATATATATATATATATATATATTATGTATATACACTATAAAGCTGTATGAGCAGTAGGAGATGCCCATTACTAGCCCCCACTATGTATGAATGTATGATAGACCCCCCCCTTAGTAGCCCCCACTCCAGTACTTGGAAGAAGGAAATAAGGGGACAGTCCCAGGCAGCAGCCTGGACTCAGACGTTCAGTAGTGACAGGAGATGAGGATCAGTGATCTGGAGGTCTTCCTTCCTCTCACAGCTCGGTGCTGAGTCGGTGCTGTGTGTGACTGACAAACCTGATCCTGCCCCAACCCAGCACAGAGCTCCCAGCACAGAGCTCCCAGCACTAAATGTTTCTTATCTCAGAGTCGCCACCTATTACTGCTGGGATGAAGATGGCAAATAGCAGTGACCTCCTCACCTCCATAGAAGAGTCCTCGGGTGAGGGGACGCTCCTCTGTTCTGCACTGGCTGGAGGCCAGGAGGAGACTTGATGGTTCTGGAGAGAGGAGGGGTGGTGTACTGCATGGATCATCCTCATTTTGCTGAGGTACACTGTGCTGTACACAGCACATCAGAATCAGGGCTTTGAATTTAAGATTTGGGCGCAGGAAGGAACAGCGAGGCCCCTGCAAATCAAAGTGACTACTGTCTCCCTGCAGCGCCCCCTGGAGCGTGGCGCCCTGTGCGGCCGCACAACTCGCACATGCCTAAGGCCGGCCCTGGTTGTTGCCGTAGCTCCAGCGGCATGTGCTGGACCTGCTGGTACCTCTTGCTGCCGGACCCTTCTGCTGCTGCTGTTTCTTGACCTCCTGGAACTTCCACTTGCTGGTCCCCTGACACCTCTGCTACATACCGACCTGCACCAGGTACTTTAACAGCTCTGTAGTACTTCACCCAGAACCTCAAGGACCAGCTGATCCGCAGCAAACACCTGGATCTTTGTGGACCCACAGCAATTTGCCTGGATCTTCATGAACCAGTTGATACACAGCAAACCACCGCTGTGAAACTCACACATGCTTTTTGGAATGCTGCCTTTACTCTAGCACCAAATGTGATAATTCACTCACTTAATGTGATGGGGTTACTCACTTGGCTGCGGATATTACCAAAATTACAATATAAGGCTAAAATAATAAGGCAGTGTCCACTACCATCATCACTACATAGTGACCACATATTCTATGATCATCACCTGTACAGAACTACACATTATACAAAGACCAATAATCCCATCATACACCGACTAATGACTAAAATGCACTAAGCTAATCTAAAAAAAATGAAAAGAAAACGTGCTATTCAAAAGACTAATATTACCGCCATTAGCTGACCATATCATGGTAGATACCAGTGCTGCCAACCATATTACAGAGATTACAATGTAGATATATACAGTATAGTGATTTACAGCTGATGTTCTTTTTGGTGGGACTGGTCGCTTTTCTGTTTTTTCATCTGGTCTGACATGATGTCTTCCAGCCAGGACTCATCTGCAGAGATTATAACACAAACACATCTGACTTCTCACATTTCCAGCCCCTTCCTCATCTATGCTCAACTTGCACAAACTCCCCATCCTGCCTGCTCCTCCGGTGTGGAACAGTGACCTCAATACCTCAAAGATTATGTCACTACTATGACTTCCCCTGCACCAATTAATGCTACAAAGATGGTTCACAAGATAAAGGCAGCCCCTAAAAACAATTGTCCCTAAGAAAGTAGTAAAGCCCCCACTCTGCTACCTAGCAAGTAATAATGCTTGATATGCTCCTATGAAAGTTATAATATCCCAAGTGCCCCCTTCAAGCAACAAATACACTGAGTGTCCCCTTTGAGTAACAATATCCCCCCCAAAAAGTATTAATTCCCCCTGAAAGCCACAATCAAAACTAATAATGCATTCATTTAAAATAAATAATGACTTAAGTGTGCACATGTGGCCTATATACTGTATGATGGTCCCTACAGCTCCCTATACACTGTATGATTGCCCCACAGCTCCCTATACACTGTATACAGCTCTCCTCTACATAATATGATGTCCCCAACAGCTCCCCATTCACGGTACAATGTCCCCACAGCCCCACACACAGTTTGATGTCCCCAAAGTCCTCTCTACTCAGTATGATGGGCCCACAGCTCCCCTCTACACAGACTAAAATCCCTAAAGCTCCTCTATACACTGTATGAAGGTACCTACAGCTCTCTATACACTGTATGATGGTCCCTACAGCTCTCTATACACTGTATGAAGGTCACCACAACTCTTCTATACACTGTATGATGGTCCCTACAGCTCCCTATATACAGTATGATTATCAGTACAGTTCCCCATATACTGCATGATGGTCCCTATAGCTTCCTATACACTGTATGATTGTCCCTACAGCTCCCTATATACTGTATAATGGTCCCATCAGCTTTTTATACACAGTACCATGGCCCCTACAGGTCGCTATATACAGTATGATGGTCCCTACTGCTCCCTATACACTGTATGATGGTCTCACAGTCTTTATATACTGAATGATTGTCACAATGCCCCCTATACACTATATGGTTTCTACAGCTCCCTACATACTGTATGATGGTCCCCACCGTGGCTCTGGAGTTGGAAAGCCAAACCTCTGACTCTGACTCCTTAATTTCCCTAACTTGTACATGGCTCATGTTTAAGTGATACAGTTATTGCAGTATAATGATAACATCAGGCTTTAACCATTATATGATACAATAATCAAGATATTTAGATAGATCATAATAATAACTCATAATAATATTCAGCACATTCTGCATTGAAATACTGGACCCAATTTATTATGTATTTTAGGAGTTTGAGTCAGTCCATTTTATACTGACTCCACCAAAATAATCACTGACTTCAACTCCACAGCCCTGGTCCCCATAGCCCCTTATGTCCTCCACAACCTCTTATGTCTGTAACTGTGGCGCACACATCTCCTTATATAGAATGATGGCCCCCACAAACTTTTACATACTGTATTATGTCTCCACTTTTCATATGTAGTATGGCATAACCAGTGTCGTTACTAGAGTCCAGTGGGCACCGGGGTGAAATTAGGACCACCTCACATGTTGGTCAGATGTACGGGCCCTTTAAGCATTCTAAATCCTATAAATACATACAAATCACTTTCCCATCTCTTTCATTATTTAGTAAAGTCCCCCATTTGGGTATATATATCCCTCATCCTGCTACATATGGTCCCCTTCCTGGTATATATCCCCCATCCTGGCATATATGGTCCTTCATCTGGTATATATTTTCCCCATCCCCCTAACCTGGTGCATATAGTCCCCTTCCAGGTACATATGGTCCCCATCCTGCTATATATGTCTAGAATCCTGGTACATATGGTCCTTCTTCTGGTATATATGTCCCTATTCTGTCTCTACTTTAAAAAAAACTACAAAAAACATTCTACTCAATTTTCCTCAGCTCCCATGTCACCCGGTGTCCTCTGTAATCAATGCACAGTGGCTGGCAGCTGACATTGGAGTGTGCGCCATGACACATGAAGTCACTGTCATGTGCTGCCCCATCACGGTACCGCTGACATCAGTGCTCAGCCACTGTTTGGCCAGCAGCGTGTATCACAGTGCAGGGACCCGACTGTCTCTGTACCTTGATGCATTTCAGCTTTATAATAATAATATAATAATATTTATTCATTTATATAGCGCTATTAATTCCATAGCACTTTACATACATGAGTAATGCTGTCTCTCTTGGAGCTCACAATCTAAACATCCTATCAGCATGTCTTTACAATATGGGAGTTAACCGGAGTGCCCGGAGGAAACCCACGCAAACACAGGGAGAACATACAAACTCCTTGCAGGTGTTGTCCTTAGTGTCCTTGGTGGAAATTGAACCCAGGACCTCAGGACCCCAGCGCTGCAAAGGCTACAGTGCTAACCACTTGAGCTTTATGCATGTCCTTGGATACACATCCAGCTACAGTAGGCGCTGGGGTCCGCGGGCCCCTGTACTCCTGGGTCTGGTCATGATCATTACACCCCTGCCCATAACTTGTTATATACTTTATGACCCCACTGCTTCATATACAGTGCATTGTGAAAGTATTTGGCCCCTTTGAACTTTTCAACCTTTTTCCACATTTCAAGCTTCAAACATAAAGATATAAATTCTATTTTTTTCCTGAAGAGTCAACAACAAGTGGGACATAATCGTGAAGTAGAACGAATTTTTTTGGATATTTTAAACTTTTTTAACAAATAAAAAACTGAAAAGTGAGGTGTACAATATTATTCGGCCCCTTTACTTTCAGTTCAGCAAACTCACTCCAGAAGTTCAGTGAGGATCTCTGAATGATCCAATGTTGTCCTAAAAGACTGGTAATGATAAATAGAATCCACCTATATGTAATCAAGTCTCTATATAAATGCACCTGCTCTGTGATATTCTCAGGGTTCTTTTTCAAGTGCAGAGAGCATCATGAAGACCAAGGAACACAGCAGCCAGGTCCGAGATACTGTTGTGGTGAAGTTTAAAGCCGGATTTGGATGCAAAAAGATTTCCCAAGTTTTAAACATCTCAAGGAGCACTGTGTAAGCCAGGGGTCTCAAACTCGGCTGGGTTTGTGGGCCGCACATAGAACAACATTTATAGCGGGGGGCCACATCCCTCGTAGGATTAAGTGATCTTTTTAGTAATATCGGAATTTTTTGTTCAATGTAGTAAAGTACAAATCCTGATCCCCTTCTTGTAGTAATGTCCCCATCCTGTAGTAATGTCTTTTTCTACTGATGTCCCCCGTCCTGATCCCCTTTTCTAGTGATGTACCCCATCCTGATCTCCTTTTGCAGTGATGTCTCCCATCCTGAGCTCCTTTTGCAGTGATGTCTCCCATCCTGAGCTCCTTTTGCAGTGATGATGTCCCCCATCCTGATCCCCTTTTCTAGTGATGTCCCCATCCTGATCCCCTTTTCTAGTGATGCCCCCCATCCTGATCCCTTTAGTAGTGATGTCCCCCATCCTGATCCCCTTTATTATTGATGTCCCGCATCCTGGTCCCCTTTTATAGTGATGTCCCCCATCCTGATCCCCTTTTGTAGTGATGTCCCCCATCCTGATCCCCTTTTCTAGGTATATCCCCCATCCTGACCTCTTTTTATAGTGATGCCCCCCCATCCTGTTTTACCTTCTTTTTGCACACTCACATACACACTCATTCACACTCTCACACACAAACCCACACACACACACATACTCTCACACACACACACTAACACATTCTCATACACACTCTCACACACATCCTTACTCACACACCCTCACACACACACCCTCACACACACTCACACTTTTCTCACTTTAATGATGCATCGCTGCAGTGCAGGGGGCCGCCGCAGTCCTCGCTGTGCTGACTTCTGGCCTCCGCTGTGCTATGACTTCCTCCAGCCGCCGCTCAGGCAAGCTCTGTTGCTCTGCAAGATAAATGCAATCTGCCAGCCAGAGGCCCGCAGGTGACGTCATATTCTGCTGTCAGCTGCGGGCCTCTCATTGGCTGGCAGCTTGCATTGATCTTACTGAGTGGCAGAGCTTGTTAGTGCCGCAAACGGAAGTCATCACACAGCAGGGATTGCAGTGTTCCACTGCACTGGGGCGATGCATCATTAAGTTGTCCAAGGTGCCGCGGGCCGCATAGTGAAGCCCCAGGGGCCGCATGCGGCCCTCGGGCCGCGTGTTTGAGACCCCTGGTGTAAGCGATCATATTGAAATGGAAGGAGTATCCAACCAATGCAAATCTACCAAGACCCAGCGGTCCGTTTAAATGTTTACCTCGAACAAGGAGAAGACTAATCAGAAATGCAGCCAAAAGGCCCATGATCACTCTGGATGAACTGCAGAGATCTACAGCTGAGGAGGGACAGTCTGTCCATAGGATAACAATTGTCGTACACTGCACAAATCTGGCCTTTATGGAAGAGTGGCAAGACGAAAGCCATTTCTCAAAGATATCCATAAAAAGTCTCTTTTGAAGCCACCTGGGAGAGACACCAAACATGTGGAATAAGATGCTTTGGTCAGATTAAGCCAAAATCTAACTTTTTGGCCACAATGCAAAACAATATGTTTGGTGTAAAAGCAACACAGCTCATCACCCTCAGAACACCATCCCCACTGTCAAACATGGTGGTAGCAGCATCATGGTTTGGGCCTGCTTTTCTTCAGCAGGGACAGGGAAGATGGTTTAAAATTGTTGGGAAGATGGACGGAGCCAAATACAGGACCATTCTGGAAGAAAACCTGTTGGAGTCTGCAAAAGACCTGACGCTGGGTCGGAGATTTTTCTTCCAACAAGACAATGATCCCAAACATCAAGCAAAATCTACAATGGAATGGTTCAAAGATAAACGTATCCATTTGTTAGAATGGCCAAGTCACAGTCCAGACCTGAATCCAATCGAGAATCTGTGGAAAGAGCTGAAAACTGCTGTTCACAAACGCTCTCCATCCAACCTCACTGAGCTCGACCTGTTTTGGAAGGAAGAATGAGCAAGAATTTCAGTCTCTCAATGTGCAAAACTGATAGAGACATACCCTAGGCAACTTGCAGCTGTAATCGCAGCAAAAGATGGCGCTACAAAGCATTAACTCAAGGGGGCCGAATAATATTGCATGCCCCACTTTTCAGTTTTTTATTTGTTAAAAAAGTTCAAAATATCCAATAAATTTTGTTCCACTTCACAATAGTGTCCCACTTGTTGTTGAATCTTCACAAAAAAATTAGAATTTACATCTTTGTTTGAAGCCTGAAATGTGGCAAAAGTTTGAAAAGTTCAAGGGGGCTTAAAGCGAACCTGTCACCCCCCCCGGGCATCAAAAGCTCTAATAGCCACCTTCTGCAGCACTAAGGCTGCATTCAGGGAAGGTGACTATAGCCTTTTGATGCCCTTTGTAGTCTGAAATATGAAGTTAGGTAAATGCTTACTCTTAGAAAGAGCAGAGACCGGGAGGCGGGGTTTCACGCTGCTCCGGCCCGCCCCTCTTGTCAGTCATGGTGCTCGGCTGCTGCTGCCTCCCATGACTGTGGAAAATGAACGCGCGTCTCCGTTCTCATGCACGGAGCCGCGCATGCGCTGTGTGCCCGGTGTCGATGACTTCCTGGACACCGGGCGCACAGCGCATGCGCGGCTCCGTGCATGAGAACGGAGACGCGCGTTCATTTTCCACAGTCATGGGAGGCAGCAGCAGCCGAGCACCATGACTGACAAGAGGGGGCGGGCCGGAGCAGCGTGAAACCCCGCCTCCCGGTCTCTGCTCTTTCTAAGAGTAAGCATTTACCTAACTTCATATTTCAGACTACAAAGGGCATCAAAAGGCTATAGTCACCTTCCCTGAATGCAGCCTTAGTGCTGCAGAAGGTGGCTATTAGAGCTTTTGATGCCCGGGGGGGGTGACAGGTTCGCTTTAATACTTTCACAAGGCATTGTATATACTACGATGGCTCCCACACCCTCGAGTTGTACTTTGCAATTACACTTAAATAAAATTACATTTTATCACATGATTCACTGTCAAGTGCTTTGAAATTGCTTAAAAAAACCTGCAGTTTCACAAATATTTTTAGTTTTTGTTTTTTTTAATTTATCATGTTCTCTATACAGTAAAACTGGTTGGGCAATATGATACCCCAGGTCGGTACAATTATGTAAATACCAAACATAATTTATTCTCTTATTTATGTGGTAAAAAAAAATTCTGAAATTTTTAATAAAATACATTTTTGCGTGTGCCATTTTCCAAAACCTGTATCATTATTAATTTTTATGATCTGGGGCTGTGTGACAGGCTGTTTTTTCTGCCCTGAGCTGCCATTTTTACTGATACCATTTTGGCATGCATACCATGTTTTGATTGCCTGATAATGTGATTTATTGCAATGCTGATGAGGCAAAAAAAAAAATCCGTAATTCTGCTGTTTTAATTTTTTTTGTTGTTATGCTGTTTAGCAATCTAATGAATTTATTTTCGAGTTTGATCTGACTTTTAGGAGCCTAGCAATACCAAATATGTGGAGGGAGGGGGTTGTCATTTTTTTTAAAAACTTTTTATGGGAAAAAAGGGGGTGATTAAAATATTTTGTTGTGGTGTTTTTTTTTTCTCATATTTTTAGAAGCACTTTTTATTTGTACTGTAATTAATAGTCCTCTTAGGGGATCTGAAGCTGCATCTTATTGCTTGTGCTATACACAGCAGTGCTACAGCCACTATGTATAGGAAAAATCCTGTTCTCCTATGAACATCAGCAAAACTCTGGCTTTCACATGGTCTTCACCAGACCCCCAGCTGTCATGGAAACCCATTGGTGTCTCATGATCATGTCACGTCCTCTGACCTCATAATTTCCATCCTCCTGCTTGGACTGACATGGCTGATGTATCCTGCGTCCTACTGCCTTGACTGATATGGCAGACGTGTTCTGCATCCTCTTGCCTGGACTGACGTGGCTGACACCTCCAGCGTCCTCCTGCCTGGACTGATGTCTTCTGCGTTGTCCTGCCTATACTGGAATGGCTGACGTGCCATGTCTCCCGTGTCCTCTTGCCTGGACTGACATGGCTGACATCTTTCATATCCTCTTGCCTGAACCAGTATGGCTGACGTCTCCCACATCCTCCTGCCTGGGCTGACATCTCCTACCTGGACTGACATGGCTGATGTCTCCCACGTCCTTCTGCCTGGACTGACATCGCTGATGTCTCCTGCGTCGTCCTGCCAGGACTGACGTGGCTGACACCTCATGCGTCTTCCTGCCTGGACTGACATGGCTGACGTCTCTTGCGTCCTCATGTCTAGGCTGACATGACCGATGTCTCCCACGTTCTTTCTGGAATGTCTCCTACATCCTCCTGCCTGAGCTGGCTCATGTTGACAACATAAATCAATGCACTGTTTGCAGGAAGACATCCTGCGGTCAGTACACACAACACCTCTCAGAGGCTCCTCCTCACAGATTGACCACCTGATTGACCATGCAACAAACACACAGACTCCATTAAAACATAGCACCACCCTTGGGTGTGTATCATATGTGGATATCCAGAATCATCCATTTCTCCAGCTATTCATAAACCTGGTCCTAAATGCTTTAAAAAAACCTGTGGAACTACAAGTCCAATAGTAGACATTCCAGGTTTACATCCCAGAGAGCAACCGCCTCTTTAATAAATATTGGGCATTCACAATATAGCCGGTTGCCTTGTTACAATATGTACTGAATAGCTTAATCTTCCTAACCCTGTTTGTGTGTATATTGTGCAGGGGGGACTTGTATCAGAGCTGCAGCATTATGGTTGCGCCCTTTTTTTTTTTTTTATTATTATTTTTTTTTTACTCCTAAAGCATGTACAGTGGGGCTGTTCAGGCTGCTAGCCAATCACAGTGCCACACTGCAAAGTGCATTTTTTTCAAACAAATAATGTCATCATTGGCTGTGTCTGTCACATGTCCTAGCCCTATAAAACCCGTCCATCTTAAAGATCGCCAGCATTTTGCTGATAGCTCCTGCAGGGTGTCTCAGTCAGCTAGTGAGCGAATACAAAGTTAGATCGATAGGTTTAGGGAGTAGGGACTAGTAATATCAGCCCTTTTTAGGGTTGCTCCATAGGAGTAGCGATTAGGGATTGGGACTAGGGACTAGTAGTCTATCAGCCCTTTTCAGGGCTACTTCATAGAAGCAGGGACTAGTTTTAATTGCAGCCCTTATCAGGGCTAGGTTAGAGCAGCCTCTATTAGTTTTTTGCCATGCAGGTGTGTGCCAGTGCTGTGCAAGTCTTTCTTACAGCATCTGGCCACAGTAATATAGCTCTTTGAATCCATTAGGGCAGGTAATGTAGCACTGCTGTGAAGAATGCTACACCACCTGTGTTAATTAGGTAATTTTTTTTTTTTGCTGCAGCTAATCCAGGCACTTTGTTCGGGCTAGTAGCGGGACTAGCAGTGTCCCACAGTGGTCTAGCCCACTTGTGAGAGAAGCTATGTCTTCAGTGTAGTTCATTCTACTAATTTTTTTACTGCAACAAGCAAATTGTCATTTTTTGCTTAAAAGCATTGTTCACTAAACCTTTACTGTAGGCCATGTTTAATACAACCAAATACACCGTGAGTGTTGTTCATGCTACTACTTTTTTACTGCAACAAGCTAACCTGTCAGTTTTTGCTTAAAAGCAGTGTTCAGTAAACCTTTACTATAGGCCACGTTTAATACAACCAAGTACACCTTGAGTGTAGTTCATTCTACTACTTTTTACTGCAACAAGCAAACTTTAATTTTTTGTGCCTAGTACCACTGTCTGGCCACTCAGCTCTGCTCGATTTACATCAGAATATTTTTTGCCAACAACTGCAGAGTTGCCAATTTGTTCACATACAAAATGAGTGGCAAAAGGCCTGCTGCTGGTGGAAGGGGGAATAGGCGTGGTGGAAAGGAAAAACAGTTTGTATCTGTGGGGTACGTGGGAAATCAAGAGTAACATCTGCTGGAGAAAGAGCATCTTCCAGCCAAAGTAAGATGTCTACTTCTTTCCTTGGAGATTCTGAAATGATCCCTTTCGTACAGACACGACTCAGTCGACGATCAATACCAATTCTAGATGAGGCACAAAAAGAGCAGGCGCTTGAATGGATAGCAACTGCTTCAGCAAGTGGGCTCTCCCCCACCTCAACTTCTACTTCACAAATACGCCAGTCCTCAGAGGTGTCACCACAATCCCACTTGTTCTGCACAGCTCCCAAGTCTCCAGCCACCCATCTGAGTATGGGGTAAGACAGATGGTTGACTATGCATCGCCCTTCACTCATACTATAGCCTGGGAATCAGAGGTCTGCTCCAAAGCTTTTGTGAGTCAAGACTAGATAATGATTTGCACTGATGCCCAGAAGCTTTTGGAGTCAGATCCAGGCCCAGATAAAGAAAGTTCTGAGCAAGCATAATGTAGGACCTCATTCATAAAGTGTCAACTGCACCTTGGAGATCTTGTGAGCCCTTCCGCATACGACTCCTTCTGTACTTCCTTCCCCTCTAGTGCCGCCACCTGACTCCGTATACTGTTTAATGTGTGCTCCAGCATGTAAATGACGGGAATAGTCGTGCTTATAATGGCATAATCATCACTAAACATCTTCATCGACATTTCAATACTGTACATAATGGTGTATAGGTCTTTCATTTCAGACCACTCCAGCAGTGTGATTTGCCCCACCTCTGGATCTTGTAGGCCCAGGTTATACGTCATGACGTATTGCACCAGGGCTCGTCGGTGCTGCCACAGTTGCTGCAACATGTGCAGAGTTGAATTCCATTGTGTCGGGACATCACATTTCAGCTGGTAACTGGCAGGCCGAACGACTTCTGTAGAGATGCAAGGCGTTGAGCTACGGGATGCAAACGGCGGAAGTGAGCACACAATGACCGTGCCCTCTGGTGAAGACCATCTAGGGACGGATAGTGTGGAAATATTTGCTGGACAACCAGGTTTAAGACGTGAGCCATGCAAAGCACCTGTGTCATATTGCCCCAGCGGAGGGCTGCACCCAGAATTGTCGCACACAGCCTTCCCTGGCTGCAGGTTCAGTGGACACAAGCAATGATGAAACTCTGTCTCCACAGCAGACCACAACTTCTCAGCTGTGTGACGCACATTTCCCATACATTTCAATGTAAAGACTGCCTGATGCCGTGCCCTGCTGCCATCATAGTAAGATGTGCAGGATTCCTTGTGCCAGTTAGAACGCGGGTGGTATTACCAGACAGGCTTTGGGTGCAAGAGGAGGACCGAGACGGGGTTGAGGAGGCAGAAGCAGTGGAGGAACGTCTACATACATAGGAGTGACGCACAACTCGTGGGGATGGCAAGCCTTGGACAGCAGCCCCTTCTCCTGCTGTCTTCATAGTTACCCAGATTTTTTGGCCGCTACTTACATTTTGGTGACAAATCTTACAGATAACATGGGGAGACCAAAGGCTTGTGGATTTTGGAATGTGCTGCATGAAAGCCACCTCACCAACCATTTTCAGCTTGCAACTGTGGGGCAATTGATGCCACTGAAGTGGTGTCTGGACCCAAATTTTTGGGAAAAATGGAGACTCTTGTTGTAGTCCCCTAAATGTGACACAAAGCTCAGCGTGTGCACGAGGCCTTCCAGATGCTGTGTTAAAAACCGCACCAAATACTCATCGCCTGCACAAGGCCTTCCAGATACTGAGGTAAAACGCACCAAATAATCATTATCTGCACGTGGCCTTACAGATACTGAAGTGAAACGCACCAAATAATCATCATCTGCAAATGGCCTTACAGGTACTGAAGTAAAACACACCAAATAATCATCTGCACATGGCCTTCCAGATACTGAAGTGAGACGCACCAAATAATCATCATCTGCACATGGCCTTCCAGATACTGAAGTAAAACACACCAAATAATCATCATCTGCACATGGCCTTCCAGATACTGAAGTAAAACACACCAAATAATCATTATCTGCACATGGCCTTCCAGATACTGAAGTGAAACACACCAAATAATCATCATCTGCACATGGCCTTCCAGATACTTGTTAGGTCCCCTGGCACCGCTCCCCAGCTCACCTCTCCCGGGTCGACATCCTCTGCTCCTCTGCCGACCGGTCATCCAGCGTCCAGGCGTACTGTGTCTCGGAGCCGTCGACGGGTTCCTTTCCTGTCAGCTGACCACCGGGCTCACACATGAGCACATGACAATTGTGACCAATTAGAGGTGCACTAGGTGCACTCCTCCCCTGTGACTCTAGGGGCCGGCACGGTTCAACCTGACACTCCCCTTGACCAATAGCTGCTCTTCCTCTGCTATATCAGGCTACCTCCACTGATGGGAGGTGCCTGATTATTAAGTTAGTTTGCTTCTGCCTTGCTGACTGTTGGTCAGGCCTTCCTTGTACTCTCCTCCAGTAGAGCCATTCCTGTTCTCCTAGCCTTGTACTCTGTTACCTGGAACCCTAGTTGTGCTCTTTCGCGGTAGCACCATTCTTGCCCTCCTAGCCTTGTACCGTTACCCGGAATCCTTAGCTGTGCCATAGCATAGGCTAACCTTTCGAACCGCCCTCCTGGTACTAGCAGCCGTGGTATTTAGACCCCCTGGGCTTGCCGCTGACAATTCCTGTATAGGGGTTGGGTAAACTAGGTTCAGCTCACCCATAGGAGTTTGGTACCATGGCCCAGTTGGTCCACTCTAGGACGCCTTCCCCCTGAAGCATGACAATACTGAAGTGAAACGGACCAAATAATCATCATCTGCACATGGCCTTCAGATACTGAAGTAAAACGCACCAAATACTCTTCGTTACAACTACTGTAGTAAAATCTGATTTTGGAAGGGCATGACATGCCTATATCTGTGTCTCCTCCCCTTTTACTCGTCTATCTCTTTTCTTTATGCATTTTTATATGTAGTTTTCACTTCTACATATGGTTGTTGTATCAGCTGAGTAGTTTGTCACCTTTTGGACACTTTAGAAGGTGTTTTCTATGTGTTTGTATGTGTTTGTGTTTGTCTGCCATTGTTTTCAATGGGATTCGATGGTGTTCGACGAACATTCAATGAACAAACGCCCAATTCAGCGAACTGAATCGAATTCGAACACTAGGGTGGTGGCTCATCTCTAGTACTGAACCTGCATTTTTAAATTATAAGGTTTGCAGTGAACAATACAATCTCGGAGACAAGCGATCAAATGGCAAAACATCCTTCTGATCTTTAAAGGGGTTGTTCTCTTTATTGTTAGTTGAGTAAATCAATTAGAGAACATCATTTTCTTGAACTTGTAAATAATATACAATACAGACCAAAAGTTTGGACACACCTTCTCATTCAAAGAGTTTTCTTGACAAAAAAGTGTGAATCAACTGAAAATATGTCTTATATTCTAGGTTCTTCAAAGTAGCCACCTTTTGCTTTGATTACTGCTTTGCACACTCTTGGCATTCTCTTGATGAGTTTCAAGAGGTAGTCACCGGAAATGGTCTTCCAACAGTCTTGAAGGAGTTCCCAGAGATGCTTAGCACTTGTTGGCTTTTTTGCCTTCACTCTGCGGTCCAGCTCACCCCAAACCATCTCGATTGGGTTCAGGTCTGGTGACTGTGGAGGCCAGGTCATCTGGCGTAGCACCCAATCACTCTCCTTTTTGGTCAAATAGCCCTTACACAGCCTGGAGGTGTGTTTGGGGTCATTGTCCTGTTGAAAAATAAATGATGGTCCAACTAAACGCAATCCGGATGGAATACCATGCCGCTGCAAGATGCTGTGGTAGCCATGCTGGTTCAGTATGCCTTCAATTTTGAATAAATCCCCAACAGTGTCACCAGCAAAGCACCCCCACACCATCACCTTCCTCCATGCTTCACAGTGGGAACCAGGCATGTAGAGTCCATCCGTTCACCATTTTTGCGTCGCACAAAGACACGGTGGTTGGAACCAAAGATCTCAAATTTGGACTCATTAGACCAAAGCACAGATTTACACTGCTCTAATGTCCATTCCTTATGTTCTTTAGCCCAAACAAGTCTCTTCTGCCTATTGCCTGTCCTTAGCAGTGGTTTCCTAGCAGCTATTTTACCATGAAGGCCTGCTGCACAAAGTCTCCTCTTAACAGTTGTTGTAGAGATGTGTCTGCTGCTATAACTCTTTGTGGCATTGACCTGGTGTCTAATCTGAGCTGCTGTTAACCTGCGATTTCTGAGGCTGGTGACTCTGATGAACTTATCCTCCCCAGCAGAGGTGTCTCTTGATCTTCCTTTCCTGGGGCAGTCCTCATGTGAGCTAGTTTCTTTGTAGCGCTTGATGGTTTTTGCAACTGCACTTGGGGACACTTTCAAAGTTTTCCCAATTTTTCGGACTGACTGGCCTTCATTTCTTAAAGTAATGATGGCCATTCATTTTTCTTTACTTAGCTGCTTTTTTCTTGCCATAATACAAATTCTAACAGTCTATTCAGTAGGACTATCAGCTGTGTCTCCACCAGACTTCTGCACAACACAACTGATGGTCCCAACCCCAGTTATAAGGCAAGAAATCCCACTTATTAAACCTGACAGGGCACACCAGTTAAGTGAAAACCATTTCTGTGACTACCTCTTGAAGCTCATCAAGAGAATGCCAAGAGTGTGCAAAGCAGTAATCAAAGCAAAAGGTGGCTACTTTGAAGAACCTAGAATATAAGACATATTTTCAGTTGATTCACACACTTTTTTGTTAAGTATATTATTCCACGTGTTAATTCATAGTTTTGATGCCTTCATTGTGAATCTACTATTTTCATAGTCATGAAAATATAGAAAACTCTTTGAATGAGAAGGTGTGTCCAAACTTTTGGTCCTTACTGAAGATATACACCATGTTCCAATTTATTATGCAAATGTTCTTTTTCTCTGATTTTCCTAAATGGTCGGTGCAAATGACAGTCAGTGTTATAAAAGTCGTCACCCGTTATGGTACATTTACACTCGGCCACAGGAAGGTAGAAACAGGCAGGCATCGGACACAATTGTGCCTGTTGCCTTGAAAAGACATCGATGTGGTTGCGTGTAATTCAGGACTTTCCTTCCTTCAGGGAAGACACAGGAAGGAAAGTCCTGAATTACACGCCGCCACACCGTGGTCTTTTCAAGGCAACAGGCACAATTTGTGTCCAATGCCTGCCTGTTCCTACCTTCCTGTGGCCGCGTGTAAATGTACCATTAGAGTATACATCTAATTTTATTGAAGAAACCTCCTAATGATAACAGTATAATCTTCATAATTAAAAAAAACCTCTACATTCACTGTTCCAAATTATTAGGCACAGTAGAGTTTCTAAACATTTGATATGTTTGAAAGAACTTCACTACTTAATAATAAGAATTTTATTCATTTATATAGCGCTATTAATTCTATAGCACTTTATATACATCAGTAATGCTGTCTCTCTTAGAGCTCACAATCTAAACATCCTATCAGTATGTCTTTACAATGTGGGAGGAAACCGGAGTGCCCGGAGGAAACCCACGCAAACACGGGGAGAACATACAAACTCCTTGCAGATGTTGTTGTGCTGTTCCCTTAATATCTTCATATAGTTCAATCCACTGTTTCATTGATATCTGTTTCATACTTGTCTGCTGCCACCTGCTGACCAGTAGCTTTGTGTCACTCCCTCGCTCCTCCTTTCATGCCTTCTAGGATGTGGGAGTGTTCTGCAGCCTTGTGTACTACCTCACTTCCTGGCATCCATTTTACTCTAGCTACCAGTGTGGGAAGGACACATATTCTTGGGCTGCAGAAAGCAAAGTCTTTTGACCAGCAGCAGTTTCAGCAGTAGCTTCAGCAGTGGCTCCAGGGGTGAACACCCACAAGACAATTACCCTACTGCTACTTGTACCATCTGCATTGTATCATCATACTGTCTTCTGGCAAGGTTCAATAAACCACCGTTGATTCATCTCTATGTCCACGCTTGACTCCATCCATCCGAAGCTGCACTTGGTCCTGTCTGCCTCGCTTCAAGGATAAGAAGGTAATACCTCTCACACCATAACTTACTGCGCACCTTCATTCGCCTTAAGCGGGGACAGAACAGTCAAAAGACTGCTTTAAACCAGCCAAAAACACTGCCTTAAACTCACTATCCAGCCACAGATTCCCTAAGAATCCAGCACCTCACTGTGGAATCTGTCCAGCAACAGCGCTCACCTGGATAAGTGCTAGGGGATCCCTCTCATCCACCAGGCCTGAATCACATCTCTGCATTATAAAGGAACAGTTTATGCACCCCAAGTTTCCCTCCATCCTACGCCACATTGCTGCAGATTGTCGGACTGGAAAACCCCACAATTCTTCTAAAACACCTTGGAAATCTTATTAGGGTGTCTTAACGGAGCCACACCGCGATTTCCAGACCCCAATTGTAAAGTTTAGTTTCTTAAAGGGACAGCGCACCTTAAATCAAAATGGCCGAAAAAGACCTTACACAGTCCCCAACTACTGAAACAGAACAAACACAACCTGACACTATCCACGATGAAGAGCAGGAAACAGAATCCATGCTCCCAGCAGATCAAGTTGTGCAACAAAAACGCTGCGTCAAACCAACAATAAAGGCTATCGAACACTATCACTATACGAAGGACGAATTATGTGACAACCTTGAAGAACTATGGGAACGAGTTTCTTGCCACATGTCAAGACTTCAGTCCTCTTTAGGCGACACTGCAAACTTACAAGCCGCCATTGAACGACTGAACACAGCTCAAGAAAAATACCAGAGGCTGTTTACAAGGTACACTACCTTTCTAAAAGGCTCCAACATTGACGAAGCCCCTTCAGATCTGAGCAAGGCAGAATCGGTATACAGGGAGAGAGACGCCAAGGTACAAAATGTCAAAGACGAAGCAGAATACCGTATTTCTCACCAGCAGGAAACTAGATCTCACAGAACAACCTCATCTAGACGCTCCTCTCCGTCATCAAGAGCATCATCCTCAAGAAGCTTAACCCTGAGTGACAAAATACTAGAAGCTCGTATAAGAGCAGAACAATCCAAAGTGAGACGTTCCTTCACAGAAAGAGAAGCAGAAGCGGAGGCTCAGATAAAGATTCTTCGTTCAAGGATGGAAGAGGAAGTTGCGTTAGCTGAAGTGAAGCTACTCGAGCAAGCATTGAGCCAAGGTCCTGATCCAGTTCACTCCCTTCCGCAGGAAACAGACGATCCGGTTGATCGCACCAGAGACTACGTGCTGAACCAGTTACCTGAGTCAACCCCAGGCTACATCACAGTCCAAGCCAACAACGCTGAGATCTCCAAGTCAGCTCTACCCACAGCACCCGAGCAAGTTAATGACAGTCACCAGGAGTTGCCTTCTCAAATGAAGTCACTACAGCAAGCTGGCTACCAAGCATTTCTCCATCTACCTCCACAGCTCGAACAGCAGTCATCAGAATCTACAGAGGCTAAACCACAGCTCAACCCTGCTGCAACATCATTCTACCCGGAAACATCTTGCCCTTTCACGCCAGGCAACGCACACGTCCAAAGGGCATCACAAGTTGTCGTGGCAACAAGCAGTGAGGAATCCAATATGTCGGAGTTTGCCAGGTTTATGGTGAGCAGAGAGCTAATCAACACCAGCCTTTCAAAATTCGATGATTGTGCAGAGAGCTACAGTGCTTGGAAGGCAACCTTCAAGGCAGCAATCGCCAACCTCAGTCTCACCGCAGAACAGGAGCTCGACCTCATGATCAAATGGTTGGGTCCAGATTCTACAAACCGTATCAAGAACCTTAGAACCGTTTACATGGGACAAGCAGGAGCAGGTCTCGCTGCTGCCTGGCAAAGACTGGAACGCACCTTCGGCAGCGCAGAAGCAATAGAAAAGGCCCTATTCAAGAGACTTCAGAACGTCCCGAAGATCAACCTCAAGGAGGTCCACAAGCTTCAAGACCTAAGTGATTTGCTCATGGAGCTGGAGCTCGCGAAAAGGGACCCTCGTCTGTCCGGCCTGTGTTATCTAGATACAGCACATGGAGTTAACCCAATCGTGATGAAGCTACCATTCAGTCTGCAGGAGAAGTGGGCAACATCAGTCACAAAGTACAAGAGAGTGCATGGCGTCACCTTTCCCCCATTCATCCATTTCTGCAGGTTCATTAACGACCAATCCCAGATGAGGAACGACCCCAGCCTTGACTTCCTACAGCTTAACACTGCAACTTCAACTACACCATTATCGAAGTATGAAGGTGTCATACAGAAACGTAGAGACTTTGAGAACTCTGTGAGTGTAAGAAAGACTAATCTCCCATCACCTGTGGTATCCACCGGTACACCGTACACCCCATCATGGGGAGACAAGTCCTTCAATCAGGAATGTCCCATTCACAAGAAACCTCACGCACTGAGCAGGTGCAGAGGGTTCAGGTCCAAGGCCCTTCAGGAGCGCAAGAAAGTCCTCACCGAGCTGGGGGTATGTTTCAGATGCTGCGCTTCGGTGGAGCATATGGCCAAGGACTGTGAAGCTATCATCAAGTGTGAGGAGTGTAATAGCGGAGAACACACCTCAGCTATGCACCCAACCCCGTTCGCCAGAGATTCACCGACTGCAGTCTCTGCTATCGCTCCCACTCCAAGTCACGGCGGGGAGCACCAGAAACAGTCTAACACCGCCGCAGCCGTCTCATGCTCATGCTCTGAGGTATGTGATGAGGGTCAAAGGGAGAAGAGTTGTGCCCGAATATGTCTAATCAAGGTTTATCCAGAAGGACTTCCAGAAAAGGCAGTGAAGATGTATGCCATAATAGATGACCAAAGCAACCGGTCTTTGGCAGGACCCAAGTTCTTTGAAGCCTTTGGTATTAAAGGTCCATCAGAACCCTACACCTTAAATACCTGTTCAGGCCGTATAAAGACTAGTGGCAGGAGAGCACGGGGACTCATTGCTTCTCCTATCAATGGAGACACCGAAATACCCTTACCAACTCTTATTGAATGTGACCAAATACCTAATCACAAGGATGAGATTCCTACTCCCGAAGCCGCACTTCACCAACCACACTTGAGGCACTTGGCCAGTGTTATTCCTCCTATGGATGTCAATGCAGAGGTTCTGCTCCTGCTCGGCAGAGACAATCTAAGAGTACACAAGGTGCGTCAACAGTGTAATGGGCCCGACTATGCACCTTACGCCCAGAGACTGGACTTAGGATGGGTAGTCATAGGGAATGTATGCGCAAATCGTTCAGAGATTAATTCCTTCAAGACTTACGTACATGGGGATGGACGCACTACCCTTATCAAGCCCAAAATGAGAGAGCACAGCGTCGCCTTTATGGACAAAGATCTTCACAAGACCCATCCATGAACTTGTTCTGTTGTCACTCGTCAAGAGCATTCCTGCCGGATGAACAGTACAAGTCTCGAACCTTGAGTCTTCTTCGATACAGACTTGACTTATGTTTAATGTTGCATTTAACATGCTTTTTCTTTACAGGTTGTTTTAGCTAGAGACTCTAGTAGTGAAATCCCCAAAGTGAATTTCAGACGGGGAGTGTGCTGTTCCCTTAATATCTTCATATAGTTCAATCCACTGTTTCATTGATATCTGTTTCATACTTGTCTGCTGCCACCTGCTGACCAGTAGCTTTGTGTCACTCCCTCGCTCCTCCTTTCATGCCTTCTAGGATGTGGGAGTGTTCTGCAGCCTTGTGTACTACCTCACTTCCTGGCATCCATTTTACTCTAGCTACCAGTGTGGGAAGGACACATATTCTTGGGCTGCAGAAAGCAAAGTCTTTTGACCAGCAGCAGTTTCAGCAGTAGCTTCAGCAGTGGCTCCAGGGGTGAACACCCACAAGACAATTACCCTACTGCTACTTGTACCATCTGCATTGTATCATCATACTGTCTTCTGGCAAGGTTCAATAAACCACCGTTGATTCATCTCTATGTCCACGCTTGACTCCATCCATCCGAAGCTGCACTTGGTCCTGTCTGCCTCGCTTCAAGGATAAGAAGGTAATACCTCTCACACCATAACTTACTGCGCACCTTCATTCGCCTTAAGCGGGGACAGAACAGTTGTCCTTAGTGTCCTTGGTGGGAATTGAACCCAGGACCTCAGGATCCCAGTGCTGCAAAGGCTACAGTGCTAACCACTTGAGCCACCGTGCTGTCCCGGTTGCTTACTTGTTGCTTTTCGGCAGCAGAGAGAGATCCTTTTTCTTTCCCATGATACTTGAAAACTGTGGCCTACTTAATATTGTGGAACATCCAGTTTTCCTTTTATTGGGCTCACCTGCCAAACTAATTATCACAGGTATCTGAGATTGATTTCAGTGATTCAAAGAACCCTGAGGGTACCGTTACACGTCGCAATATCGTTCCGATATCACATACAATTTCACGTGAGCGCGCACGTTTTTGGCACTTGTCCAAGATCGCATAGGAGATGTCACACAGGGAGATATCGACAGGCAACGCAACTAGGATGTTGTACGCAACTTTTGTGTGCTGGGTATGAGCAACCCAGCGTCCGAGCATTTACATTGTAGTGAATAGGGGAAGTTGCGTTCCACATCGTAGTTGCGCTGTCACATTGCATGATCATACCAGATCGCACATGCAACATTGTACGGTTGAAGTGCTTGCACAATCTTCTAGCAATATCGTCCCTGTGATTTACTGCAGTCGCATTGCCCTGTTACACGACACAACGCACCAATGATATCAACTGCAATGACCACACCACGTGACTTTTTGTCAATGTTACATTGCGATATTGCGACGTGTAACGGTACCCTGAGACACAATGCTATCAATGGGTTTGTGAGGTAGCAACCGGGGAACCCGCTTGCAAAACGACAACAAACACGTGTTTATAAGTTTAACCAATGTCTACCCGTTTATTTTCACATATTAATAACATAACCCGGGTAGCATGTTTGACACATATCACATTGATTAAAAACACCATACATAAACACATCATACATTTACATATAACATTACATAATACATATATTGCACATAACGCTTATAGTAACCCGGGACCTGTAACCATCTCTCTGTCCCCATTGGAGCTCTACTAACAGCTCCCGTGGTGGCTACGGCCTCCGGCCTATATACATTTCACATACATTTAACATCAAGTACCATATCAACGGGCCCTATGGGTCCCAATGGCGGAACCAGCCGCCTGGCTCTATTTCCCCAGCTTCATACTACCCCGGAATCAGGACTCCAGCCTGACCGGGTTCTTACATACCATATGTGATCCATCCTATAAGCCACCATGGACCACACATGTCCTTTCACTCGCTCACAGCCCATCATACACATCCATGGACTGTGGCTCCTCTGGGCTCAGAACAGGGATTGGCAAACCCTAGTAACCTGTGAGGTGAACCACACGTTACCCAGTACGGGAGCCCTTCTAACCCCTGCTTCTGACCTCTCATACACACATTCCGGTTCATCAGGTCCTTTAACTGAGTACTCCGACTCGGACCCAAAGGCGGTCTATGCCCGCCTGGCACACTACATAAAATCGCCTCCCGAAGGGCTCATCAATCGCTCCGAGGTAATTCAATCGCCTCACGAAGGGCTACATTCAATCCGGTTCATCAGGTCCTTTAACTGAGTGCTCTGACTCGGACCCAAAAGCGGTCTATGCCCGCCTGGCACACTACATAAAATCGCCTCCCGAAGGGCTACATACATTCCGGTTCATCAGGTCCTTTAACTGAGTGCTCTGACTCGGACCCAAAAGCGGTCTATGCCGCCTGGCACACTATACACGATTGCCTCTAAAGGGCTACATTCATTCCGGTTCATCAGGACCTTTAACTGACTCCACTGAGTCGGTCCCAAGGGCGGTCTATGCCCGCCTGGCACACTTCATACATCGGCCCCTATAGGGCTACGTTCACTCGCTGGGTCTTTTAAAAAGCCATACAGTACTTATAAGGTTCAACAGGTCCTTCGCTGGACCTAATGGCGGCTACACTCGCCTAGCATGATTTACACACAAGGTGCACAGTTCACACAATCATTCAGGAACTGCTTTTCTTACCGGGCACGGATCCGGGTCTCGCTACCTGTGTCACAGGTTCCACCAGGCATCCCCACGGGCCCCTTCCCGGACGTGTAGGGAACCACGCCCGGACCAGCGTCCACGGGTCAACCACGGCTTCCCCCTCCAGGTGCGGACACGAGCCCGGACCTCGGCATCGGCATGGAGCTAGCATGCTCCCGTCATTTACTCAGAGCCTCTAGACTGCTCTGCACTTGGCTGGTCTCAGCTTCCATCTGAATCAATCTGTAATCTCTGAATCTGTAATCAATCTCAGCCACTCAGCTGGCAGCCTCTTATCGTGCCAGCCACTCCCATATGGACACACCACCTTAGCTGCCGGTAATCAGCCTTTCACACAGCTCAGGTTAACTCCCTGTGTTCCGGTTGTCAGCACTCAGCCCTCATTCCTTAGGGCTTCCTCAATCTCCTCCCACTCTCACTGCCGCTCATTAGGCTCATGAAACCTTGTGTTTCACAGTTGGTTCACACAGCATGATCAGTCAAACCGGCCAGTGTGCACAGGATCATACCTTGATCCTGCATGTGACGCGCCCCGGCCATGAGGACCATGCCGGCGGTGCCTCACATACCCCCCTCCTTGTTTACACCCGTGGGTAGGGGGTCAAACACACTGCCATACAAGTCGGGCGACAGCGTTGCTCACACCTGTGGGTAAAGGTTAAACACACTGCCGGATTGTACACCTAGGACACCGGTAAACCGTGTCCTACCTCCCCCCTCCTTGTTCAGACCAGTGGGGGATGAACACACTGCCATAGGAGCCGGGCCACCATACAACACCTTGTGGCACCGCTCCCGGTTTGTACACCTGTGACTCCTGTCCAACCTCCCCCCTCCTTGCTTAAACCAGCAGGGGCAAACACAGTTCATAGAGTCCTATGAGAATCCGGATGTGGCGCTGTCTTGGCAACTTCGTGACCCCTCAGGCCACCGGAACCTTGATCACGCAGACTTTGACTTCGGGACCCCTAGGGCCGCCCGATACTTTGAGTACGATGTTTTCGTGACCTCGCCAGGTCACCGGCCAGATGCTAGGGTGCGTCGTGCGGTCGCCCATAGCACACAGTTGGTTCACACAGCATGATCAGTCAAACCGGCCAGTGTGCACAGGATCATACCTTGATCCTGCATGTGACGCGCCCCGGCCATGAGGACCATGCCGGCGGTGCCTCACAGGTTTCATTGAAAAAAACAAAACAAAAAAACCTTATGACACTTAACACCAATTTGCATACTAATATGGAACATGGTGTATAAGTATTACATGGTCTCCTCCTGTACTTGTTAGTATAAGACTAGGGTCACATTTGGGAGCTTGCATCTTTTGGTAGGATGCTTTAAAGGATCCTGTTTTTTCCCTTCACATTTTCATGGCATGTTTTTTTATTTTTAGCAAATGCGTTAACGCTTGGTACATGTATGTACCATGCGTTAACGCATGCGTTCCCCATAGACTCCCATGTTAAAAAAAAAGCATGCATTTTTGCAAAAGCGCCAAAAACGTTGCATAATGCGTTTTTTGGTGCACTTGCAAAAAACAGTGTCAAACACATTGCACTTTTGCATTGCGTTTTTTGCATTGGAGCCTATGGGTGCATCAATGCATGCGTTTGCACATGAAAATAGTGCATGCATTTAGCAAATGCATGACGCAAGTCTGACCATAGCCTAAGACTTCCAGCAAAACTGCACAGCCCTCCAGTTGTCAAAATGGCTGCTGATAGAGGCACATGTGAGCAGACCTGTCTGTCCGCCTCCTCCAGTGAACAAATACTGTGCATGGATCAGTTCTATTTCAATTGGTGGTAGCTTATGGACAAGCCTTCTCACATGCCGATCAATCAACTACTATATAGAGAACATGGCAGCTATATGGTCTGTGATGAAGGCTTGTAATAATAAGTGCAAGAGGACAGCCTGTCATACATACAAAATGATAAACTATGGCCGGTTTCACATTTGCGTTTTAGAACATAGTTCTTTGTTTAAATCTGCAAGCGTATTGCGTACCTATCCTTAACATGTTCTGCACAGGTGAACGCAGGGACCTGCATTGGCGTCAGTATCTCTGCGTATGCATCCCTGTGCATGGTTTTTTGGAACCCGGCAAATACAACATGTTGCATTTTTTGATGCCCGTAAAATGCGCAAGCTCAAAACGAGGCCATGCAGCAGCACCAGTCCCAAAGCTACAATATTCAGCAGTCAGGGCATTATCAACAGCCGCACGTGAGTTTGCCAACAAATCAACAAGGCCCAGCACAGCATCATTGGCCTAAAACGACCGTACCACTGCAGACTGCATCATACATGGAAGTCAAGGAGTTGGATTTTTGGCAGCAACAACCCACTTGCCTCCACCCCCACCGATGGACATCACACCAGTTGAAGTGCCAAGCTATACCACGCTGCAAACTGCGGGAGCCCTGCAGCATCAAGGCAGTAGCACGCTACAAACCTCAGAACACCAACTGAATGCAGCTTCTACTATGATGATGAGTACAGGACACCAACATCAAGGAGCGACTACCACGCTCCCAACACCAGCACAACAGCATCATGGATCGACTACCACCCGACCAACGTCTGACCACCACCTCCATGAAGCGACTACCACCCTAACAACGTCTAGACAACCATCATCAAGGTAGTACTACGCTGTCAACACTGCCAAGTACTAGTCCACCAGCACACTGAGGGACCAGAGGCTAGCACTCCAATTCGTCCTATTAAATCCAAGTGTAAAAAAAAAAAAAACAACACCTCCAGCAAGAAAAAAGAATTTGCCGTGCCAGAGACTCAAGCTAAGTTGCCCACAGGACAGCCAGTGACCAGTGAAAAAAATTTGTCAGCCAAAGAAAGTGCTGCAACCACCTGCACCCTCCCCTCCTAATCTGTCTTTTATATAATTTCTCTCCACCATCTGTTGGCTGTCTCCCTTCCAATCCGTCTCTCCCTCCAATGTATCTCTCCCTTCCCATGTCCCTTCCACCTTTTTTTCTAGCCATAGCATCTCTTCTTCCCCTAATGTTGTTTCTACTGCATTGTCGTCTACTCCCAGTCTGTCAGCCAATGTTTTTAGTCATCTCCCTGAAATGGACCCTACCAAGTACCCTACCTATACAGGACTCTATTTTACAGTACATTGCACCTTCACCTGTAACTGTTTCCTCCCCTACTCCTACCCAATCCTCCCAATCTTCACACCCCACAGGTCCAAAATGTTACCCTATCTTCCACAACACCCTACACCCATTTATACATAATGTTATTGTCTTTTTATTTGCACCCTTTTTTTTTATTTTTTTCTAAATAAAAATTGTAATTTTTTTTTTCAAAAAAATTGATACTTCTTTGTCTCTTGAGGTAGAGACAGACGTGTCTTGTTTCGGGTTTACAGTCGAACAAGCGATGCAATTTTTGCAAAATAAGGTGTTCATTGCTTACCTGCTTACCTATGATTGCTATTGCCCGTGGGTTGTAAGCATCAGCCCCTTCACAATAGTAATGATAGGAACCCAATTTCCACCTTTTGGCATACACCAACACCTGAGCTTGTGGGTACCTCAGTAGTATTGTGCTGATGTTCATGATTGTAACCCCTTTGCAATATTACCAAGATCTCTGTTGTTCCAAAGTCAGGGTTTCTGGGCGACTAAGGCTGGCTTAACACCATGGTAAGGTCCGGTCCAGGGCTGTCCGGTGTAAACCAGACAGCCCCGGATCGGATTTTGGCCCCATAGTATCCTATGGAGCCGGATGGCAGCTCTCTGCCGGGAATCCGGGAGAAATCGGATTTTTCTCACCATACACAAAAACATTACTTGCAACGTTTTTGTGTCCGGGGAGAAAAATCTCCCCAAATTGCCATATCCCGGATTCTCTCAGATTCCCCCGGATCCTCCTGGATCCGGTACAATCTGGCGCTCCCTACCATGGGAGCCTATGGGGCCGGATTGAACCGATCCGGGAACCGGACACCTGGGGCTGCACGCCGCTGTTATTTGAGGGAGCTAGCCGCAGTCCTGATTAATCAGCGGCAGCTGCGTCCAGCAGCACACTGGACCGGAGGGCATATTGGCCCTCCAGTTCTGTGTGCTGATCTGGTCCGGGCTGTCTGGTTCACACCGGACAGCCCAGAACCAGACTCTGCCGTGGTGTGAAGCCAGCCTAAGGCTAGCTTCACACCACGGCAGAGTCCGGTCGGGGCTGTCCGATGTAAACCAGACAGCCCCGGTCCGGATTTTGGCCCCATAGTATCCTATGGGGCCGGATGAAGCCGGATGGCAGCTCTCTGCCATCCGGTTTCCATCTATCCGGAAGAATTCGGGAGAAATCAGATTTTTCTCACCATACACAAAAACGTTGCTTGCAACGTTTTTGTGTCCGGGGAGAAAAATCTCCCCAAATTGCTGTATCCCAGATTCCCCCGGATCCTCCCGGATCCGATGCTATCCTGCACTCCCTAACATGGGAGCCTGTGGGGTTCCTGTGAGCCGCGATCCTGATTAATCAGCGGCGGCAGCTGCATCCGGCAGCACACCGGACTGGAGGGCATATTAGCCCTCCGGTTCTGTGTGCTGATCCGGTCCATGGCTGTCTGGTCTACACCGGACAGCCCCGGACCGGACTCTGCTGTGGTGTGAAGCCAGCCTAAGGTGTTTATTTCTTGCCTGTGATTTCTGTTGCCAAGGGGCTGATGCTTACAACCCCTGAGCAATAGTAATGATAGGAACCCAATGTACACCGTATGGCATACACCAACAACTGAATTAACAAACCAACAGCATGTCAACTCTCTTTATATTACACTCTCAGATGAAATAAAACGATGACAACAAAGGTATAGTTTAACAGTTTTATTTCATGGAAGTAAACGTACTTCACTCTAAAGGTATGGTCACACGCCGCCATATCGCCGGAGATTTGGTTGGCAATTCCTGAATTCGGCGATATGGAAACCACATCGCCTGTGCATAGTGGCGTGTGACTGGGAGATTCTACGGCGATAAATCGCCGGTGGAGCGTCACCTGATTGCCCTGCACTGCAGAGAAATCAGGCGTCATCCACCAGGCAATTTCAGCGCATGGTGGAATGTGACAGGGCGAGGGCGACGTACACATGATCGTGAAAGAAATCAAGTAGGCGTGCTTGGATGTTGTGTTTTTCGCATCACATCTGCAGCGATTGGTAGGTGATACTGCATTCCGATTGGCTGGCCATGTCCGAGGCGCCTTATTTGATGAGCCGTGCATTCACGCAAGGCTCACCAATGGGAACGCAGTTACGTCCACCAATTGCAGTGATAGGGGCGCGGTGGAAAACACTCTAGCTTGCCCCTATCAAAACAGTATAGCGACATCGCTGCTACGATTGTGGCATGTGACACGGCAATGTGTGAATGGAAAATCGCTTCTGGTCTTCTGCAGGCGATTTCCGGAACGCAGGATTGCCGTAGAACGCAGGTGAGATCTCTATGTGTGACAGGTCGACGGTGATCTGAAAAAGTTCCCGAAACATTTGCGCTCCCTGTCAAATTGCTGGCGATATGGAAGCCATATGGAAGCCATACCTTTAGGTATGTGCACACAGGGAGTTTTAGGGCCGTTTTAGCAGCGGAAACCGCCGGTCGGTTTACATAAATTTCATGCAAATTTATGTTAATCCAAAAGCGGCTTTTGGATTAACATAGAAACCTATGGAAACCGACACCCGGTGTGCACACACCGGCGGTTTCCACATGCTCATCCGTTGCTAACCCGCTGGGTTCCCAGCGGGTTAGCAAAGAATGATCATGTTCTATAAACCGGCCGGTTCTGCAGCGGCTGCAAGCAGAATCATGTGCTGCTTCCAGCCGCTGCAGAACCGACGCCACTAACCCGCTGTGCACCGCCGCACACCCGCCCGTCTTCCGCAGCACGGACCCGACAGGAAGCCGGTGGACGGCTCCGGAGCTTCCTGTCGGGTCCCGCCCAGCCGCCGCCGCCCCTAACCCGCCCCCGTGTGCACATACCCTAATAGTTTTGATTCAGAGGAAGGGAAAAAAAAATCCAAGGTCCATAAATAGCCAATATAGGACATTGGATGAAAAAATGTGTTCCTGGATTGAGGAATTGCAGTCTGATATGTATCCTGGATCAAAAAATTGGTCAATTAGAATGGGGGTTGAAGGGTTATGACACCTTTAACTTCAACAATAGTAACTTGAATTTACAAAACATAACCATCAGGATTTACTACAACAAAATAGCTGAACAATTAATCGCATAATGTCTACAAACATTTCTATTACAAAATTGTTGAAGAGATAGGAAGTGGAATACCAGGCCCAAAGCTTTTTTACTCCACAAACAGAAAAGAGAATACACTGATCAAATTAAAGTATTATGCACATAAATATTGCAACATTGGTGATGAGAGAAGAAGTGGAATTGCAGGCACAAAGCTTTATTTATCCACCAAAAGGAATGGGAACACACTAATAAACTTCAAAACACTTCAAGTATTGTGCTATTCTACCAAAAACATTATTGTAACTAAATTAGGTATGATGAAGTCGAATCACATGGCCGAAGCTTTATTACACTACAAACACAAAAATTATCATTTGTCAACTTCAAGAAATTAACTATTTGCAAAGTAATATAACTTTCTGGATAGTTGGGTGAATGTATTTACTGGAAATATTTAACAACAATCAGAATAATCAAAGGGAAGGGGTGGTGGAGAGTGAGTTAACAATCAGCAAATATTTGGTACATTTACTCACAATTCTTGATTGATGTAGTTCGTAAAACCGTCTTTTACAACATTTCATCCTGCCATGCAACACGTCCATTATCCGAAACGAAACATGCGGCAAAATTGTCCTTCATTTGGGCAATTTCAACTGTAGTCCTCAAAGTGTGATCTCAGTAGTCCTGCAATGTGGTAGCAACAGGTTCCTCAAGGTCAAAGCAGTGTCACTCTTTCACCAGGATATAATTCTGCAGAACAACACACGCTTTGACAACTTCATCAATTGTCTCAGCTTTCAGATTGATGGCAGTTCCTGAAATATGCCACTTCGATGCCAGTAAACCAAAGGCACATTCCACAGTTTGTTGTGCCCTTGTCAGTCGGTAACTGTAAATCCTTTTTGTAGTATTCTAGTCCCGAGTGGAGCACGGTTTGATGAGGTGGCCACACATTTAAAACGCCTCGTCCCCAACCACAACAAATTGCATTAGCGGTCCTTCAGTGTTCGGCAGCAGTCGTCGCGGTGGAAAGTTGAAATTGATACCATACAAACGTTGGCCCATGTCTGAGTTTTTGAAATTCTTGCGAGTCATTTCCTCTTCCAAATGAGCCAACGTCCACAGCTACAAATCGACAGTCAGTGTCCACAATCGCCATCAAAACTATAAAAATGTATTTTTTGTAGTTGAAACACTCGGATCCGTTTCTAGCAGGCTTCAGGATCTGAATATGTTTGCCGTCTATGGGCCCCAAACAGTTTGAAATTGACAAATATCCTGAAATCTTGCCGCATTGTCCAGCCAGAGTTGAGTTGCAGGATGGGGGAGGAATTCTTCTTGAAGATCTTTACAGATTGCACGGCAGGTCTCTTCAACAATCCAGACAGGGTTGACACTCCAATCCGGAACTGGAAATGAAGAGATAACGTCTTTCCGGTCGCCAGGAATCTGACAAACAGATAAGGAAAATAAAGTAAATTCATTTGTTTTGTAACAATAATACTAATGACATGTGTTGACGTGTTTGTTTTTAAAAATAAATGTACCGCATGGTCACCAACAGCCGTTCCTTCGCAGGAATTGCTCAACGTAGCTGTGTGTCCTGCCTGTTGATCGATCCTTAGATACGTCGCAGCAACTCATCGAAGCTCTTTTTGGACATCCTGGTGTAATCAAAGAACTTCTGTGGGTTCTCTCGAAGTTCGCTGTACAATGAGTGGCAAGCTCCGTGTCTCTCTCTCACTTCCACAATGGAGTGTTGCCGAAACGACGACGACGCCTTCTCCGTCTTTCTCTTCTGTGATCTTCTTCACACGCCACAGCGAAAGAAAATGCAATTTTCAACGATAAATCCAAGTTACGATAGAGCTGTCCATGTTGGGATCCATCTTGCATTTGGATACAGCAGCAAAAGAAGAGGATTTCCTTTGTGCAGGGTCTATTTATAGATCTCCTTTAAGACATGCACTTTGGGGTGGCTTGTCTGGCACATACAAGAAAACACTCCTGGAAATATTGAACACATGCAATAAAAATGCAAACGCATGCACAAACGCATGCATGCGCTGAGGTTTTTTAATGTCTTGCATACGCTCATGCGGTTAAACGCTGCGTATGCATGCGTTTCCATGCGTTTTGGCATGCGTTTCCACAGCGTTCGAAAACGCAAATGTGAAAGTAGCCTTTCAGACACACCTTTTTTTAATTTCTTTTCTGGTTTGTTTTTCAGCTGAAGAACTGATCCGTTTTCCAAAAAAGCACCACCCATTCACTGTGTTAGTTTTTGATCTGTGTTTTTTTTTTTTTTTTGCTGCGAGTTTTTACCCCATTTAGAATGGTGCCTTATAGGTAAAACAGATTAGAAAAATGCCACAGAAACTAACATGCACTTTTGTAAAACGGCTCACTCCTCCAGTCAAAAAACGGATCACTCAAAAATTTCCCAGTCTGAATGGTTGGGAAATATTTGAGTGATCTGTTGTATGCAGTGCACTGCAAAAAATAACGGATCCAAAAAAAGGACGCAAAAACGCACAGTTTGAACGTAGCCTAAATTAGATAAATATTCAATAGTGGGAAATAAACAGTAAAGGTGAAGTTTTGTCCACATGTCAGTTGTGTATCTAGGTTTTCCTCAATGTTTGTAAAAATATGGAATAAAGAAAGAAAGGTTTACTGATCAAAGGTCTGTAATATTTCTACTACTTGAAGATAGTGTTTGCATATATTTTTACACCTAATAATTATGCCCTTATTAAATTCACAATCCATATATTTAATTCTTGGCCGTGTGTCTATTCCATTATGTTTTGCAATCTGCTATGTGGAGATTTAATCTTTATTTTACTATGTCCATGTTGTCGTTTTCACATTCTTGGCAAGAATTAGAGATGACATGCTGAATAGCAGTAATTTACCACATGGATTTGTTATGGAGATTCACAGCGGATTTCACAGTATAGTCTAAGTTAAATGTGCAGTTCATGGCAAGGTCATAGGTCATCCTTGCATGTACACAAGACACCTGCCTTTTAATGGGATGGGAAGTAACACTTATATTTAATTTTATTGACAGACTGGGATTTGTTCATTGCAGTATAGGTGTTGATTACTTGATGTACTTATTTTCTTGCCAGTTTTAATCCTTTGGCATTTGTATTTAAAATATATATACAACTAGCTGTGAGCCCGATTCTAAAGAATCGGGAGTTTAGTATCTGTATATAATTTTTTTAAGAGTTTAAATAATAGACTTAAACACCAGATATATGACTAAATAGGCGATGTAGGCAGAACTGTGAGGGTAGCAATATAGTGGAGGTGTAGAAAGAGTTAATGTCCGACTAACAGGACTATAACAGAGTAGGAACTTATAATGATATCAAAAATGGTTATTGAAGGAGTTAATGTCCCACAGGCACTCCCACAACAGACTCAGCGCTGTAAATTATATCCAAAATGGTGTTCAAGGGGTTAATGTACCAGTGGCAGGAGTTATAAACACTACCAAATATGCAGTTAATACTGAACTGGTATATAATGGGTTAATTTCGCAGTGTCATTACAACTATACACTGTGTAATAGAAATAACAACAATAATGGAATATAAGGGGTTAATGTTCCTACTGGCAGTAGTAATAGAGACTACAAAGTATGGAGTTAAGGCAGAAATGGTATATAAGGGGTTAACTTCGCAGTGGCAGTACAACTACACACTGTGTTATAGAAATTACAGATCAAACAGAATGTAAGGGGTTAATGTTGCTAGTGTCATGAGTACAATGAGAGAAGGCCTCACTGCCATTGAGATACATGGAGGACTTTGAGTTTGACTTTGAGTAAATTTGAAACTCAAAGTCCTCCATGTATCTCAATGGGAAGTGAGGCGCTATGCTCATTGGTCCTGTCTGCACACAGCGACCAATGAGAATAGCGCCTCACTTCTCATTGAGATATAATGGAGGACTTTGAGTTTCAAATTTACCGTTGTAAGTGATGCGCTATTCTCATTGGTCGGCGCCAGCACACAGCGACCAATGAGAATAGAGCCTCACTTCTCATTGAGATATAATGGAGGACTTTGAGTTTCAAATTTACCGCTGTAAGTGAGGCGCTATTCTCATTGGTCGGCGCCAGCACACAGCGACCAATGAGAATAGAGCCTCACTTCTCATTGAGATATAATGGAGAACTTTGAGTTTCAAATTTACCGCTGTAAGTGAGGCGCTATTCTCATTGGTCGGCACCAGCACACAGCGACCAATGAGAATAGCGCCTCACTTCCCATTGAAATATAATGGAGGACTTTGAGTTTCAAATTTACTGCTGTAAGTGAGGCGCTATGCTCATTGGTCGCTGTGTGCTGGCGCCGACCAATGAGCATAGCGCTCACTTCCCATTGAGATACATGGAGGACTTTGAGTTTGAAATTTACCGCTTTAAGTGAGGCGCTATTCTCATTGGTCGGCGGCAGCACACAGTGACCAATGAGAATAGCGCCTCACTTCCTATTGAGACACATGGAGGACTTTGAGTTTGACTTTGAGTAAATTTGAAACTAAAAGTCCTCCATTATATCTCAATGGGAAGTGAGGTGCTATTCTCATTGGTCGCTGTGTGCAGGCGCCGACCAATGAGAATAGCGCCTCACTTACAGCGGTAAACAATTTGAAACTACTAAGGTTCCCTCACTTATATTAACTCATCTATATAGGGAAGTGAGGCGCTATTCTCATTGGTCGCTGTGTGCTGGCGCCGACCAATGAGAATAGTGCCTCACTTACAGCGGTAAATTTGAAACTCAAAGTCCTCCATTATATCTCAATGGGAAGTGAGGCGCTATTCTCATTGGTCGGCGCCAGCACACAGGACCAATGAGAATAGCGCCTCACTTCCCATTGAGATATAATGGAGGACTTTGAGTTTCAAATTTACCACTGTAAGTGAGGCGCTATGCTCATTGTTCGGCGCCAGCACACAGCGACCAATGAGAATAGCGCCTCACTTCCCATTGAGATATAATGGAGGACTTTGAGTTTCACATTTACCGCTGTAAGAGAGGCGCTATGCTCATTGGTCGCTGTGTGCTGGCGCCGACCAATGAGAATAGCGCCTCACTTCCCATTGAGATATAATGGAGGACTTTGAGTTTCAAATTTACCGCTGTAAGTGAGGCGCTATGCTCATTGTTCGGGCAGCACACAGCGACCAATGAGAATAGCGCCTCACTTCCCATTGAGATATAATGGAGGACTTTGAGTTTCAAATTTACCGCTGTAATAGAGGCGCTATGCTCATTGGTCGCTGTGTGCTGGCGCCGACCAATGAGAATAGCGCCTCACTTCCCATTGAGATATAATGGAGGACTTTGAGTTTCAAATTTACCGCTGTAAGTGAGGCGCTATTCTCATTGGTCGGCGCCAGCACACAGCGACCAATGAGAATAGCGCCTCACTTCCTATAGAGATACACAGCGATCTTTAGAGCTGTGCATGGCCGGGCCCTTGGTTCTATTTTCGGCCACGGCGCTCGGCTCTCGTCGGTCGTCGCCGGGCCGGGAGACTCGCAATGGACCTACGTGCCGGAGTTATCGCGAGCTGCAACGACTCGCCACCCGGGAGACGACCGGCTAACGTCGGTCGTCTCCCGGCTGGCTCGCCGCGATCCTCCCGCATAGGGCGGCCATCTTGGTCCACCCTGTGCAGGTGGAGCTGGCCGAATATCCGACCACAACACTACGGAAGTGGCTTCGGGTTTGGCCGGAAGTGGCTTCGGGCTTTATATAATAGATGTATTTGTGAAGATGTGTGTGGGTACTTTTATATGTATATTGTGGCAGTGCAGCTGCTGGAGTAACACATACTTGCCATAAACGTGTCATATTTTACTCTGGCAAACTCACTGAACAGCAGCAACATTTTGCAAAGGTTGAAAAATCAGTCCTGGCTTTCTCTGCTAAATGCCATTCATGCTGCATGGTGGTTGGCTGTGAACAGGTTGCACTTCAGGCCTTCACCAGGGCCGTATCTAGGGAGGAAGCTGGCGGGGCATCTGCTCTGGGCGCAGCAGGCAGGGCGGTGCCCTCAGCCCCCTGCTGCAGCACCTGAGGTGTCTTCCTGCCTGCTGTATGGGGCGCCCCCCTCGCAGTGTGAGCCGGCTTTATTCTCTACCTGCAGAGCCGCACACTTAAAGGACCTGTGCTTACAGGAACAGTGATGATGTCAATGGAGGGGAGTAGTCGTGGGTCACATGATCAGCTCCTCCATGTATGCTGAACTCTGCTGTGCTGATCTTCATGATGCTGAATGAGGTAAAGTTTATATGTGAGGTCAGGAGGGATTTACACTGTGGATGTAGCAGAGCCGAGAGTGTACTAGGTGTATGGAGCAGAGCCACGTGTGTAAAAGACATGCGGATCAAAGCCGAGTGTGTACGAGGTGTACGGAGAGGAGCCGAGTGTGTATGAGGTGTACGGAGCAGAGCTGAGAGTGTACGAGGTGTATGGAGTAGAGTCAAGAGTGTATGAGGTGTACGGAGCGGCGCTCAGTGTGTACGAGGTGTGCAGAGCGGCGCCGAGTGTGTACGAGGTGTGCGGAGCGAAGCCGCATGTGTACGGGGCATACGAAGCAGAGCTGCATGTGTACGGGGCATACAAAGCAGAGCTGCATGTGTATGGGGCATACGGAGCAGAGCCGCATGTGTACAAGGTGTACGGAGCGGAGCCGAGTGTACGAGATGTACGCAGCGGAGCTGAGTGTACAAGGTGTACGGAGCAGAGCCCTGTGCGTACAAGTTGTACAGAGCAGAGTTCTGTGTGTACGAGGTGTACGGAGCGGAGCCGCATGAGTACGAGGTGTACGGAGCGGAGCCGCATGAGTACAAGGTGTACGGAGCGGAGCCGCATGCGTACGAGGTGTACGGAGCAGAGCCGCGTGTGTATGGGGCATACGGAGCAGAGCTGCATGTGTACGGGTCGTGCGGAGCAGAGCCGTGAGTGTACAAGGTGGATGGTTCTGGGGGGCATGATAATACTTAGAGGGGTGTGAGGAGCCTTAATACTTTATGCATGGCTGTTTGAGGGTTGTGTTGTGGGCCATTATGCTGCATGAAGAGGTGTAGGGGCCATTACACTGTATGTAGGTCCATTACACTGCAAGGAGGGCTGCATGGGGGTCACAATTGGAGAGCATACTGTGCCAGTGTAGCTGAGGAGCTTACAGTAGAGTTATCATACTGTGTGTAAGGAAGAATTCACTGTGGGGCATCATATAGTGTTTGGGGGGCACTTTTGTTGGCATCACACTTTATGGCTGTAACGAAAGGGGAATCAGGGGCTTCAATAGGAGCGAAATTACTTTGTAAGGGCTGCAAAGTTGTGAGATATCTTATTATGTGACCCAGGCAAATATTTTTTTGGGGGGCAATAAGAACTTCTACTAAGGGGTCCAATGATTTCTATGTAGGCTCATGGTGCAGGATGCATTGTCCCTCTGCTGCAGGACTGATTGGCCATAACTTACACACCAAGTGCAGTGCCGCCCCTCGGTACATACAGCCATGTTTCTCCTGAACGGCGGTTTGTCGGTGGTACTCTTCCCCCTTCCCACTCCCACATCCTTTGCTCAACCTAATTGGACAGCCCTGGCTATTGGCTCTGGACAGCCCTGTGTGTGGTGCTTGTGATTGGCTAAGTGTTTCAGGAGGAGGCATGGTCTGTTGGGGGAAGACATACCATTTTCCCAGCTTAGTGTAGTGGCGGCTTGTTGATGCTCAGATGGCAGGTCATTGCATGTGGTGGTGTGTGGATGGTGCTGAATGGTGGACATGTCTGACTACTCAGTGTCAGGCAGCCGCCACATTGGAGCTGCCCAGTATGGACACAGTATGAGGAGTAAGGGGGATGGATATGGCACAGTATGAGGAGTAAGGTGAATTGATGTGGCACAGTATATGTACTGAGAGGGAATCAGTATGGACACAGTATGAGGAGTAAGGGAGATGGATGTGGCACAGTATATGTAGTGAGGGGGGATCAGTATGGACACAGTATGAGGAGTGACAGGGGGATGGCTGCAGCACAGTACGTGGAGTGAGGGGGATTGGTGTGGACATAGTATGGGGAGGGAGAAGGAATGACTGCTGACACATGAGTATAAGGGAGTGAGAGGGGGATGGGTGTGAACACAGTATGTGGAGTGAGGGCGGATGGCTGGTGACACAGTATGAGGAGTGAGAGGGAGATGAGTGTATATACAGTATGTAGAGTGAGAAAGGGACGAAATAATGAAGAAACAGTAGGGGATGAGAAAAATGTAAAGGGGGACAGAATAGAGACTGAGCATGTGTGGAGCTGTATGGACAGGGGCAGCATGCGGGGACAGTATGTCAAGTCTGGAGACTTTGATGAGGGAGAATAGTATAAACCGTGAACAGTATAGAAGCATACAATGTAGTGTAGATGATAAAGTGACCATGGACCCCGTATGGAAAGGAGAGGGGAGTGTCATGAGGGGGCATTGTGGAGGGCATGCGCAGAAGAGGTACAGTGTATAACTCATATTTTGTGCAGGGAACAGTGGGAAGGAGCAATTATTTATTCCGGGGCACAGTGTAGGGCAGATATTTTTACTCAGGAAAATGTTGATCATTCTGCTATTTTTAAGGATATTGTGCAAGGATGTGCTAAAGAAGACCGGAGAAGACGGAAATCTGCAGAGATGAGCTGTGGATGTGAAAAGTCATCATGGTGTCTGGACAAGATGAAGAAAAGAAAAAGATGACCCTGATCAGAGACAAGGTCATTTACAAGGTACTCAGATGTAAATGATTATTTGTGATAATGACTAATTCTCATCAGTGTTGTGGTTCCTGTATGCTTTTATTGACGGCTAGTAACAACAGTTCCCAGTATGTCCTTACCATTGCTAATGATGTAGTAGGAGTTGGTGGTTCATGCAGTACAAATGTGGAAGGGTCTGACCTGACATTACAATTGTTTTACCATGTACTAATGGTGGTTGTGATGATAAATTTTGGTACTGATGAGGGTTGTGATTTCTGTACTGATGGGGATTCTATTTATATATTTCTGTACCTCTGGTGGCTGTGGTTATGTATTTCTGAACTGAAGAAGGTATTTTAAAAGTGTTTCTGTACCTCTGGTGGGTCTGATGATTTATTTCTTTACTGATGAGGGTTTTGACTTTGTATTTCTGTAATGATGGGGGTTATATAGATGTATTTCTGTACCTCTGGTGGGTCTGGTGATGTAATTCTGTTCTGATGGGGGTTCTAGTTATGTATTTCTGTACCTCTGGTGGGTCTGGTGATGTATTTCTGTTCTGATGGGGGTTCTATGAATGTATTTCTGTACCTCTGGTGGGTCTGGTGATGTATTTCTGTTTTGATGGGGGTTATATGGATGTATTTCAGTACTTCTAGTGGGTCTGGTGATGTAGCTTTGTGTTAATTATTCTGATCCTGTACAGATCTAACAATCCATAACTTGTAAGCTTTCTTGATACATGGCTATGTTAATAAAGTGTTGTGGATTCTGACAAGTTAAGGGTTATATGTATTTATTTATTAGAAGCATTGAAGGGGTTGTTCCAAGCTTGTGATGAGTCTACAGTCACTTTGTGTCTCTATGTGACTGCAGACTTCTGAATTCTCACAGAGCCCACACTGCCTGCTGTCAGGATTGTCTGGTGCCAGTGGTGGGCTCGCTTGTCCAGGGCCTCATGAGCATCCCAGAGGCTATTATGGGATGCCACCAGCTCCGCCATCTTTCTTTCCAGATGATCTGTGCGTCCCCCCAGATCCTCCACCTCCGTTCTCAGAGCGGCCACCATATTACGCATATCCTCCTGCAGGGAAGACCGCAGCTCTGCCAGTAAAGATTTGAGAAGAGATGTGGTGAGAGGTGGGTCCGCAGCTCCAGCATCAGCGCCGCTCGGATCCGCTGCGGAGGGGGACCGCCGTGCCGCGCGTGCAGCCCTGGGAGACTGTGGCGCCATGTTAGCTTCTTGTGCCATGTGTGGGGGGGGGATAAAGAAATCCGGAATCCTCCGGGCCGGGTCGCGGGTCCCGGTTTGTTCTTCCCCATTTGCTCACTTGAAGATAAGGCACCGGAAGAGGGATTGCAGGTTTGCAGGATATCAGAGGGGTTTGTGTTTATAGCCGTTTGTGGATGATCCTGGTCAGCGTCCTACACCATCAGGCTTTAGGACATGACCCTTGTTATTTCAGATTTGTCGTTTTGTTAATAAAGTATATTTACTGATTAATTGTCCTGGGAAGAACGGAGGGCATACTGTTTGTTATCTGTCAGAGGTTTGAAATTAGTCAGACGTAGTTACCCTAGAGGGCCACCAGGGTGTGCACTGATGCTGTAGAATGTACCTCCAGATGAGGTATCTGGATTGCCACCAGATGGCAGGTCCGAGCTGTTGCAACACAAAGTTAAACAATGTCTTTGAGCGACCACCAGGTGGTGCACCAGACCGCAGGGTGCCAGTTTCATAAGCTGTAAAATGAATACCTCTGCAGGATTAGGTCAATAAGGTTAATAAAGAGGTGCACATAGAGAGAGACCCTCAATAAAGTGAAAAAGTCCAGGAGTGGATGCTGATATTATACTGCAGTAACTGAGATTTGAGGTTACCCAGCATATGTACATCAGAGGGCCCTTGTTATGATAGCTTGGGGCTGTGTGTTACACATTAGAGCCTGACAGAGAGAGGCACAATGGCGTCCACCTGCGGACCGTTCCCCTGTCAGTGCCTTCAGTTTCCCACCAAGATTCCTGCTCTCCACTCTTCCCTAGGAGGTGTCTCAGCTGGCCCGCTCCGCTTTCCCCTGCGCTGCCGCCGTCAGGCTCCCGCCACCACCCGCCGGTACCTGTGTCCTTGTGCCTCAGGCTCCGGTGTATCCTACCATGCCGGTGGTCCAGAACCGGGATAGACAGCTCCGCAGGGTCCCCTCCGCAATCAGGGTTAGAGGCCCAGTATTCTGAGGCTGGAGGCTTGATGTGAGGGGTCTATGGGTCCTCGGTTTCAGCTCCCGGTTCGATGGCGTCTCGGCTGGGGCACCGCCGTGCAGCACAGGAGGCGCCGCCGCTCACTGCAAGTTGCACTACTCCGTTCCTCGCTGATGCCCGGGCTCTCACGCCGCGTCCGGAGCAGAGAGCAGGGAGAGCCGCCACCGACAGGAACGGGCACAGTGCCAGTCAGCGCGGGCTGTGGTTAGTAGCAGCCTCGCAGCAGCACAGCTCGTACCACAGACAGGGCGGATGGGAGCACGTGCAGGCCCGGCCAGACAGGGCTGATATAGGGAGCGCACCTCAGGTCTCAGCAGTCCCCAGGTAGCCTATTCTGGGTTTCTCCACTTTATAAGAAGCCGGATCCGCAGTCTCTTGTCTAATCCAGTGGTCAGAAGGGCTGGATGGAATCAGATGTTAGGTGGCCCGCAGGAGCTCCTCTAGCTGCGTCCTATCCCATCGGCGGCCATCTTGGAGCCTCCCCGTCTGGTGCCAGTGGTGAGAGTGGAAGGTCACGTAATCATAGGTATGCAATTTACATACATGCAGTCTCGTGCTGACTAGACATGCAAGGCTTCAATCAATTAAATGAATTGAGCAAGGCCGGACATGTCTAGTCAGAATGGGGCCAGAAGTAGAAAAATCGCATACTTGTGTTCACATGACTGTCCAATCTTACCATTGACATGGGAGAATCCTGAAAGTGTGCAGTGCACGTGCCATGAGAATTCGGAGGCCTGCAGTTCCCTAGACTTTCATCGCAATCCTGGACAAGCCCTTTAATTATAACATTAAACACCCTAGCCCACTCCTAACAAAGTGTAATATACTCAATGCCAGAAACAGCTCTTGCTGCTTCCAGCAGTCACTGTACCTGTAAGTGTAAAACTCACATATGGATGATTGGTCATATGACGTCTACTGAAACCAAATGGGGGGGCGCCAAACTGAACTCTTGCCCCGGGTGCCAGAAAACCTACATACACCTCTGCCTTCACAATGCCAATGTCAATCTCTTTCTGACAGCTTGGTCACAAACACACACACTGGAGGTTATTTTGAACAACACTGGTAGCTCTCATACTTCTCTCCTACAAAGTAGCAGATCTAGCTCCTACTGCAGAAATTAAATTACTCCTACTATCCTTTCAAATACAAAGTCATTTCCATAAAGGCATGGTTGTGTTAGTTTAGAAAGAACTAGAATGCCCTGTACAGAGACCTTGATCAAACCCCAATCGAACACCTTGGGTGGAACTAGTATGGAGATTGTAAGCCAATCTCTCTCATCCGTCATCAGATTCTGACTCCAAAAATTCTCTTCTCGATAGAAAGGCAAAAATTTCCAACTTAGAATACAAAATCTTGTAGAAAACTTTGTCCAAAGACTGGAATCTGTTTAAGCTGCACAGGTAGACCAACTTCATATTAATGCCTATTGAGCATAGTATAGCTCGCTCATTGCTCCTCCATAGCCACTCACAAAGAAGGCCACACGCTGGACCTTATCTTTACCTGCCTCTGATCCCTTACTAACCTCTCTTAACTCACCCCTCCCCTGTCTGACCACAACCTACTGACATTCTCTTCTCTCAACAGCCACTCCACAAATTCAGTCATCCTTGCAGAAATCTCAAAACCTTAATTTACACTAATTGTCTGAGTCCCTTCTCCCTTACAGACATAGCTTCATTACATTACACAAATGCTGATTCCACTTTATATAACACCACAATAACAGTAGCGCTCGATTCGGCCTCCCCCCTCATGCACTGCAAAACTTGTACAATCAACATGCAACCCTGGCTGACCAGCCTGACCAAAGAACTGATATAGAGCTCCAGGGTAGTTGAGTGGAGATGGAAGAGATCCTGTTTTGCCAAGCACTTTGTTGCATACAAGCAGTCCCTCACCAACTTCAAGTCCAAGCTCACTGCTGCAAAACAAGCTTCTCATCTCTCATATCCTCCTTGTCTCGCAATCCCAAACATCTTTGCAATACTTTCAATTCTCTCCTCTGTCCCTCAGCACCTCCTCCTTCTCTTCTCATTTCTGCTGATGACTTTGCCTCTTTCTTTAAGCAGAAGATTGATAACATCAGAGAATGTTTTGGCCCGCTGCCCCCTATGCCCCTCCTCATCACTGCTTAGCCCGGTTAATCCAAAATAAGCTTCTCCACCATGACAGAAGATCTGCTCTCCTCCCTTCTGTCAACATCACATCTCACCACTTGCACACTTGACCCGCTCCCATCCCAACTCATCCCCAACTTTGCCACAGTCTTCAACCCAACCCTAGCACATCTCTTCAACATTTCACTTCCAAAAGGTGTCTTCCCCTCATCCTACAAATTTACCTCAATCACACTCATCCTCAAAAAGCACTCCCTCGACCCATCGTCCCTGTCTAGCTATCGCCCGATATCACTTCTCCCTTATGCCTTAAAACCGCTGGAACAGCATGTCCATCTTGAACTGTCCTATCACCTCTCCTACTGCTCCCTCTTTGACTGGTTACAGTCTGGCTTCCGACTGCATCACTCAACTGAAACCACCCTTACTAAAGTCAACAATGATCTACTAACTACCAAGAGCAAGTGACATTACTCTGTCCTCCTTCTCCTGGACCTGACTTCTGCCTCTTGGCATCACAGACTTAGCCCTATCCTACATCTCGTCATATCTAGCAGACTGGACATTCAATGTCTCCCTCTCCCACACCACCTCCTCCCACTTTCTGTGGATGTTCCCCAAGGCTCAGTTTTAGGACCCCTACTCTTCTCCATCTATACCTTCGGTCTGGGACAGCTCATAGAATCCCACAGTTTGCAGTATCATCTCTACACTGATAACATGCAGATCTACCTCTCTGGACCTGACATCACCTCCTTACTAACCAGAATCCCACAATGTCTGTCTGCTATTTCATCTTTCTTTTCTGCTAGATTTCTTAAACTGAACATGGACAAAACTGAATTCATCATCTTTCCCCATCTCACTCTACCCCTTCAGCAGACCTATCCATCAAAGTCAATGGCTGCTCACTTTCCCAGTCCTACATGCTCAGTTCCTCGAGGTGATCCTTGACTCTGCCCTCTCTTTTAAGCCACAAATCCAAGCCTTTGCCACCTCCTGCTGACTCCAACTGTAAAATATTTCTCGAATTCGTACATTTCTTGATCAAGAAATTGCAAAAACACTCGTGCACGCCCTAATCATCTCCGCCGCGACTAAATCAACCTCCTATTCTTTGGCCTCCCCTTTAGCACTCTTGCATGACTCCAATCTTTCCTAAACTCTGCTGCCCCACTAATCCACCTGTCTCTCCGCTATTCCCCAACCTCTCCTATCTGCCAATCCCTTCACTGGCTTTCTATTGTCCAGAAGCTCCAGTTCAAAACCCTAACTATGACATACAAAACCATCCACAACCTGTCTTCTCCATGCATCTGTGATATGGTCTCCCCGTACGTACCTACATGCAACCTTCGATCCTCTTAAGATCTCCTTTTCTACTCCCCTCTTAACTCTTCTTCCCACAACCGCATACAAGATTTCTCCCGTGCTTCCCCATACTTTGGAACTCTGTACCCAAACTCATCAGACTTGCCTACTGTTGAAATCTTCAAAAGGAACCTGAAGACCCACCGTTTCCACAAGCCTACAACCTGCAGTGATCCTCAATCTACTGAACCACTGCACGACCAGCTCTATTCTCTCCTAGTGTATTTTCACCTATCCCTTGTATACTGTGAGCCATCGCGGGCAGGGTCCTCTCCCTTTCTGTACTTGTGTGTGCCTTGTATTGCTCATGTTTATTGTACTTGTCTATGTATGCCCTTTTCACATGTAAAGCGCCATGGGATAAATGGTGCTATAGAAATTAATAATATTAATCTACTATATAATTGTCTATACTTCATATACAAACTCCAAGGAGTCAGGCCAAATCACTTGCAATTAATATTTATTAAAAATTCCAACACTGTGTTAAAAATGACAATGTAAAACAGGTACACAGAAGGAGAGACCACATGACAGTATAGAAACCACAATGGTATTAAATCCTCAGGCACAAGGACCAAAATACACTATCCAAGGAATACAATCAGTGCCCCAAATACTGGGTGCACTCCATGTGCCAAGAGAGGGTAATACATATACAATCATCAAGCCATGGGTCATTTACCTTACTGCGACCGCCCCTGACGCGTTTCGCACCAGCTTCCTCCTCAGAAGAAGCTGGTGCGAAACGCGTCAGGGGGCGGTCGCAGTAAGGTAAATGACCCATGTCTTGATGATTGTATATGTATTACCCTCTCTTGGCACATGGAGTGCACCCAGTATTTCGGGCACTGATTGTATTCCTTGGATAGTGTATTTTGGTCCTTGTGCCTGAGGATTTAATACCATTGTGGTTTCTATACTGTCATGTGGTCTCTCCTTCTGTGTACCTGTTTTACATTGTCATTTTTAACACAGTGTTGGAATTTTTAATAAATATTAATTGCAAGTGATTTGGCCTGACTCCTTGGAGTTTGTATATGAAGTATATATATATTGTTTTTGGAGGGCCTTTAACCCTTTGGGTGGTTTGAATATATATATATATATATAATTGTCTAATGCGTCAGTCGGTCACAGAAATCGCGCGCCAGACAGAGGCTGCTCATCGGTGCTTGCCGGAGGCGGGCACCAATGAACGCAGACTATGCAAATTGGCACGCAAATTCAAAGTTCGAATTGCGTGCCAATATGCAGCTCGGCGACAGTGGCGTGTTAGCGCCGCTGTCGCTGAAGCCTGGCGACAGGCGCTAACGCGCCACTGTTGCCGGGATGCACAGGGAACCCGCCGCTCCCACCTCGCCTCTCCCCCTTCGCCTCTCCCCCCACACCCCCACCTCGCCTTCCCCCTCGCCTCCCGCTGTTCTCACCCGTCTGTACACAGGGTGGGCTGTGTAATGTCACATCAGCGCGCCCTGTGTACAGACGGGTGAGAACGGCAGGAGGCGAGGGGGATACTGCCCCCCGCCTCCCACCCACATCCATACTACCCCCCTCGCCTCCCGCTGTTCTCACCCGTCTTCTCCATCACTGCGGTCATGTGACAGGGCGGGCTGATGTGACGTCACACAGCGCGCCCTGTCACATGACAGCCACTACAGGAGACGGGTGAGAACAGAGGAGGGCGAGGGGGATCCTGCTCCCCGCCTCCATCATGCCCCCCCCACATCCATTGTGCCCCCCCCGCATCCTTCCTGCCCCCCCCCGCATCCATCCTGCCCCCCTTCCCCCTCCCCCTGGCTCCATGCTTCCCCCCGGCTCCATCCTGTCCCCCTCCAGCTCCATCCTGCCCCCCCAGCTCCATCCTGCCCCCCTTCCTGGCTCCATCCTGCCTCCCTAGCTTGCTCCATCCTTTCCCCCCTTGGCTCCATCCTGCCCCCCCTGGCTCCATCCTGCCTCGCTTGCTCCATCCGGCCCCCCCCGGCTCCATCCTGCCCCCCTGGCTCCATCCTGCCCCCCCACGCCCCCTGGCTCCATCCTGCTCCCCCTGGCTCGATCCTGCTCCCCCTGGCTCCATCCTGCCCCCCTGGCTCCATCCTGCCTCCCTGGCTCCATCCTGACCCCCCCGGCTCCATCTGCCCCTCTGGCTCCATCCTGCCCCCCGCCACCATCCTGCCCCCCCACTGCCATCCTGCCCTGCTCGCCACCATCCTGCTCCGCTCGCTCCATCCTGCCCCCCCCGCCACCATCCTGCCCTGCTTGCTCCATCCTGCCCCGCTCACTCCATACTGCCCCCACACCCCCGGCTCCATCCTGCCCTGCTCGCTTTATCCTGCCCCGCTTGCTCCATCCTGTCCCGCTTGCTCCATCCTGCCCTCTCGCTCCATCCTGCCCCACTTGCTCCATCCTGCCACCCCCCCCCCGGCTCCATCCTGCCCCACTTGCTCCATCCTGCCCCGCTTGCTCCATCCTGCCCTGCTTGCTCCATCCTGCCCCGCTCGCTCCATCCTGCCCCGCTCGCTCCAACCGACCCCGCTCGCTCCAACCGGCCCCGCTCACTCCATCCTGCCCCGCCGGCTCCATCCTGCCCCCCTGCCACCATCCTGCCCCCCCGCCACCATCCTAAAATTCATAGAATTTAAGTTTTCTCTTTCTTGTTAAAAAATCCAAATATCTTCAACAGGCAAGTAATAACAGTGTAATCCCACCGGACAAAATGTTTCAGCACTGGATGTGTGTCAATGAGGAAGGCACATCCAGTGCTGAAATGCGTAGTTCGGGATTACACTGTCATTATTTGTTGAAGTTATTTGGATTTTTTTTAACAAGTAAAAAAAAGAAACTTAAAGGGAACCTGTCACCCCACCAGAGAATTTTATATTGTGCCCAGCAGGTTATACATCATGCAAATGGGGTTCTAGTTACCCATGTATATGCCCAGAGTGACCCCACATACCTGTTATATGAATTTATATTCTGTAAACAGCTGGCCTCCTGTTGAGTCACTGAAGCAGCTATTTGCCGGCCAGAGGAGGTGCGGGACATTTGAACGATGCAGGGCAGGATTACCAGCCTGGAGGGGAGGCGAGACGTTTCACCAACATGACCCAAATAGCTGCCTCCGTGACTCAACAGGAGTCCAGCTGTGCACAGAATATAACTTCATATCACAGGTATGTGGGGTCACTCTGCTTACTAGAACCCCATTGACATGATGTATAACCTGCTGGGCACAGTATAAAATGCCCTGTGGGGTGACAGCTTCCCTTTAAATTTTATTCACCATTGGATGAACATGTAAATATATTATAAGAACAGCGGGGGAAATAAGTATTGAGCATGTCACAAATTGTGTAAGTAAATATATTTCTGCGTGCAAATGACATGAATTTCTCAGAAGATGTTGGTAAAAAAAGCATGGATGGTCATAAATTATATGTATTATTGTGAAATGACACATGAAAAAAGTATTGAACATGCTTCTAAAATGTATTTAATACTTTGTACAAAAGTCTTTGTTGGTGATGACATCTTGGATATGCCTCCTGTATGGAGAAAGTAAGTGCATGTATTGCTCGGGCATGATTTTGGACCTTTTTCCCACACCCTTTAGAAATCCTGAAGGTTTTGTTGGCTCCTTCTATGAATTCTGAGCTTTACTTTCTTCCATAAATTTTCGTATTGGATTGAGATCAGTGATTGGCTTGGCCATTCTAGCAGCTTTATTTTCTTTCTCTGAAACCAATTGTGTGTTTGAGATCATATGTGTGTATATATTTGTATTTATATATAAATATAATATATAGTGTTCAACATAACTAAGTACACCCAAACAGATTTGCCTGAAAATGTTTAGTTTCTTTTCAGAATCAACATTTGCTATGTAATACTGTACTACAAAAACTCCCACAAATGTGCACTATTGATTGCAAGCAAGATTTATTGTTTTGCACACCCAAAAAAGTAATTTTCCTACCCAATTCTTTTAAGACCATGTAACAAAAATGAGTACACACCAATAAAAGTTTTAAGGCTGCTTTACTCGCAAGGATATCCTGAATGATATCCTTGAAACGTCACAGATATGTGATGGTTCCAAAGATATCGTTTGTGCATCCTTGTGTGTAAATGAACGATATAGGATGAATAGATCGTTGGACCGTTCATCCAAGATTTGAGATCCTGACCTCAAATCTATAGTTCGTCGTCCAATTAACGTCCGAACGCGGTGCCACATTGTTTAGTGTGAAGCCTTTTGAGCGATATAACTCAAAAGACTTCTATTCCTGCCGCTGTCATTTTATTATAAACCTGCAATAAAAAACATTTTACTGTACTGATTTTACATGTAAAGCTGCTCCTGCAGCTCTGTGCTACATGTCGGCACAGAGCTGCAAGAGCGGTTATGAACCCGGCGTTTAAGCGGTTAATAATATTGTGCCACATGGCCCCAGAGAGTATCCACACTCCCCTGAACTATGTAGCCCATTACCTTGGCACCGCAGGGGTTACATCATTCAGTTATCAGAAGCTGCACACTGTCGTCTCTGCTACTTTCATTCATAAAAAGCGGGCGGGTACTGTCATTTTACAGTGCGCCGTGAACAATTGCTAAACAGCTTCCTGAATAGAGAGCTGTAGCAGGTACTAACGCTAGATGCGTACTGTACTCGTCTGTGGCCATGGTGCTGATCGCTTCAGCATTAATAACTATTGGTCGCACACCGGAGTTTCAATGTTCGCAGCCCATAGTTATTAATGCTGAAGCGATCAGCACCATGGCCACGGACGGGTACAGTGCGCATTTTGCCTAAGTACCTCAGACAGCTCCCTATTCAGGAAGCTGTTTAGCAATTGTTCACGGCGCACTGTAAAATGACAGTACCCGCCCGCTTTTTATGAATGAATGTAGCAGAACCGACAGTGTGCAGCTTCTGATAACTGAATGATTTAACCCTGCGGTGCCAATGTAATCAGCTACATGGCTCGAGGGGAGTTTGGGCACTCTGTGGGGCCATGTGGCACACTAACATTAACCCATTTAACACCGGCTTTAAAAACCCGCTCCTGCAGCTCTGTGCCGACATGTAGCACAGAGCTGCAGAAGCGGCTTTTACATGTGAAATCATGAAGGTATTTCACATTCAAAGTTATTAATTGACTTTTTAAACATACCATATTGTGCCAGTGCTGCTGTGACAGTGCTGGCACATTATTGTAACGCCATTGCTCAGCATTGGATGGAACAATCTCCCTCCGATACTGGCGCGCTGCCAAAATGGATATAGTTACCGATATCCTTGTGTGTGACAACACATGAACGATACATACATATCATTCGTACGATTTCAGTCACGTGACTTTTCTAAGGATATCGGTAACGATATCCTTGTGTGTAAACCCACCATTAGGGGCAAAACTAAACTTTATATTACATAATTATAATTTCCAATAATTACAAGCAAGTCAAATTAAATGGGTGTCCAGTAGGTAGTTGAGTATAAATGGGCATTGCGTAATAAAGAAAGCCCTTTCCTATTTCATGCCGTCAACAATTTCACCACATGGGAGAGAAATTTTACATGACCTGAGGAAAAAATAATTTCTTTACATAGGAAAGGTGAAGTCTAGAAGGGTTTCAGTGATAAAGAGGTGTCAGAATATCCATATTTAAATATACCGTATATACTCGTGTATAAGCCGACCCGTGTATAAGCCGACCCCCCTACTTTTGCCCCCAAAAACTGGGAAAACTTATTGACTCGCGTATAAGCCGAGGGTGGACTCCAGCACAGGTATACAACCCCCAGCAGTGAGGTATACAGCAGCCTCCCCAGTGGTAGTATACAGCAGCAGCCCCAGTGGTAGTATACAGCAGCCCCAGAGGTATATACAGCCCCAGAGGTATATGCAGCTCCAGAGGTATATGCAGCCCCATATGCAGCCCCAGAGGTATATGCAGCCCCAGAGGTATATGCAGCCCCATATGCAGCCCCAGAGGTGTATGCAGCCCCAGAGGTATATGCAGCCCCATATGCAGCCCCAGAGGTATATGCAGCCCCAGAGGTATATGCAGCCCCATATGCAGCCCCAGAGGTATATGCAGCCCCAGAGGTATATGCAGCCCCATATGCAGCCCCAGAGGTATATGCAGCCCCATAGGTATATGCAGCCCCATAGGTATATGCAGCCCCAGAGGTATATGCAGCCCCAGAGGTATATGCAGCCCCATATGCAGCCCCATATGCAGCCCCAGAGGTATATACAGCAGCAGCAGCCCCAGTGGTATATACATCAGCAGCCCCAGTGGTAGTATACAGCAGCCCCAGAGGTATATGCAGCCCCAGAGGTATATACAGCCCCAGAGGTATATGCAGCCCCATATGCAGCCCCATATGCAGCCCCAGAGGTATATACAGCAGCAGCAGCCCCAGTGGTATATACATCAGCAGCCCCAGTGGTAGTATACAGCAGCCCCAGAGGTATATGCAGCCCCAGAGGTATATGCAGCCCCAGAGGTATATGCAGCCCCATATGCAGCCCCATATGCAGCCCCAGAGGTATATACAGCAGCAGCAGCCCCAGGGCTGTATACAGCCGCAGCCCCAGGGCTGTATACAGCAGCAGCCCCAGGGCTGTATACAGCCGCAGCCCCAGGGCTGTATACAGCAGCAGCCCCAGGGCTGTATACAGCCGCAGCCCTAGGGCTGTATACAGCCGCAGCCCCAGGGCTGTATACAGCCGCAGCCCCGGAGGTATACAGGCCCCCCATCAAGTTCCAGGCCCCCCCCCACCTTGCGCGCCAGCCTGTAAAGGAAAATCATACTTATCAGTGTCCAGTCGCGCCGTCCGCAGCTGCCGACATGACGATCCCGGGCTCCATTCAGCGTCTTCCGGCTTCCGACTTCCTGTGGTCGCGGGCAATGACGTCATTGCCCGCGACTACAGGAAATGCGGAAGACGCTGAATGGAGCCCGGGATCGTCATGTCGGCAGCTGCGGACGGCGCGACTGGACACTGGTAAGTATGATTTTCCTTTACAGGCTGCGCGCAAGGTGGGGGGGGCCCTGGAACTTGATGGGGGGCCTGTATACCTCCGGGGCTGCTGCGGTATTTTTTTATTTTTTTATATACTCGCGTATAAGCCGAGGGGGGACTTTTCAGCCCAAATTTTGGGCTGAAAAACTCGGCTTATACGCGAGTATATACGGTACTCTAATTTAATTAGGTTCCTGAGGATTTTCTAGTTTCCCTCCTAGTTCTGTTGCTTTAAACTTTCTGGCACCACACATGGATGCGCGTGTTCACGACACTTTATTACTGTAAAATCCAGCAAGTTTTTTGGCTAACAATACAATGCTTAAATCATAATAAAGTAGTACAATACTAGAATGTCAATACATGTAAGAATCAATATGAAATCGAATAACTAAATTATACATGGCTTGAATATATGAAAACCACCAGTAAAGGTACCTTCACCCACCCTCTTATAAAGACACACATACAAACGTATGTCTCTTCTCCCACTACCTGAGTCTCTGGAGGAGAGAGGAGAAAATATAGGAAAGGCATAGGAAGTGTTGATAGGCAGATGAAAATTGGGTTAATGCAGGTGGTTTAGGAGGTAAGAATATTTCTAGCTCATCTGTCTTTTTGCACAGAGGAAATCTAACCAACAATTCAGAGAAATATCAATATGTCCAGCACAGCTAGGTAGAAATTCCAAATGATTTTTATTCCAACTTCGGTAAAATCATGGATCAAAAAAGCAGTATAGGCATAAAGTAATGTGGCATAACCCAGGGCACCTGTTTACGTATTTTGAGGCGTCAGTGCTTCTTAATCATTACCTGGTGCTGTACCAAGAGTCTTGGGTTTTTAAATCTCACAGGGAAAGAAAGCCCCGCCCACAAGTGGGAAACAATACAAGTCATACCCTACACCTGTCACTGCACATTGTAGCCCCATTTTAGCTCAGTTGCTGGGCTTTTAAAGCCAAAAGCTTAACACTCCTGAGTCAATGTGGTCACCATACCCATTACAAGAGAAGCATACCATTAGCCCTGCAGAATATCCACCTCTGTCAATGACAAGCAACTGAAGACCTTTCCTGTAGTGCATCCCCTCCCTAGACAAGCATCTACTTACCACTTGGTTCCTCCTGTTCCTCTCCTAAACTCCAGGTTTACTCAACCTTTCCTCATCTGCCTCCTTAACCAGCAGTTCAGAGAAACCTCACTGCGTCCAGCACAGGTAGCTAGAAATTCCAACAGATTTTTATAACAACATCGGTAAAAACATAGATCAACAAAGCAGTACAGGCATAAGGTAATGTGGCATAACCCCAGGCACTGATTTACACGTTTTGAGGCGTAAGAGCCTCTTACTCATAACCTGGTGCTTTACCGAGACTCTTGGGTTTTTACGTCTAGCTGGGAAAGAAAACCCCACCCACAAGTCACATGACATAAAAAGTTACACAGAAAATACATGTTAAAATTAGTGATGCATAAGAGTGAGACAGTGCGGGGATCATATGCGAGGGGCGCTATGTCTCCCCCAGAATGCGCACTGTCACGTATTGAGCCCGGTGTAGGGTGTGAGAGAAAGGGACGGTCTGCTCCGGGTCTTGCAAGGTCCCGGAAGGAGACACAGAGTTAAAAGCCTGAGCAGGAGGCAGGGCGGGGTCCCTTGTACACAGAATTGTGCCTTAGCTGCAGCAGCAGCAGAGATAGACAGGAGAGGTCTAGAGTTCCAGGGGGCCGTGTGCTAGACTAACACGGCCTAGCCCAGGAGGGCTGGAGGAACTCGGGGTGACCCATAACGGAGGCCTTTGGCCTGAAAGACCCGGGTTACTTTATATGTACTGTGTCCTGTGTACCCGGCTGCGACCCGGATTCCGGCAGACTGTGCCACCGCTGTGTGTATCAGCAATAAACACCGGGTCCTGTTTGAACTACTACCGGGCTCCACGTGTTTTCCTGACTTGCAATCCAGGCGCTGCCCCACATATGGTGGAGAATGGGGGCAAATGCCGGCCCGGTGAAAGTGACTGTTTCATGAGGCTAATGAGCGGCGGTTAAGTGAGAGGAGCAGCAGTCAGTATAGCCGCCAGTCTCTTGCGGGGTGCCCGGCACTGCATGTCCATACTTAAGCCGGCCACGCTACAGTTCAGGCCTGTCGCTGATATGGAGGAAATCCTAAGGCAGCTGGTACTTACCCAGCAGCGGCAACAAGAACAGCAGCAGCGACACGAGGAGCAGCAGCTCCGACAGCAGGAGCAGCAGCAGTTGCGACAACAGGAGCAGTTTCTACAACAGCAGAAAACGAATGAACTGCTCCTGCAGCAAATTACGGCCCTACGAGACCCGCCAACAGCGCCTCCCCCGGAACGGCGTGAGGCCCGGCGGGACGGTCGGCCCTGCGGAAGCTGAGTCCAGAGGATGACGTAGAAGCCTTCCTCACAGTCTACGAGCGCACCGCAGAGCGAGAAGGCCTCCCTCCCGCTCAGTGGGCTGAAGTGGTGGCGCCGTTCCTGATGGGCGACGCCCAAAAGGCCTACACAGATCTCAGTTGGGAGGATGCACAGGACTACGCCAGACTCAAAGGTGAGATCCTTGCTAGACTGGGGGTCAATACTTATGTCCGAGCCCAACGGGTGTTTTCCTGGTCCTACGTGGAGTCCAAGCCGGCTCGCTCCCAGGCGTATGACTTGTTGCAGTTGGTGAAACGATGGCTCCAGCCTGAGAGCTTGACTCTGGGACAGATGGTGGAAAGGGTGGTGGTCGACCGGCTGGTACGGACTCTGCCGGTTGCGATACAGCGTTGGGTGGGGCAAGGGGACCCGGTACCTTGGACCAGGTGGTTAGCTTGATAGAGCGATATACAGCCACCGAGGAGTTCATACGGGACTCTGCCCCACTGCGGCAGTTACGCCGGCCTCCGGAGCCGGGTAAAGGTGTACGTTCATCCACAGGGGACTCTCCTAAAAACGTACCCGCTGTGAGGACATCCCAGAACGGGGCTGGCAGGAGACCAGGCTCCCCAAGAAGGAGCTTCCGGCCCAGCGCTGCCACTGCTACGTGGTGCTGGCGATGCAAAGGACCGGGACATGTGGCTGCCTATTGCCCACTAACGGTGGAACCCATGGACTGCGGGTTCACCCGCCTGGCTCTCGATGTATGCCAGCCCCGTGTTCACCGCAGATGTAGTGGTTCCCCTAACGGCACCACATCTGTGCCCGGTGCTCGTTAATGGACACAGAGCAGAAGCTCTCTTGGACTCTGGCAGTTTGGTGATGCTGGTTCGTGCGTCCTTAATCCCCGGGTTGCAACTCACTGGGGGATTGGTCGGGGTCCGGTGTATTCAGGGGACCTACGCGAGTATCCGACCACGGAAGTGACTCTGTCCACTCCCTGTGGAGAGGTGACTCACGTGGTCGGAGTGGTAAAATCTCTACCCTACGGGACGGTGCTGGGAAGAGATTTACCATTGTTTTGGTCCTTATGGGAAGGAGGAGTAACCCTTCTCTGAGGCCAGGGAATCCGGGTGCTGAGCCCGACGACCCTGAAACCGGGACACCTGCCGTAGGGGTCGCCAACATAGGGCTAGAGTGTTATCCCGATAGGTTCCCGCTAGACAGTATTGGCAAGCGAGGTGAGGAGACCCCACCGATTACAGAGTTGGAAGTATCCAGGGGAGTGTTTGGGACAGCCCAGCTACAGGATCCCACACTGACCCGGGCCCGAGAAAGAGTAACCGAAATAAACTGGGTAGCTCAGCATCCGGGGGCAGAGAAGGCATTTCCACGCATGGTGATTAACCGGGAGTTACTCTATAGGGTGGACAAAATCAGGGATGAGGTCGTGGACCAACTGGTAGTACCACAGCCACACCGCCGGGCGGTCCTAGAGATGGCCCACTCCCACCTGCTAGGGGGCCACCTTGGGGCTAAAAAAACGCAAGAACCATCTTGCGGAGGTTCTTCTGGCCGGGCGTGTATGCGGACGTCCAGAGGTACTGTGATTCCTGCCCGGAATGTCAGCTGACCACACCCATTGCCACCTTCCGTAGTCCATTGGTACCTCTACCAGTTATAGAGGAACCTTTTGAACGGATCGCAATGGATTTGGTGGGGCCTATAGTGAAGTCAGCACGAGGCCACCAACATATACTCGTGGTTGTCGACTACGCCACCCGGTACCCGGAGGCGATTAATTACGCCGCACCTCGGCGAAACTGATTGCCCGGGAACTGTTTGCTATGTTCTGTCGCCTAGGACTACCCAAGGAGATCCTCATGGATCAGGGGACTCCTTTTATGTCCAAGGTGACCCGGGAACTATGTAAACTGCTCAACATAAAACAGCTGCGCACCTCGGTGTATCATCCCCAGACGGACGGATTAGTTGAGCGGTTTAATAAAACCCTGAAGTCCATGCAAAAAAAGTGGTAGCGAAGGATGGAAAAGATTGGGACATGTTACTGCCCTATTTAATGTTCGCCATCCAGGAGGTACCGCAGTCGTCTACGGGGTTTTCTCCCTTTGAACTGTTGTACGGCCGGCATCCTAGAGGGCTATTGGATGTTGCCAAAGAGACGTGGGAACAGGAACCCACTCCCTATAGGAGCGTGATCGACCACGTGGCGAAAATGCAGGACCGGATCACAGCGGTCCGGCCGATTGTAAAAGAGCACCTAATGGATGCCCAAGGAGCTCAAAGCCGCAGGTATAATACACGGGCCACCGTTAGGACCTTTGAGGTGGGGGACCGGGTATTGGTCTTAGTGCCCACAACGGAAAGCAAATTATTGGCCAAATGGCAAGGGCCCTATGAAATCCGGGAAAAAGTAGGGGAGGTCAATTACAAGGTATACCAGCCCGGAAAAGGAAACCCGTGCAGCTATACCACGTAAATTTGCTTAAAGCGTGGAAAGAACGGGAGTGCCTGATCACGGATGGCATCCGATGCACCCGGGGACCCTTCCCCTTCGGCCCCAAGGGATGCAGAAGGGGTATGAATAAGCGACACCCTCACTAAGGCCCAACGACGGGGGCTCGAAAGTTGGTACAGCAGAATCCCGATGTGTTCTCTGACCTGCCCGGGCGCACTTCGGTCATTCAGCATGACATTGTCACTGAGCCCCGGGTAAAAGTGCGAGTGAAACCGTACCGGGTACCCAAGGCCAGACGGCAAGCCATCGCGGCCGAAGTTAAACACATGATTAAGTTAGGGGTGATAGAAGAATCCCGGAGCGAATGGGCTAGTCCCATCGTGCTCATTCCAAAGCCGGATGGATCGTTGCGTTTCTGCAACAATTTCCGGAAGCTGAACGAAGTGTCTAAGTTTGATTTATATCCCATGCCCCGGGTGGACGAGCTGATTGAAAGACTGGGGCAAGCCCAGTACTTCACAACGCTCAATCTGACAAAAGGTTACTGGCAGGTGCCGCTAACAAAGGCGGCCAAGGAAAAAAAACCGCCTTTGTTACTCCGGAAGGTCTCTATCACTACGTTGTGTTGCCGTTTGGGTTGCATGGAGCCCCGGCCACATTCCAGCGGCTCATGGACATTGTGTTAGAACCTCATCGGGAGTACGCGTCCGCCTACCTAGATGACATTATCATCTTTAGTCCAGATTGGCATACCCACTTAACCCAGGTCCAGGCCATGGTGGATTCTCTCAGGACAGAGGGCCTGACGGCAAATCCAAAAAATTGTGCCATGGGGCTCGAGGAGGCCCGGTACCTGGGGTATGTGATTGGGCGAGGGGTTATCAAACCCCAAATAAACAAAATCGAGGCCATTCAAAATTGGCCCCGACCGGTGTCTACCAAACAGGTGAGGGCGTTCCTCGGCATAGTTGGGTACTACCGACGCTTCATACCCAACTTTGCTGGGTGAACGGCGGCCCTGTCCGACCTGTTGAAAGGGAAGAAAACTGCGTTGGTGCGTTGCAATCCCCAAGCAGAGGCAGCCTTTCAATCCATGAAGTCGGCCTTGTGTGGACAGCCCGTCCTCATTAGTCCTAACTTCAAACACACCTTCGTTGTACAAACAGACGCCTCGGAGGTGGGGCTGGGGGCTGTGCTGTCGCAAGAAGTGGACGGAGACGAGCATCCGGTCACTTACTTAAGCCGGAAATTGTCCCCGGCGGAAAAAAATTATAGCGTAGTGGAGAAGGAGTGCTTGGCTGTTAAATGGGCCTTGGAGTCCCTACATTATTATTTGCTCGGGCGACAGTTCCGGTTGGTTACGGATCACGCTCCCCTGGTCTGGATGTGTAATGCCAAGGAACGAACGCTCGGGTCACCGGTGGTTCCTGTCCCTCCAAAACTTCAATTTTATGGTGGAGCATCGGCTGGCAAGTTGCAGGGTAATGCGGATGCCCTGTCCCGGGCACCCTGTTTGTTGGCTGGGGTTCAACCCCACACGTTTGAACCGAGGGGGGGGTATGTGAGACAGTGCGGGGGATCATATGCGAGGGGCGCTATCTCTCCCCCAGAATGCGCACTGTCACGTATTGAGCCCGGTGTAGGGTGTGAGAGAAAGGGACGGTCCGCTCCCTCTGCTCCGGGTCTTGCAAGGTCCCGGAAGAAGACACAGAGTTAAAAGCCTGAGCAGGAAGCAGGGCGGGGTCCCTTGTACACAGAATTGTGCCTTAGCTGCAGCAGTAGCAGAGATAGACAGGAGAGGTCTAGAGTTCCAGGGGGCCGTGTGCTAGACTAACACGGCCTAGCCCAGGAGGGCTGGAGGAACTCGGGGTGACCCATAACGGAGGCCTTTGGCCTGAAGGACCCGGGTTACTTTATATGAACTGTGTCCTGTGTACCCGGCTGCGACCCGGATTCCGGCAGACTGTGCCACCGCTGTGTGTATCAGCAATAAACACCGGGTCCTGTTTGAACTACTACCGGGCTCCACGTGTTTCCTGACTTGCAATCCAGGCGCTGCCCCACAAGAGATACAAACTTTAAAACCAATATCACATACAAATTAAATAAACTGTGTGCTGTGTGAACAAGTGGTCACTGCCTCACATCTTGCCTAACCAATGCCTCTACCCCACATATGGCATCGCAACCTGGTTGCTAATGACAACGTCCCAGTGGATCAAGGAGCGTGCTAGGAATCGTCGGGTTCCTGAAGTCCTCAGTGGTGGTAAGGGCGTCAACACGAGGCATACCCAGTTCACACATATCAGTGGATGAACCTGCTACGCTCCAGTATAAACCTGCAGTTACCATGGAGGACATTCTAAAGCAGTTGGCTCAGGCGAATGTACAACAGCAACAGACCAATGCACACTTGCTACAGTCCTTGGATCATCAGCAGCGGCAGATGGAACTCCTGACTGAGGCCATCCGTGCAAGAGCCACTGGCCCATCCCCTGGACAAGGCGAGGACTGCAGAGTCGGGAACGTGGTACGGTGGACTTTGCAAAAGATGACCCCGGGAGATGATGTGGAAGCTTTCCTGGGGGTGTTTGAGAAGGTTGCGGAGCAGTGGGCAGAGGTGTTGGCACCGTTTCTAACAGGAGAGCCCCAAAAAGCCTACCTGGATCTCTGTTCAGAGGATGCCATGATTTACAGGTCCCTAGAATGTGAGATCCTTGTCCGAATGGGGTTATTACTTATGTAAGAGCTCAGCAGGTAAGCCAGTAGTCTTTCGAGGAGGGTAAACCTGTACGGTCTGAGGCATATGACTTGTTGAAGAAGTGCCTACAGCCTGAGACCTTGAGCCCAGCTCAGATAGTAGAGAGAGTGGTGTTTGTGCACACTCTGCCTGTCCCCATTTCAACGGTGGGTGAGACAAGGTGACCCGGGTACCCTTGATCAGTTGGTGAGTTTGGTGGAGCGTCATGTGGCTACACAGGACTTAAACGGGACACTGGGACACTGGGATTTTACATGCAGCTTGTCGGTCCACATCCACCATACAAGTGATTAAAGACCCTCAACCCTGTCCTGCGCTGGACTCCACCTCAGACCTGGCCGAGACTACACTCCTTAAAGATGGCCGAAAACCCATGTCCCCTAAACGGGGCACCTCAAATAGACTTACCCCCAATATAAGGTGTTGGTGATGCCAAGGACTAAGACATATGGTGGCACAGTGACCATTAACCACAGCCATGGACTGTGGGTATACCTGCCGTGTATTGGTGTATGCCCAGACTGTTTGCATGGCAAACACTGTTACCAGGGGGAATGAACCTCATTTGTGCCAAGTGCATGTTAATGGGCACAAGGTGACCACCCTATTGTACTCAGGAGGCATCGTGACCCTCGTGCAGGCATCTCTGGTCTCTGGGACAAAGCCCACTGGTCGTACAGTGGGGGCACTCTGTATCCATGGGGACCTCCTAGAGTACCCAATAAAGGTAGTCACTATCACTACCCCGTGTGGACAGGTTCAACACGAAGAGGGGGTGATGAAAATGCTCCATTATGATATGATTTTGGGGAGAGAGCTGCCTCTTTTCTGGACTCTATGTAGGAGGAAACTCAAACCTCCTCAGGTAATGGACGGTCAGGGCCCTGAGCCTGGAGATCCCGAGTCTGGGATACCGGCCATAGGGGTCACCAATATAGGGACAGTGTAAACCCGACAGGTCTCCCCTAGAGGTAATGGCAGGAGAGCTCAAGATGGTCAAGCCAATCCCAGAGCTAGAGGTGTCTTCGGATAACTTTGGGACAGCCCAACTTCAGGATCCTAAGTTGGTCACGTCCGAAGTAGGGTGCCAGTAATTGATGGGGTGGCGCAAACGCCCAGCGCAGAGGTGAGTTTTCACCATTTCGCCCTCAAGCGAGATTTACTCTATCAAGTGGATAAAATACGGGGTGATATAGTGGAGCAGCTGTTAACTCCTCAGCCTTATCGCCGGCAGGCTCTAGAGTTGGCACATAAACACCCAATGAGCGGCTACCTGGGGTAAAAAAAATGCAGGAGCGACTTTAGGAGTGTTTTTTTTGGCCCCGAAGTCGTCGGGGAGGTAAAAAGGTTTTGTGAATCCTGCCCTGAATGTCAGCTAACTGCACTCACGGTTCATTTCCGCAGTCCATTGGTACCTTTGCCTATCATAGAGGTACCTTTTGAGTAGATCGCCATGGATCTGGTAGGACCAATTGTAAAGTCTGCCTGGGGTCACCAACATATCCTGGTAATAGTCAATTATGCCACCCGCAACCCAGAGGCAGTATAACTCAGGCATATTTCAGCTAAGCTTATTGCTCGGGAGTTATTTGCCATGTTCTGTCTTGTGGGGTTGCCCAAGGAGATCCTTACGGATGAGGGGACCCCATTCATGTGAAAGGTCATCAAGGAGCTGTGAAAACTTCTCCAGATTAAGCAGCTGCATAGGTCTGTGTACCACTCTCAAACCGATGGTCTGGTGGAGCATTTTAATAAAACCCTGAAAACTATGTTCAAAAGGGTGGTCTCCAAGGACGGGAAGGATTGGGACATGTTGCTTCCTTATTTAATATTTGCTATCCGTCAAGTGCCACAGTCATTTTCGTCGTTTGAGTTGTTGTATGGTCAGCATCCCCGGGGTTTGCTGGACATAGCTAAAGAAACATGGGAGCAGGAGCCCACACCCATACAAGTGTAATTGAGCACATCATGGGAATGCAGGACCGAATCACAGCTGTCATGCCACTTGTGAAGGAACATCTGCAGGATGCCCAGGCAGCTCAAAGCGCTAGGTATAACAGGCCACAGTCAGGTCCTTTAACCAGTGGGATTGCGTGTTAGTATTGGTACCCAACGCAGAAAGTAAGTTTTTAGCTAAGTGGCAAGGTCCCTATGAAAGGAAAAGGTTGGGGAAGTGAATTACAAGGTGTATCAACCAGGTAGGAGGAAACCAGAGCAAATATACCATGTAAACCTGTTGAAACCCTGGAAAGACAGAATATGTATGGTATCTAATGTAACCCTGGACCTATCTTTCTCCGGTCTCCTGACTCCGGCTACAGTGGGAAGGATGAGACAGGAGTGAAGATAGGGGACACTCTCACCAAACAACAGAGGCGGGAGGTTAGTGCAGCAGAATTGGATGTATTCTCAGACCTGCCAGGCAGGCATCCATCATCCGACATGATATTGTCACTGAACCTCACATAAAGGTACACATGAAACCATACTGGGTACTGGAGGCTCGGAGGCAAGCTATCGCGGAGAAGGTGAAACAAATGCTTCACCTGGGGGTGATTGAGAAGTCCAGGAGCGAGTGGGCCAGTCCCATTGTTCTGATCCCAAAACCTGATGGATCGTTACGGTTTTGTAACGACTTCCGGAGATTAAACAAAGTGTCAAAATTCGACCTTTATCCAGTGCCCAGGGTGGACCAGCTGATTGAGAGAGAGGAACAAGCGCAGTATTTCGCAACACTTGATCTGACCAAGGTCTACTGGTAGGTCCACTGACGGAGTCAGCAAAGGAAAATACTGATTATGTTACACCCGAGGGTCTCTGTTATTATGGCGTCTTGCCTTTTTGGGTTACATGGGGTTCAAGCCACTTTCCAGAGGCTCATGGACATAGTGTTGGAACCACATCAGACGTATGCATCAGCATATCTGAATGACATCATAATCTATAGCACTGATTGGGAAGCCCACTTGGTTCAGGTGCAAGTGGTGTTGGATTCACTCAGAACTGTCGGTCTGACAGCTAATCCAAAGAAACCAATCCAAAGGTACGTAATAGGCCAAGGGGTAATTAAGCCCCAAATCAATAAAATCGAGGCTATTTAAAAATGGCCCGACCCCTTACCACGAAGCAGGTAAGGGGTTTTCTGGGCATCATAGGGCATTATCGACGCTTCATTCCCAATTTTGCTGGATTGTCGGCACTATTGAAGGATATTCTGAAAGGAAAGAAGTCCTTCATTGTGCACTGGAATCCGCAGGCCAAGGAATCCTTTCAAGCCTTGAAGGTGGTCCTATGCGGACAGCCCATTCTCACCAATCCCGATTTCCAGAAAGGGTTTATTGTGCAGACAGATGCCGCTGAGGTCGGTCTGGGAGTAGCACTTTCCCAATTGGTAAACGGGGAAGAACACCTCGTCACCTACTTGAGTAGGAAGCTCACCCCACCGGCGAGGAATTATAGCGTAGTGGAAAAAGAGTGCCTGGCGATAAAGTGGGCTTTGGAGTCCCTACGCTATTACCTGTTGGGGCGACAGTTTTGCTTGGTAACGGACCACTCCCCGTTGATCTGGATGAGAAATGCCAAGGAGTGGAATGCTAGGGTCACCCTGTGGTTCCTCTCCCTGCAGAACTACAGTTTTACTGTGGAACTTCAGGCAGTGAAGTTGCAAGGCAATGCAGATGCCCTGTCTAGGGACCTTGTCTGATGGCAACCCCAAAAGCTTGAACAGAGGAAGGGGGGGGTATGTGAGACAGTGACCGGGGTCATATATGAAGGCTGTTATGTGTCCCCAAGAATGTGCTCAGAAACCCTGTAATCTCCCTCCACTCCGGGTTTTTTGTCATTCCCATGTCCAGGAATAGGATTTTAACCTAGACTGCAGCATAGGACGGGTTTCTCAGTTGGAGCCAGGTGGACAGAGCAGGAGCAATTGTGTGCTGGCTGTGTGATTTTTAAGGCCGGCTTCAAACCACGGTTTTTTTTAGGTTCAGGGCTGTCCGGTGTGAACCAGACAGCCCTGGACCCGATTTTGTACAAATGTATGCCTATGGGGCTGGATGGCAGTGATTTGCCAGCCGGTTTCGTCCCTGTCCGGCAGGATCCGATTTTGTCAGATTTTTGTCCCGGACACAAAATTGCAGCTTGCAGGACTTTTGTGTCCGGGGCAAAAGTCTGACAAAATCGGATCCTGCTGGATTCTCCAAGATCTGTTGCGATTCGGCGCCCCCTAACATGGGAGGCTATGGGCGCCGGATTGCACCAGATCCAACAGAAAATTGGATCCGGCTGCCGGACACCAGGTGCTGAACTTCAGCACCTGGAGAGCTCCCGGCTGAAATTTCAGAACCGCGGCTAGCTCCCCGCATTAGCCGCACACTGCTTATTCCAGCTGAAATCAGGACCGGAGGGCATATTAACCCTCCGGTTCTATTCTGTCCAGAGTTGTCAGGCTGTGTCCGGTTCATCCAGCAAAACACCAGACACAGCCTGACAGCAAGAAACCGTGGTGTGAAGCCGGCCTTACACAGCCTGGCAGCGTGAACTTGACCCTTCCAAGGGGACCCGCCAAGACAGAGTCTAGCAGCAGTGCAGAGACTTTGCAGGACTGTGTGAATAGGGTGATACTGGCTGCGTTCTGGATCTCAAAAGGTCTGTAATTTCGTGGACTTGTAAATAAATAGTGTGCTGTGTGGATAAGTGCCTGGGTCACTGCTTCATGTCTTGCCTAACCAACGCCACTACCTCACACTTTATTAACCTTTTTTGATCGCGATGAACTCAAAGCAACTAAGATTTCCACCATGGGTCTGAAAAAAATGACGGGGTACATTGGAAGGACTTTGCGCATCTCCATTTACAGAATCCCTGAGATGCTTATTTATACTGTCTCAGCTTCCTGGTTGTACACTTCACACATGAGAGGTTGCACATATTACAGGTAATTAGGTAAATGACGTATGAACTGCTAGAATCAATGAATTGCTTAATCGTCACCACTTCGGGTTTTGCTATCATATTAAACTGTTTTGTTGTTTTTAGTTACCTACATGACCCACATTTTCTTATTCCACGTTTATGGAACCCCTGTGTAGAAAGCCGTTATGCCCTCGGCCGTGGGACCAGTCTCTCATGGACAGGAAAACCAGTGCTCATCATGCATCACTATGCACCTTACTCGATCTGTCCTTGCTGGGAGATCGGTGCCCATCATGCAGCTCCACTAGTTCTGCTCATCCTGCGTCCTCTTAGCAGGTCTTCTAGGAATGTTCTTAGGTTGCGCATAAAAGTCATCCCCTAGGTCTGGCCAAGCCTCTCCTGAAGCGCATGGATCCGTCCAGATTCATCTACCAGTTGGATCAGCCTTTCCAAGATTGTACAGAGCTCCCAGGATTCACCCTACCGACAAAGGCAATATTCCACAGTCTTCCCATCCAGATGGTTCTCTCCTCAGACACCCTATCCTTTGTTAAACTTTCCTTTAATAAATATCCTTGGTTTTACTGAAGTCACTCTCCAGTCTCTTGCTGTATCAGGTATTTAGTTACCACTTCTCCACCAGTGGCCCAGTGAGTCCACTTAACATCTCCATGCTCTCCTGGTGTAACAAAAGCCAAGTTTTTTTGTGATTTATTTGTTTCAACCAAGCTAAGTGACAGGAGACTTGATAATGTAGGGGCTTTACAGTGGAAAATAGGCATCCTTCTTTTAGAATATTGTCTAACACGGGGTTGCTCTTCAGCATGGGTAAGTATTTAACAATATTTTTAACATTGTTAAACTCCTTGCTGTATGTGGTTATAACTATGGGTTTAACAGCTTTTCCATTTTCAGGGTTTCTGTTTTTTTCTTAGCATATCCTCTCGGTGTATGTCATCCACAACTTTTCCAGCCTTATTTAGAGACAAATCTCAATTCTCTCATAAATAAATCTATTGGAGTCAGTGCAATTTCTCTTTGCTGTATAGGTGTTACCTCTAGGGATATTCATTTTTACATGGTGTGGGTAACAAGAATCCACCCGTAGTATAATATTCCATGATGTTTTTTGCGTGAAGCATGGGTTTTTATCTTACCACCAGCGATGTCTGCTGAGATCACCAGTTCCAAAAAGCAAATACTTTGTTCAAATTTATAGGTGAAAAAAAGATTGCATTGGTTAGTATTCATGAAATCAATTAAAGATTAAATATCAGACACATTTGCTGACCACAGTATAACAACATCATCCATGTATCTTGTATAACAAACTATGTTAGATCGAAAAGGATTTATTTCAGTAAAAATATTGTTTTCTTCCCACCATATGACGGATACATTTTAAAAACGAAGGGGAATGTTTTGCCCATTGAGGCTTCCGTCTGCTGCAAAAAATACTTATTATCAAACATAAAAAAAATGTCTAAGCAGGAAATCCAGAACTAAACATGCAAATGAAATTAAATCAGAGCTGTGGTTAATGTATTGTGCAACAGTTCGGATACTGCTTTAATGCCTTGGTTGTGTGGGATGCAGGAGTAAAACGACTCAAAATCACATGTAATCCATGTGTAACTGTCTTCCCACTCGATCTGTTCCAAAAGAGACAATAAATGGTTAGTCAAATAAAAGGAGGGGGAACAAGAGGCGCAATAGTGCCCTATCACTATGGCACTGAATAAAAAGTGGTGAAAAAGGGAATTCACTCACCTGGGACAGTTGTGTCACCCACAACTGGCTTGAAGGCGTACTCAATGCTTATTTCCAGATGACTGCTGCAGGACTTCCACTGTCCACTCAAGTGTGGAGACACATCAAATTGCAGGGAAGAAAATGGTGTATCACGGTCCGCGCTGCCAAAATCATTCACTCCGAAAGTAATGCACATGGAGATGGAACTTCAAAGTAACTCCTTTATTGCCTCCTACGCGTTTCGGTGCCCTCCTGATCCCTGAGGAAGGTGCCAGGAGGGCACCGAAACGTGTAGGAGGCAATAAAGGAGTTACTTTGAAGTTCCATCTCCATGTGCATTACTTTCGGGGTGAATGATTTTGGCAGCGCGGACCGTGATACACCATTTTCTTCCCTACAATTTAATAAATGGTTAGTATCTTTTTTTTTTTTTTTGAACCATATTTTTATTGGGTGTTTGACATTACATAAGAAATATAGTATTAGGATAAGCATATCCAACATTAAGTTACACGAAACCAAAGTCTTCAACTGAAATAAACAGCTTTTATCTATTTGCAATTACGTCTCTTGACTTTCAATAAACCCTACCCCACCCACTTCGGAAATCATCCAGTCTTTCAATCGTGCTTTGAGATTGCATGAAGATATGAACATGTTATATAAAAACCAAATCAAGATTTATCTTAGTTTTTTTTTAAACCTTTAACCTTTTAACCATTTAACCATCACACCTCAGTCTGCCTAGTGTCCCTTCTAGCTCCCTTTCCGCATACCAAACCGTCGATCGAAAGGGTAGCATGAATTTAGTTATGTCACCATCTGAGAATTCTTTCTCGATGAATATTTGCCATTTGTAAAAGAATTTCTTAGTTAATTTATTAGGGCTCCGTATCGCGTCCATCGATTCAAGCGTTAGAGTATGACGCATCATCAATTTGATCTGATGCAGGTCTGGAGGTCTGTCATTGAGCCAGTATTGTAGAAGGAGTCGTTTAGCTATTATTGCTATATAGTGCCATAAGACATGTGGGTGTCCGAGAGCTCCAGTCTCTGTCTGATAGTGGAAGATCCAGCGCAACGGGTCTAGGTCTTCCATATCCCCACATATCTCCTTGGCCCAAGTGACCACCTTTCTCCAAAAGTTTGTTGACTCAGGGCAAGACCAAAGCCCATGTTCTATGTCTGTCATCTCAAGTTTACACTTCGGGCAGTGAATCCATCTCCCCTGGTTGGCTTGGGAGGGGGGAACATTAAATCCCTGGATGGTCCCATGCATAATCCTGAATTGGGAATCCCTCCATCTCTCGTTGCTAATGTATTGTCTCATCAACCCCCATCCCTCCAGGATTTTCTGGGTGAGTTCAGGATCTTTAATGTGTTTTCGCCATTTGTTGAAGAACCCTCTCCTCCCCCGCGGGCGTAGGACTTGCTGTATTTTAGTATACAGCGAGGTGATTGATACATCACCTGCATTTATCTGTAATATTTCGGACCATAAGTTACTATCAATTTTCTCCAGAGAGGTCCCGCAAGTGTGAAAGGAGATGGTGACTCAACTGGCGGTATTGTATCGCCTGGAATTGGGGTAAATTAAAGGTAGTAAGCACCTCTTTCTCCGTCATCCACCTTCGTTCCTCAAAATTTATGAGGTCTTCTAGAGTATTGACACCTTTTGCTTTCCAAGATTTGAATAGAGAGTTTTCCCGCCCCAACTCAAAGGCCGGGCATCTCCACGGATTGAGTCTCTTAGAGATCTTCCAGGCCAATTTGAGTTTTTTCCTGACTTCTCTCCATGTTATGATGGTGTCTCTATAGATTACTGTGTTTTTCAGCGAAGCCGGAAGGCAGGACAACGGAGAATGTAATAATGCAGATAAGTCCCAGGGTTTAGCCCATTCTCCCTCCAGTTCTGAGTCTGCAAACTTGCTTGTTCCCTTAATCCAATCTAGTACATAGCGAAGGTTGCATGCTAAATTATACCCCCTAACATCAGGAAGTTGCAGTCCCCCTTCTTGTTTAGGTTGTATTAGTGTCCTAAAGGCTAGTCTAGATCTTTTTCCTCTCCATAAAAATTTTGTAAACGCTTTGTTGAGTCTTATAATATCAGTGTGTTTCATTAACATAGGAATGGTTTGGAGAGGATAAAGCAGTTTTGAAAAACTCATCATTTTAAGTAAATGGCAGCGTCCCAGCAGAGACAGTGGCAGTCCCACCCATCTTCCCAGCTCTTGTTCTATTTTTGTAATGATCGGTAAAAAGTTTAGTTTATATGTCATCTCACTGGACCTGGCTAAGTGTATGCCTAGATATTTGAGGCTATGCTTCGCCACGGGTAGTCCGCAAAAATGGTCTCCTTTTTGTGCTCCTTCTTCTTGATTTATAAAGAGGACTTCACATTTGTCTTTGTTTAAAGAAAAACCTGAATATCTACCCCATTTCTCTATGTCTGACAATATATCTGGAAGGTCCCTCTCTGGGTTCTGTACATATAGGATAATATCGTCAGCAAAAAGCGAAAGCTTGACTTCGGCGTTCCCTATCTTAAAACCCTCATAGGTGTTATGACGTTCCAGATGTAGTGCCAGAGGTTCTATAGCCAGATTGAATAACAGGGGCGATAGTGGGCAGCCCTGTCTCGTTCCCTTTTGGAGGCTGAAAGAGTCAGATAGGAAACCAGGGGTACTAATGCAAGCTTTGGGGTTGCTATATAATGCATTAATATATTGTCTAAAGGGGCCTCGCATACCCACGGAGTCGAGCACTTTACCCAGCCATGACCATCTGACATTGTCGAATGCTTTTTCAGCGTCAAGAGTGATCATGGCTGGGTTGCCGCCATTAATTTTTGTTTTCTTTCCCATCACATCTATCATCAGTAGTGCTTTTCTAATATTTGTAGTGGTTGACCTCCCCTTAACAAACCCCGCCTGATGTGCGGGTATCAGTTTGGGTAGGACCACCGCCAATCTGTCCGCCAGGATCTTGGAGAGGAGCTTCAAGTCTTGATTTATTAGTGATATCGGCCTATAATTGGCCGGGTCTGTGGGTATTTTCCCTGATTTAGGTATCAATTTGATGTAAGCTAGGTTCATTCTCTCCGGTATAGGAGCCCCACCTAGTATTGAGTTAAATAGGTCGCATAGCACCGGAGTGATCTGCTCCCTCAATGACTTGAAAAAAGCCCCATTATATCCATCTGGACCGGGTGCTTTGCCCGGGTTTAAATGACGTATAGCCACCTCAATTTCGTCAGTTGTGATTGGGCTATTAAGAAATTGCACATCTTCCTGGGAAACAGCTGGCAGTGTGATCCCCCCCAACCAGTCAGGGCTGTCTGGGTTATCAGCGCTGATCTCTGTGTAAAGAGAGGTATAATATCTGCCCAACACTCTTGAGATGTTCTTGGGATCATGCCAAGTGGTGCCATGGGTGTCCACTATCGCTTGTATTGGGGAAGGTTTATGTCTACCCTTAGCTAACCTAGCTAGTAGGCGTCCTGCCTTGTCTCCAAATTTCTGGAGCTCTAGTTCTAAGCGATTTTTATAAATATCTTCCCGCTTTCCCGCCCAAACATCAAAATCTCTCTTTGCCTGCATCCACTTATCTCTGTCAGGAGCTGCCATTGTGGATTGATAGCGTGTATACGCGTCTTTTACCGCAATACTGGTTTGGAGAAATTTGTCTTTAATTTGGCGCTTAATTCTCATGCTATATGCCATGATATGTCCTCGTAGCACTGTTTTTGCTGTTTCCCAGTATAGAGCTGGATCAGATCTATGTTCACGATTGTCAGAAGAGAAGTGAGACCACCATTCACCCAGTAAGTTAATGAAATTTTCTTCTCTGACAAACGTGTCGGGAAATCTCCATAGATAATCGGAGCCCTTCTCAAATTTGTCCCTGGTCTCTAACACCAACGGGCTATGGTCCGAGATCAGCATGTCCTCAATTTTAATGTCTTTCATTTGTTGGATTATCTTGGACGAAACAAAGAACATGTCCAACCTGGACCACGACCCATGGGGGTGCGAGAAGTGGGTAAACTCTCTACCCAGTGGGTTTACTAACCTCCAAGCATCCAACAATCCAGTTTCTCCCACTAGGTTTTCCAAAATACTATATTCATCTGATCTACCTCCTGCTTGCTTTCTCAAGTGAGTTTGTGAGGTCTTCCTCTTTCATGACCGTATTAAAGTCTCCACCGATTATTTTAGTGATCTCATTATCTAGGAGCAGAGTGTTTTGTAATTGTTGGAAGAAGGGTTTCTGCTTTCCGTTAGGGGCATAAATATTATAGATATTAAAGGTGTCATTATGGATTTGTATCTTTACTTGTATTATCCTACCTTCCTCGTCTTGTGAAGTAGATAGTATTGTGTGGGCTAGTGACCTATGTATCAGAATTATAACTCCCGCCTTTTTTTCTATTGCCCCGAACCATAGACCTCTCCTACCATAATTTTTTAAGGCGAAAGAAGTCCTCCGCGGCCAGGTGGGTCTCCTGAAGCAACGCTATGTCCACATGTAGTCTCTTAAGATGGCGCAGGATCATCATGCGCTTTGCCGGGGAACGCAGTCCCTTAACATTCCAGGAGGCCCACCTAACCATCGGAAGCCTCCCCGCTTGGGTCCCAAAATTTTTTCATGGTGAATATCGACACGTAGGAAGTTTCATCTGGCATGACATTGAATAAGGTGTGGCAAACAGTGATGGTATAACTTTTTAAAGACATAGTCCCAATCCCAAGGATAATTTCCGTGTTTCCCTCTTTTTCCCTCCCACCCTCCTTCCCCCAAAACTCTCCAACATCTTTCAACATCAAAAAGTCCGCGACTTCACTTATGTCCTCTAGTGCAGTTCACACCTTCGGCTCCCCCCCGCCTCGTCCTCCACCACCTCTGAAAACACTTAAACAGATAATATTGTAACTCCAACGTACTGCCCAAAGAACATTAGTCTCCAATTGGTTATCTTCAATAAGGAGGTACTTCTATAAATTGCCCAAGGGTCATGTCTCGTGGTCACAGTTTATAAACATTTCACAACCCTTCTCACACCCTCTACCGTAATATGGGTTTAGAGAGTTTCAGAGAGTTTCTGTATTCGGTTGAGTGTGTTGCACCTTAGCCTCTCCATGTTCAGGTGTCAAGAACAGATCGCCAAAGTAAAGAAGATCTCCGTAAACACCTTAACGTCCTTATATCCATGGTCCTGTGGATTAAGCAAAAGTAAAGATATAGAAGAGAGAGAGAGAAAAGAGGAGAAGAAAGAGAAGAAGAAGAAAAAAAAAAAGGGGGGGGGGGGGAAGGCTAAAATAATTTCTCCTCTTCATCTCGTAGTGTATCCTCTTCATCTCTTGGCGTATCCAAGTCATATCTCTGTTCCTTCAGGACATCCGTTTTTTATCCACCAGATGCAAGGGCCATAAAAATTAGTTCAAATAACGTGTTCCCGTCTCATTTCTTCTTTTGCCATCTGTTACCGGCTTGTCTCTGTTGTTTCGGTGTGCCGGTGTTGCTCCCTTTTGTGTTCCATCATCTAATAAGGAATACGATCTGAGTCTATAGGATCGCACCGAGGTTCTTTCCATTTTGTTTTCTGAATCTGGAGCAGGCGTAGATTTCACAGGTGATCTCCTACTGGTGCGAGGCGGTGACTCGGTTCTTCTTGGGGAGTTGAGATTTTCTCTGACAGCCGCCATTGCCTCCTCAGGATCTGTGAAGGTCTTCAAGATACCTTCTCTAGATCTAAATCTTAGCGTTGCAGGAAAGTTCAGTTGGAAGCGAACGTTCTTTTTATGCAGCAGTGAACACGTTTCACTAAACGCTCGTCTACGACGTGTGACTTCCACAGAATAATCCGCAAAGACCAGTGCTCTATGCCCCTGAAGTATTAGAGGTTGCTTTTTTGCTTTATAAGCCCGCAGGATTTCCTCTTTGTCTCTGTGGTTCAAAAATTTTGCTATAGCGTGCCTGGATTTATTGGGCTCTCTGGAGGCTGCGTTCGGTGTTGGACGTCTCGTGGCGTCGGTCGTCTCCTGCACGTCTCTAGGGGAACCTATCCTATGGGCACGTTCTGTCTTGCATCTGTGAGTTAGACCCAGGGCTTTAGGCAGTTCCACCTCAAAAATTTCTTCTAGTTGGCTCACAGGGACAGACTCTGGGAGTCCCACAATTTTTAGGTTACTCCGTCTCGTCCTATTTTCAATGTCTTCCAGCTTGTTATGTGTGTAATCAGCATGCTTTTGCAGGGCCATTAGCTGTTCCTCAAGTTCCAGAATCCTGTCCTCTGCTGTTCCTATTCTAGATTCAGCTTCTAATAGCTGCTCTTCATGTGTCTCTACTTTCACAGATAGGTCTCTAGTAGAAGCTGCCACCATCTCTGCCACTGTGACTTTAAATTCGTCTGCTAAATGCACAGCCATTTCTTTGGCTAATTTTTTATAGTCCAGGGGCTGGAATCTCCAGCTGTCTCCTGAACCATCATCCCAAGCAGTAGAGATGCACTGTTTTTGTGTGTAGCTTGTGTCTGAAGCCTGTGACTGGGATGGTGTCTGGGGCTGATGTTGGTCACAGATCGCCTTCACAGCATTTGGACTCTGTCCTGGGGGGTTGTCATCTCCTCTCTCTGGGGTCTGCTCCCGGGAACCCTCCGGTCTCTCTAACGTGCCGTTCTCTCCCGGTTCCCTCTCTTTGTCCCCATCTGGCCGCCCCTGTCCTTCATTCTGTATTGAGCCCCGTGCTGTTTGTGTGCAGACCGCGCCATCTTTGCGGTCTGCACATGGTGCCTCATCCCTCTCTCCCTCCGCGTTCTTTCTAAAATATTTGTCCAGGGTGGCCATGGCAGGTCTTACCGGGCTCCCGAAGGTCTCCCGAACATGGACGGCTGGTCAGGGGGCAGCTCCGGAGTCCGTTGCAGGCGGATGGCGGTGGATTATGCAGGCGGGGAGCGGAGCGGCTCTAAGCGCGTCCGCACATGGAGGGGCCGGAACCGGAAGTCCTAGTATCTTTTATATGACCTGTGCAGGTTTTCACCACTAGTTGTAAAAAGAAATCTACCCATTCTGACAGATGTTTGCTAAAGGAACCTATCCCTGAGACAATTGGTCGTATGGGGAAGGGAACTTTTCCCTGTGCAATTTTGGCATAGAATTGAAGATAGGGATAACAGGTTCCTTAACGAAAATGTATTGCACCTCCTTTTCAGACAATATCTGCATGGAACGGCCCAAATCCAGTTGTTTCTTCAATTTTTCATTGTACAGCTGTGTAGATTCACCTTGCAAGATAGAATAAATGTCAGCGTCATTCAAAATCTGGCAATTCAAGACATAATAAAGTGACTTATTTATTAACACCACCGACACATACTTATCTGCTTTTCTGATCACAAGTTCCTGATTTTCTTGTAAAGATTGGATAGGTCTCTCCTTATGGTTATCATAGTCTGATCTATGAGATTTTTTAAATACGTCCTTCAACTCAGTCTGAACAAGCTCCTGAAACCGATCCAGTAACGGAACTCAGGACTGGACCGGGTAGAACAAGGGATTCCGTGTCAGAAAATCCTCAGAAGTTGTTACAGCTTCAGATTGCCTCCTCAATTCTGTCTTGGCTTTCTACACAGGGGGTTCCATAAATGTGGAATAAGTAAATGTGGGTAATGTAGGTACCTAAAAACAACAAAACAGTTTAATAGAATAGCAAAACTCAAGTGGTGAAAATTAAGCAATTCATTAAAGGGTATTTCACACGCATCGATATCGCTGTCAATGTCGCTCATGCGTCACGGATTTTCAGTCGCTCAAGCGACGTAAAAGTGACGTAGGAGCGACATTGAAGAGTGTGACCAAGCGATGCAACGAGCGATATATCGCTGAGCGCAGGTTTCACTGCCAGACTTAAAACGTGTCGCTCATCGCTCAGTAGACTTTGTGCATCGCTGCGTGTGGCACTAAACTCAGCGATGTATTTTCTATTTTTACACCGTACAAGCGACTAAATAAAATCGCTCGCAAGATGGCGACATCACCGCATCGCTGGGTCATATCGACGCGTGTGACATCTTACCTGCGATAATTCCACATCGCTCAAGCGACGAATAATATGTGACGCATGAGCGATATCGCAGGTGACATTGTGACAGGCCCTTAACTGTAGTAGTTCGTACATCAGTTACACGATTACCTGTAACATGTGCAACCTATCACATGTTGGGTATACAACCAGAAAACTGAGACAGCGTGTATACCATGTTCCAAGTTATTATGCAAATGTTCTTTTTCTCTGATTTTCCTAAATGGTCGGTGCAAATGACAGTCAGTGTAATAAAAGTCATCACCCGTTAGAGTATACATCAAATTTTATTGAAGAAATCTCCCAATGATAGCAGTATAATCTTCAAAATTAAAAAAACTGTAAATGCACTGTTCCAAATTATTAAGCATAGTTTAGTTTCTAAACATTTGATATGTTTTAAAGAACTGAAAATGCTCATTTGTTGAATTTGCAGCATTAAGAGGTCACCTTCACTGAAATAAAAAGCTATTTAACTCCAAAACATCCTAACAGGCCAAGTTACATGGTAACATAGGAACCCTTCTTTGATATCACCTTCACAATTCTTGCATCCATTGAACTTGAGAGTTTCTGGAGAGTTTTTGCTTGTATTTCTTTGCATGATGTCAGAATAGCCTCCCAGAGCTGCTGTTTTGATGTGAACTGCCTCCCACTCTGATAGTTCTTTTGCTTGATTATACTCCAAAGCTTCTCTATAGGGTTGAGGTCAGGGAAGATGGTGGCCACACCATGGGTTTATCTCCTTTTATGCCTATAGCAGCCAATGACACAGAGGTAGCATGAGATGCTTTGCAGCTCATGCTTTGCAGCATGAGATGGTGCATTGTCATGCATGAAGATGATTTTGCTCTTGAAGGCACTTTTCTGCTTTTTGTACCATGGAAGAAAGTTCTCAGTCAGAAGCTCTATATACTTTGCAGAGGTCATTTTCACCCCTTTAGGAACCTTAAAGGGGCCTACCAGCTGTTTCCCCATGATTCCAGCCCAAAACATGACTCCACCTCCTTGCTGACATCGCAGCCTTGTTGGGACATGGTGGCCATCCACCAACCATCCACTACTCCATCCATCTGGACCATCTAGGGTTGCTCGGCACTCATCAGTAAATAGACTGGTTGAAAATTAGTCTTCATGTATGTCTGGGCCCACTGCAACCGTTTCTGCTTGTGAGCACTGTTTAGGGGTGGCCGAATAGCAGGTTTATGCACCACAGCAAGTCTTTGAAAGATCCTACACCTTGAGGTTCAAGGGACTCCAGAGGCCAAGCAGCTTCAAATATCTGTTTGCTGGTTTGTAAGGCCTTTTTAGCAGCTGCTCTCTTAATCTAATGAACTTGCCTGGCAGAAACCTTCCTCATTCTGCCTTTATCTGCATGAACACATCTGTGCTCAGAATCAGCCACAAATCTCTTCACAGTAGGATGATCACGCTTAAGTTTTCATGAAATATCTTAATGTTTTCATCCATTGTCCAAGGCCTTGCACTATTTGTTGCTTTTCAGCAGCAGAGAGATCCTTTTTCTTTCCAATGTTACTTGAAAACTGTGACCTGCGTAATATTGTGGAACACCCAGTTTTCCTTTTATTGGGTTCACCTGTCAAACTAATTGTCACAGGTATCTGAAATTGATTTCAGTGATCCAAAGAACCCTGAGACAAATCCCATCAATGGGTTTCATTGAAAAAAAAAACAAAAAAAAACCCTATGACTCTTAAAACCAATTTGCATATCAATTTGGAACACGGTGTAAATGAGCATCTCAGGGATTCTGTAAACGGAGATGCATAAAATCCTTCTAATGTATCCCGACATTTTTTTCAGACCTATAGTGAAAATCTTAGTGGCTTAGAGTTCTACAAGATCGAAAAGGTTAATAAACCTAGAAGAGGCAGGGGCTGGGGGTAGAAGCTGCTCAGTAGGGAGGTCCATTGGATTCTTAAAATGGAAACCTTCCACCAGGCCGGACTAAACAAACACACTGATTTGATCCTGTATTTATTACAACCTTTGCCTTGTTACCCTATAATAGTATGTGATATTGGTTTTAAAGTTTGTATCTCTTTATGTATCACTAATTTTAACATGTATTTTCTGTGTAACTTTGTATGTCAAGTGACTTGTGGGCGAGGCTTTCTTTCCCTGTGAGATTTAACCCCTTCATGACCCTAGAATTTTTCGTTTTTCATTATCGTTTTTTGCTCCCCTGCTTCCAAGAGCCATAACTTTTTCATTTTTCCATCAATATAGATATATGATGGCTTGTTTTTTGTGGGACAAGTTGTACTTTCAGATGCAATCATTTATTTTACCATATAGTGTACAGGGAAGTGGGGAAAAAAATCCAAGTGCAGTGAAATTGCAAAACAGGTGCAATTACACATTTGCTTTTTGGGTTTTTAGTCGCCATATTCACTATATGGTAAAACCGACATGACGGTGTGATGCCTCCCGTCGCTATGAGTTCGTACACTTTTACTAGTATCTAAGTGGTGAAAAAAATTTCAGATGTTTGAAAAAAATAAAAGAATTGCACTTTTTGCGCCATGTTCTGCGGGATCTGGGGCTGTGTGACTGCCTACTTTTTGCATCTTGAGCTGACGTTTCTAATGATACCATTTTTGGGTGGATGCGCTGTTTTTATTGCCTGTTATTGCGTTTTTATGGCAATGTTGCGGTGACGAAAAAAAAGTAATTTTGGCGTTTAGACCTTTTCTTCGTTACACAGTTTATGACTGTCATTAATTGATTTTACATATTGATAGATCGGGCGTTTCTGAAGCGCGATACCAATATTTTTTTAATTCTTTTTTTTCTGAATGGGGGAAAATAAGGATGATTTTTTAATGTTTTTTATGTTTGTAAAAACTTTATTTTTTAATTAATTCTCACTTTTACACTGCCCCATAGGAAGGCACCCTGCTGCACAGTCTCGATCGCTTGTGACAGATCCCGATGCTGCAGCACATTGGGATCTACCACAATTGCGCACTGTGAGCGGTTGGCAGCGCTTGCCAATCACTCACAGAAAGTGCTCCATGACAGCTTCCAGGGTCAAACCAGGACCACCAGGCTGTCACGTGAGCACTGGAGATCTAGCGGTGCAGGCGGGGAACAGCACTGCAGCGGCTTTGGATTTCACTGTCAGTAATTGACACGGGATCCAAAGGGTTAACAGCACCGATTGGATTCCAGATCCAATCGGTATGGAAGCCATGACATCTCAGCTGATAATTTCTTCGACATGTCAGCTGATCTCATGTAAGATCCGTGCTGGAGCTCACATCAAACCCCGGTAATCGGCCCATGACGTTGTATAATGTCATGGGTTGTGAAGGGGTTAAATACCCAAGAGACTCAGTATAGCACCAGGTTTTGCGTAAGAGGGTGTGACGCCTCAAAACCGATGCCCGGGGTTATGCCACATTATCTCATGTCTGTACTGCTTTTTTAATCCATGCTTTTACTGATGTTGTTATAAAAATCTTTTGGAATTTCTACCCACCTGTGCTGGACACAGTGATGTTTCTCTGAACCACTGGTTAAGGAGGCAGATAAGGAAAGGTTGAGTAAACCTTGAGTTTAGGAGAGGAATAGGAGAAACCAAGTGGTAAGCAGATGCTTGTCTAGGGATGGGATGCACTACAGGAAAGGTCTGCAGTTGCTTGTCCTTGACAGAGGGGGATAATGGTATGCTTCTCTTGTGTAGCCTTTCATCATCTATGTCTCCCCTGCTGTTTTGTGTAGCTGCTAATTACCTGAAGCCATGTGACTTCCCACAATCCCCCTCATTTGATTCTGTAGTGTGCCCAATAAATTTAGTGCAGTCTTAAGGGGTACACGTGTGGGGGGTCTGCACGTGTTGCATCTCATGCAAAGTGGCATTGAAAGATAAGTGGCTTGCAGTTACTTCATGGCAATTAGTCAGTGTGGGAGTCAGGTAAGCCACTCTCTTTCATTTTTTTTTTTCCTTTCTCCTTTTACCATGTCCTTAACTTCAATGTCTACTATTCTATGTGCCTTTGCCATTCACCTTTACCACCCCATCCCCCTTCCATCAGCCCTCATCCACATAAGCTCCGCTCTCTTTCCTTCTACTTTATTGAGCTTCGATACTCTCTCTAATGTACTGAACAATCTCAGACTACCATATTCCAGGGTGTTGCATCAGAAAAATAGTCACAATTACAACAACTATTTGCATTTTCTACTTTTTACTGCTGCTCCTGTCAGGTGATATCCCTCCAAATCCTGGTTCACCCTCCACCAACTTCAACCCCTCTCCCACCACACATAGAAACACTACTAACTTTATCAACATTACTTGAACACCTTTAATTCCCTCTTTTAATTGTGCTCTCTGGAATCCACGGTCTGTATGCAATAAGCATCCATTCATTTATAACTACTTTCTCACTAACTCCTTTAATCTGCTGGCCCTCACGAAACCTGGATCCATGATTCAGACACAGTGTCCCCGCCCCATCCCCCCTCTATCACCCCTGATCCACATAAGCACCTCTCTCCTTCCCTCTACTTTATTGAGGTCCCATACTCTCTTCAACATACTGAATAAACTCAGACCACCATATTCCAGCCTCCTATCTCCAACCACATCTCTTGGCCTCTCATAGCTCTCAACCTCAGAGACACACAAGGATGGTAACACCTTTGACCTGATCTTTGTCCGGCTCTGCTCAGCCTTCTCCTTAGATAATTCACTTCTTTCCCTCCCTGACCACAACATTCTGTCCTTCATCAAAAACAAAGTCACAATTACAAAAACTATTTGCCTTTTCTCTTTTTACTGATGCTCCTCTCAGGTGATATCTCGCCAAATCCTGGTCCACCCTCCACCAACTTAAACCCCTTTCCCACCACACATAGAAACCATGCCAACCTTATCAATATTACCTGCACACCTTCATCGCCCTCTTTTAATCACGCTCTCTGGAATCCATGGTCTGTATACAACAAGCTTCCCTTCATCCACAACTACTTTCTCACTAAATCTCTTAATCTATCTCAGAAACCTGGATCAAGGATTTAGACAGTGTCCCCTGCCGCTATTTCTTATGGCGGCTTACATTTCTCTCATTCCCCGAGAGCTGGGAACAGACATGGTGGTGGAGTTGGCCAATAAACAAATGTGGTATAATAAAGGTAAGCGCTAAGAGCTAAAACAGGATACACAATGCTCTTGAATATATTACCTTTAAGTTTTATTCATTCAACAATTAAAAGCCCTCCTGCCAGTGGCGCTTACTTTTATTATACCACATTTGTTTATCGGCTGATCCATATTCTCCCTTTGGGGAGCGTGGTGTTGTGAGCTGCTCCGGAGCAGAACCTGGCTACACGTCATTAATCCATCCCTAAAAACGGCACATGATCCTTCATGTGAGCCAGCTGAGGAGAAGGCAGGAATCCTATATTAAAAACGGTGAAGGGGAAGACTAGATCGGATATACACCAAAGATCGAAAGATCAGTAAATATAAACCTTCACTCACCACAAATCTACAATCTAGTTGTGCGGATACGGCACAACTAGTAAAGGTGAGTGAAAATCCTGAATATCGCTAATCTAGATTCCCCAATACAGCGTGGCGCAACCTTTGTTTTTTCTTTTGCATGGTGGTGGAGTTGGCTTACCTCTGTCTCCACAATGTACTTTCCAGGTCATCCCCCCAATTCCATCACTGTCATTCCCGTCTTTTGAGGTCCATACAATAAGGCTGTTTCGTCTTCTCCCCTCAGAGTATAGGTGGTATACCGCCCCCCAGGGTCACCCACCCAGTTCCTCGATTATTTCTCCATGTTGCTGCCGCATTTCAGGTCTTCAGAATTACCAACCCTTATTCTGGGAGACTTCAACATCCCCATAAACAGCCCCATATCCCCATCTGCATCCCAGCTCCTATCTCAACCACATTTCCTCGCACAGCTCTCAACCTCTGAGACACACAAGGATGGTAACACCCTTGACATGACCTTTGTCCGGCTCTGCTCAACCTCCTCTTTAGATAATTCACCTCTTATACCTCTCTGACCACAACATTCTCTCCTTCACGCTCACAAACCCTCACCCACCCCAGCACAGTCCGACCATTGACACCTTCAGAAATCTACAGGCAATTAACCCTCATGCACTCACAGACTCTCTACACTCATCACTGTCCCCAATCTCCTCATTCTCCTGTCCCGATCAGGCAGTCACTCACTTAATTGACTCTCTCAGAAGCTCCTTGGACCAAGTAGCGCCCCTCACCTTCTGAACTTCCAAACACAGAGTAAAACAGCCCTGGCTCACATCGCAAACTCGATTCCTTCAGTGATGCTCTAAGAGTGCTGAGCGTCTATGGAAGAAAACCCGCACACCAGAAAACTTAATTCACTATAAATTTATGCTGAGAATTTATAACTCTGCCCTTAATCATGCCAAACAAACCTATTTCACCACCCTGATCTCTTCACTATCCAGCAATCCAAAAAAAAACTCTTTGACACCTTTCATTCTCTCCTCAGTCCTAAAATGCAGGCTCCTATCACTGACCTCTGTGCTGATGATCTGGCTTCCTACTTCACAGAGAAAATAGAAAACATCTGTCCAAAAATCAACTCCCAACCTCAAATTGCTGTTAACCCTACCTCTCCCCACAATTCCTCCATCTCACTCTCCACATTCGACCCAGTCACAGAAGAAGAAGTCTCCATGCTCCTCTTTTCCTCTCGTCCCACCACATGCACTGCTGACCCCATCCCCTCACACCTACTCCAATCTCTCTCTCCGGTGGTCACCACTCATCTCACCCTCTCTTCTGGCATCTTCCCCTCCTTCTTCAAACACTCTATCATTACTCCATTACTAAAGAAAACGTCTCTTGACCCATCCTGCACAAACAACTTAAGACCAGTCTCCAATCTCCCTTTCATCTTTAAACTCCTGGAGTGCCTGGTCTACTCCCACCTCACTCATTACTTCTCCACTCACTCTCTTCTAGACCCATTACAGTCTGGTTTCTGCCTCATACATTGTACAGAAACTGCTCTCACCAAAGTGACCAATGACCTTCTGACAGCAAAACTTAATGGTGACCACTCTCTGCTTATTCTTCTTCATCTCTCTGCAGCCTTTAACACGGTTGATCACCATGCTGCACTGCATCGGCATCAAGGACATGACCCTCTCCTGGTTCTCTTCCTATCTTTCTGACTATTCTTTCAGTGTATCATTTGCTGGCTCCACTTCCCTCTTCCTCTCACTATTGGGGTCCCTCAGGGTTCAGTCCTTGGACCTCTTCTCTCTCTACACAGCCCTGATTGGACAGACTATCAGCAGATTTGGCTTTCAGTACCATCTTTATGCTGATAACACACAACTATACACTTCTTCCCCTGACCTCACTCCTGCTGTAATAAAGAACACCAATGACTGTCTAACCACAGTTTCCAATATCATGTCCAGGGGCGGGCTGGTGCACCTTGCCTCGGGAGGCAGTGAGATGTTTTCAGCCCTAGGGCTTGGGGGTGCTAGCGGAGTTTGAGATGTGAGGAGGGTGATAGGGGGGGGTGCGAACCTACTTCGAGAGCTGAGGACCGGAGGGGGCACACTTTCCATGCTGCCGGGCGTGTCGGCTGCTGTCAAGTGTTATCGGCAGCGGCCGCAAATCAGAGCTGGACCGGCCCATTTCAGTATGGGGCGGTCCTGGATGAGGCCAATATCACCAGCCTGGGGGGCACTTGCCCCCTGCCACCTGGGCCAGTCCGCCCCTGATCATGTCCACTCTCTGTCTCACACTCAACCTTTCCAAAACTGAACTTCTTCTGCTCCTGCCCTCCACTCACCTCCCTAAATATGACATCTCTCTGTGTGCGGCACTACAATAACGCCTAGTCAGCAGGGCTGTCAGGGCAGGCCAAAGTCATCTAGACCTAGCCTATCCGCTCCACCAGTCTCAAGTGATTATTATTATTATTATTATTTATTCATTCATTTAGCGCTATTAATTCCATAGCACTTTACATACATCAGTAATGCTGTGTCTCTTGGAGCTCACAATCTAAACATCCTTTCAGTATGTCTTTACAATGTGGGAGTAAACCGGAGATAGAAATAAGGAGAAAGAGATAGAAGAGGGACAGGCAGGGAGAAACAGGGACAGATAGAGAAGATGCAGGGACAGGCAGGGAGAACAGGATCCACACGGATCCTTCATAACATGGATACGGATGGCTATTTGCCATCCGATTGCAGGGATCCATGTGGATCCATAGCTGTCCGTGAGGATCCGACCAAAACACAGATCCCCACGGACAGCCACAAATCGTAGTGTGAAGGCAGCCTTAGGAGTGTGAAGCTTTGGGCTTTAAAAGCCTGGCAACTGAGCTGAAATGGGACAACCATGTGCAGTGGCAAGTCTGGGGGATGACTTGTATTGTTTCCCACATAATGACAAAGGCATGACTCCTGTCTAATGACTTTTATGTACCTAAAGTTTCTTCAGTTGACTACTACAGCAAAAGTTATTGTTCCCCCAGTCACCTACTATATGGGAGCTTTGATGCCTGACTTACCTCTGCTGATAAAACAATAGTATAACAGATTAATTACTATATGGATATTGATGGATCAGGGAGTGGACAGGACAGTGTATATATACAGTTGTGGCCAAAAGTATTGACACCCCTGCAATTCTGTCAGATAATACTCAGTTTCTTCCTGAAAATGATTGCAATCACAAATTCTTTGGTATTATTATCTTCATTTAATTTGTCTTCAATGAAAAAACACAAAAAGAATTGTCCTAAAGCCAAATTGGATATAATTCCACACCAAACATAAAAAAGGGGGTGGACAAAAGTATTGGCACTGTTAGAAAAATCATGTGATACTTCTCTAATTTGTGTAATTAACAGCACCTCTAACTTACCTGTGGCACCTAACAGGTGTTGGCAATAACGAAATCACACTTGCAGCCAGTTGACATCGATTAAAGTTGACTCAACCTCTGTCCTGTGTCCTTGTGTGTACCACATTGAGCATGGAGAAAAGAAAGAAGACCAAAGAACTGTCTGAGGACTTGAGAAGCCAAATTGTGAGGAAGCATGAGCAATCTCAAGGCTACAAATCCATCTCCAAAGACCTGAATGTTCCTGTGTCTACCGTGCGTAGTGTCATCAAGAAGTTTAAAGCCCATGGCACTGTGCCTAACCTCCGGATGTGGACGGAAAAGAAACATTGACGAGAGATTTCAACGCAAGATTGTGCGGATGGTGAATATAGAACCTTGACTAAGGCTGGGGTCACACTTGCGTTTTTTTCATGAGTTTTTGGAGACCTGCGTTTTTAAAAAAGTATGTAAAAACGCACCCATAAGCCCCCATGTTAAAAAACGCATGCCCTAATAGCAAAAACGCATGTCTTAATAGCAAAAATACATGTGTGACAGTACCATGCGTTTTTGTGTGCGTTTTTGCAATTATGTGATTAGCTGACATCAAAAACGCATGCAAAAACGCATGGTACATTAGTACCATCCAAAAACGCATGCGTTTTATAAAAAACGCATGCGTTTTCCATAGGCGCCCATGTTAAAAAAATGCATGCATTTTTAAAACAGCACCAAAAATTAGTGCATGCACTATTTTTTGGTGCTGTGTTAAAAACGCATGCAAAAACGCAGGGTGCCATCAGACACCTTAAAAAACTCATTCTGAAATGACAAAACACATGAGTTTTTTTAAGTCACTAAAAAAAACTCATGCCAAGTGTGACCCCAGCCTTACATCCAAACAAGTTCAAGCTGCCCTGCAGTCCGAGGGTGCAACAGTGTCAACCCGTACTATTCGTCGGCGTCTGAATGAAAAGGAACTGTATGGTAGGATACCCAGGAAAATTATTGACCTAAATTTACCACTATCATGAAGTCCAATATGTCACGAAAAATCTCAGAATCGCTAGGATCCGTTGAAGTGTTCCAGGATTATTACCTCATAAAGGGACACTGGTCAAAATTGCAAAAAATGAACCAGGTCAGTAAGGTCAAAATAGGCTGGGTGGTGAAGGGGTTAAATGGCTCAGTGAAAAAAAAAGAGGTAGAAATTCAGAAGAGTTGGATCAGAACAGTCACGTGACCATGATTTCATCAAAGCACTTTAAACATCGGAATCTACATTGATGCAGAACTGCTAATATCAACATAGTTTATGCTGTAAATGTGCGCTCAAAAGGTACTGTCACACGCTGCCATATGGCTTCCATATCGCTGGTGATTTGACGTGCGTGCACATGATTTGGGCAATTTTTTGTGATCGCCGTGGACACATATCGATCTCGCGTGCTATCTCTGGCGATCCTGCGTTCCGGAAATTGCCTGGAGAACACCGCAAGCGATGTTCCCTTCATACATCGCCGCGAGATTGTGCGGATGGTGAATATAGAACCTTGACTAAGGCTGGGGTCACACTTGCGTTTTTTCCATGAGTTTTTGGAGACCTGCGTTTTTAAAAAAGTATGTAAAAACGCACCCATAAGCCCCCATGTTAAAAAACGCATGCCCTAATAGCAAAAACGCATGTCTTAATAGCAAAAATACATGTGTGACAGTACCATGCGTTTTTGTGTGCGTTTTTGCAATTATGGGATTAGCTGACATCTAAAACGCATGCAAAAACGCATGGTACATTAGTACCATCCAAAAACGCATGCGTTTTATAAAAAACGCATGCGTTTTCCATAGGCGCCCATGTTAAAAAAATGCATGCATTTTTAAAACAGCACCAAAAATTAGTGCATGCACTATTTTTTGGTGCTGTGTTAAAAACGCATGCAAAGACGCAGGGTGCCATCAGACACCTTAAAAAACTCATGCTGAAATGACAAAACACATGAGTTTTTTTAAGTCACTAAAAAAAACTCATGCCAAGTGTGACCCCAGCCTTACATCCAAACAAGTTCAAGCTGCCCTGCAGTCCGAGGGTGCAACAGTGTCAACCCGTACTATTCGTCGGCGTCTGAATGAAAAGGGACTGTATGGTAGGATACCCAGGAAGACCCCACTTCTTAACCCGAGACATAAAAAAGCCAGGCTGGAGTTTGCCAAAACTTACCTGAGAAAGCCTAAAACGTTTTGGAAGAATGTTCTCTGGTCAGATGAGACAAAAGTAGAGCTTTTTGGGCAAAGGCATCAACATAGAAATTACAGGAGAAAAAAAAGATGCATTCAAAGAAAAGAACACGGTCCCTATAGTCAAACATGGCGGAGGTTCCCTGATGTTTTGGGGTTGCTTTGCTGCCTCTGGCACTGGACTACTTGACCGTGTGCATGGCATTATGAAGTCTGAAGACTACCAACAAATTTTGCAGCATAATGTAGGGCCCTGTGTGAGAAAGCTGGGTCTCCCTCAGAAGTCATGGGTCTTCCAGCAGGACAATGACCCAAAACACACTTCAAAAACAGTAGAAAATGGTTTGAGAGAAAGCACTGGAGACTTCTAAAGTAGCCAGCAATGAGTCCAGACCTGAATCCCATAGAACACCTGTGGAGAGATCTAAAAATGGCAGTTTGGAGAAGGCACCCTTCAAATATCAGGGACCTGGAGCAGCTTGCCAAAGAAGAATGGTCTAAAATTCCAGCAGAGCATTGTAAGAAACTCATTGATGGTTACCGGAAGCGGTTGATTGCAGTTATTTTGGTTAAAGGTTGTGCAACCAAGTATTAGGCTGAGGGTGCCAATACTTTTGTCCGGCCCATTTTTGGAATTTTGTGTGAAATGATCAATGTTTTGCTTTTTGCTTCATTCTCTTTTGTGTTTTTTCATTGAAGAACAATTAAATGAAGATATTAATACCAAAGAATTTGTGATTGCAATTATTTTCAGGAAGAAACTGAGTATTATATGACAGAATTGCAGGGGTGTCAATACTTTTGGCCACAACTGTATATAAGAACCCTTCTGTTACCCGACATTCGGAAACAATACAATTAAACTAGTACGGCCCTCAAAATAATTAGCTATTTGCATACATTGTCTATAGTCACGTTCAAACCTTCTGGGCTCAATGTTCCCAATTTAAAGATCCAGTAGTTTTCTTTATTGATTAGGCTACTGTCTCAGGTATGTGATCAATTATTGTTAATCTTAAGCAACTTGGATCTTGTTGGTGTACCAAACACAAGTGTTTTGAGACACTATGCAGAAGGTATTTGTTTTTGATCTTGGAACGATGTTTGTTTAATCTGGCGTGCTTTTTCTGCACCGTATGACCCACATATTGAAGCCCGCATATACATTGCAAAAGGTACACTACATGACTTGAATGGCAGTACACCCTGCAGTTTATATAAAAATTTTCACCGGTTGTTTGTGAGCAGAAAGAAGTGATGCCATCATTGATAGTTCCGCAACACACACATCCCAGGGTTTTCCAAAAAAGCATCCTCTTGACGCCTGACTCGGTATTACATTAATGTCTTTACATCTCAACGCAGTATTGCTTGATGAAACAATACTGCGTAAAAATTTTTTTATTTTGTATATTAGTTTTGGCTTGTTAGGTAGATCTTTAGTCAAGATTGGGTCACCTTGTAGGATGAACCAATGCAGATTCAGTAGTTTCTGTATTTTTGCACTATATTTGCTCCTTAAGAGAGGCACTCTGCTGCAGCATTCCGATCGCTTCTGACAGATACTAATGAGCTGCAGGTCATTGGTATTTGTCAAAATCGCAGATGCTGAGTGGTTGGCAGCGCCTGCCAACCACTCAGCGGAAGCACTCCATGACCGCTTCCAGGGTCAAAGCAGGACCCCAGGCTGTCACATTACCAATGAAGATCCCACAATACTATCGCGGGATCTCCGGTGCAGGTGGGTAACAGCACATTCCCCGCCGCGGTGCCTTTGGATTCTGTTGTCAGTGATTGACAGCGGGATCCAAAGGGTTAACAGCACCGATCGGATCCCGGATCCGATCAGTGCTTTTAGCCCGACATCTCAGCTGATGAGATCAGCTGAGAAGATCAGCTGAGATGTTGGGTGTTTGATGTGAGCTCTGCGCCGGAGCTCACATCAAACACCATGACACGGCCCATGACGTTGTATAAAGTCATGGGTCATGAAGGGGTTAAAGAAAGCAATGTCTTTTGCCAAATTAAATGGAAGTGAGATTGCAGATTTTAACCCCTTTTGCACATATCATGATGCGGAACGTCATAGAAGCCGGTGACTTCTAGACCTGCATTGTGCCACAATGTCATGGCGGGATTGCGGCACTGTTGTCACGGTAACCGCCATCGCTCTCCGGTGTTCTGTGATTCTTATCATAGGACCCTGGAGCGTGATGTCGCCCCTACAATCGCTGCGATTGGTTGTTCAATTCTGAACGCAGCCAGTCTCAGCGATCATCATTCTGGACCTATGGAAGGGGCTGTCATAGCTGCTTCCATAGGATGGAGTACTGGGGGGGTGGATATCGCCCCCTCCAGCACTGAGGAGTGATCTTCCCATCAGCATCACATAGCCTGTGCCTGCCCGCCAGTGCCCGCTTCACTTTTCCTCCTGCTGCTCCCCTGTTTCTGTTGCCGCTCCCCTCTTCCCTCTCCTGATCCCCCGCTGTGCTTACCCCCCTTCCGCTTTTTGTTTCCCTCCATTCACACCCTCCCCTTCTGTGCCCCTGCCACTGACCTGCCACCTGTGCTGGCTCCTCTGCACCCTCTTCTCCATGCATGGAGAGGAGGGTGCCGAGGAATGGTGTGACAGCCAGGGCACAGCGTTCTGTGTGATCACTGTGCCCTAGCTCTAAGTACTGTGATCTTACAGATTACAACACTTGGGGTCTGGGGAGAGGGAGTGCAGTCTCTTACCTCTCCCCGGGGTGATTGGCTCATCATTATGAGCTGATCACCATGGTAACCAGATGTTGCCATGACAACATCTGTTCACCTGACCCAAGCCTCAGAGATCATGTGATCTCTGAGACTTGGGTTTGCCACAATGAAGGTGCACTGTTTGGCAATGATCTGCCATACTGTGCACCATGACTGTGACCCCAGAGACTGCAACAAGGGATTAAGTGTCCACTTGTTGTAGTCTCTGGGATCACAGTGATGGGACGTTGTATGGCGGATCATTGCCATACAGTGCACCATGACTGTGACCCCAGAGACTACAACAAGAGATCAAGTGCCCTCTTGTTGTAGTCTTTGGGGTCACGGTGATGGTGCACTGTATGGCAATAATCTGCCATACAATGCAACATGATTGTGACCCCAGAGACTACAATATGATGACACTTGAGTCTCTGCAGTTACACTGATGGTGCACTGTATGGCAGATCATTGCCATACAGTGCACCATTATTGTAATCTCAGAGACTGCAGGAAGAGGATGCTTAATCCGAGGATGCTTAATCTGTTGCTGCATCTCTGGATGTAGCAGAGGTGATCGAGCGTCGGGGACCATCGTTGTGGACTACATTGGAGGATAAAATAAAATGAAGTCTAAATTTGTGTTAGTTTGTTTTTTTTCTAATAAAAAGATTTTTCTCTGTGGTGTATTTTTTTTTTACTATTTTCTAGAGATTCCTAATAGCCAGGTGTAACATTGGCTTGACATTATGAATCTCGGGCTTAGTCCCAGCTGCCAATAAAAAAGCTGGAATTAACCCTTTTATTACTCGGTTTGCCACCGGCACCAGGGCAACTGGAAGAGTGAGTACAGCGCCAGAAAATGGCGCTTCAATGAATGCACCATTTTCTGGGGTGGCTACGGGCTGCAATTCACAGCATAGGGGGCCTTTCCATGCTGAGGATTGCAGCCCCCAGCTATAATTTCTATAAATAAAGAAAATTATGTCGTGCTTTGCTGTATTCTAGATTGTCAACCAGGTACAACTAAGTAGCAGGGGGTTGGTGGCAGTCCGTAGCTGCCAAATTGTACTTGGCTGGCAACCAAAAATATGGTGACGCCCCACATCGTTTTTTTTTTTTCTTTCAATTCTTTCCACAACTAAAAAACTACGTAGAGCTTCGCCATATTTTTAGTTGCCGGCCAGAGGTACAACTTGGCAGCTGAAGGTTGGAGTCCTCAGTGTGGATAGGCCCCCACACTGTAAATTGCAGCCTACAGCCACCCCAGAAAATGACTCATTCGTTGGAGGCGCATTTCTGTGCTGTACCCAGACTCTTCCAGCTGCCCTGGTTCCGGTGGCAAACTAGGTAATAAAGGGGTTAGTTCCAGCTTTGTATTGGCAGCTGGCACTAAAAGATTCATAATGTTGTGCCAATGTTAGACCCGGTCATTAGGAATCTCTAGTAAATAAGTAAATAGAAAATAATACATGACACTCAGAGAAAAATAATTTTATTACAATAAAAAACAAACATCTGAACTCCACCTTTATTACTCCCACATAACCCTCCATGATCCTTCATCCAGAGTCTGCAGGGAGAGAACAAGCAATCCTCTCCCTGCAGAGTCTGCAATCACACTGACCGCAGTCAGAGACTGCCACAGGGGTGTGATGACGTAATTTATTGAGTAACCTGGGCTCCCCATGGCAGTGAACTCAAAATGTTGTCACTTGTTTGCTGTTTAGTCACATCAGGGGCTCTCCAAACAGGATATAACACCCACAGACCATGCCATTAAAATCTGTGTTCCAAAATGTCACTCCCTCGCTTCAGTGCCTTGCCATGTGCCCAAACAGTGGTTTTCCGCCACATATGAGGTATCAGTGTACTCAGGAGAAATTCAATATCACGCCCATGGGGGCATGATAAAGACATCAGGAGACAGGAATAAGGACAGAAAGAGGATGCCCTGGGGAGCTAGTAATGATAGCCCCTCTTCATTAACATACCAGGGCTGTAAGGTATAAAAACATTTTATAAAACATTCACAGCTCACATATAGGACAGAGACGAATAGTTAGAGTAGTAATAGCAAGGTGCAGGGACAGGTAGTGATAGCCTGGGGGACATTATCTAGGTGACAGGTTCACTTTAATAATCTTTTTGAATGTAATATTGAGTAGCTTGATTGGCGCAGTTTTTAGATTGGTGTCACTTTTGGGTATTTTATGTCACAACGGCCCCTTAAAGTCACTTCAAATATGATGTGGTCACTAAAAAAATGGTTTTGTAAATTTTGCTGGAAAAATGAGAAATTGCTGATGAAATTTAAACCCTTGTAACTTACTAACAAAAAAGAAGTAGTTTCCAAAATTGTGCTGATGTGAAGTAGACATGTGGGAAATGTTATTTATTAACTATTTTGTGTCACATAACTCTCTGGTTTACCAGAATAAATATTCTCATATTGAAAATTGGAAAATTTTCCAAACTTTTTACAAATTTTCAATTTTCTCACAAAAGTTATTGACCTAAATTTACCACTATCATGAAGTCCAATATGTCACGAAAAATCTCAGAATCGCTAGGATCCGTTGAAGTGTTCCAGGATTATTACCTCATAAAGGGACACTGGTCAAAATTGCAAAAAATGAACCAGGTCAGTAAGGTCAAAATAGGCTGGGTGGTGAAGGGGTTAAATGGCTCAGTGAAAAAAAAAGAGGTAGAAATTCAGAAGAGTTGGATCAGAACAGTCACATGACCATGATTTCATCAAAGCACTTTAAACATCGGAATCTACATTGATGCAGAACTGCTAATATCAACATAGTTTATGCTGTAAATGTGCGCTCAAAAGGTACTGTCACACACTGCCATATGGCTTCCATATCGCTGGTGATTTGACGTGCGTGCACATGTTTCGGGCAATTTTTTGTGATCGCCGTGGACACATATCGATCTCGCGTGCTATCTCTGGCGATCCTGCGTTCCGGAAATTGCCTGGAGAACACCGCAAGCGATGTTCCCTTCATACATCGCCGCATCACACGCCACAACCACATCAGATGTGGGCGTAGAGTTTGACCACAGCGAGGAGACAGGTATGCCAGAGTGTGTTACACCGCGCCTCTACCACTCCGATTGGCTTACACAACTGCGTTACCATTGGTCAGCCTTGTCTGGGAGTCTGCCCACTACATGACGCATCTGCCCTTTCTACTATCTCGCTACTCCACGCTCGTGCCATGTGTTGCAGCTTCTGCAAGACACTTTGTCTTCGCCAAAGTGCCACACAGGACGGCTTGTCTGTTGCTCTGTGGATGACACTATGAATGGCTATGTGTGCGTCTCTTGGTGACGTCGGTAAGCAACAAACAACACTCTGGACATATGTGCATGGATTGTGTCAGGCCATGGCTGAACTATGTGTGTGCAGACTTGTTTCTCTGCGGGTACTGATGTCTACCTCCATCCTTCCCAAACATAATACAATTGTCCATGTGTGTGAACACATACCCATGTGTAATGCCATTTAATATGGACAAGGAAATAGACTCACAGCATACAGTGTGCCCCAAAGTGCTGAACCTGTGTACAGGACATTTGAAGACAATGCTGCAGGGACCCATAAAGACCATTGTGGTCTCACATACCTCTCTGCACAGCATAATGCTATGTGCAACGGCCCTGTATTTAAAAGTCAACACATACACAGGTAGTTAGGATCGTTTTTTTTGAGTTTTAATTTTTTGCACAAACAAATGTAACAAAATTACAGACACATCCAAAGCACAAGTGTTTACATCACACAAATAATAAAAACGTGAACGCAAACAATGGCCATAAGAAAAAGAATAAAGGTAAATAAAACAAAACAATTAAATTTGAAGTCCAAACAAAACCCAAATAAAGGAAGACAGTTTAAGCCAAAAACAAACAAACACAGTCCTTGTGGTGCAGCCACACTGGTGACTACACCCTTCTCCTGCTGGTGGTGCCTGACAACCCCAGCCACTCTACACCTGTTATTGCTGCCAGGCCACTTCCCCAGGGCCATTGAAGTAGGAGCAGTAGTTGTCCCTAGTGCTTCTGGCATCCTGCGGACTCAGACCCTGGCTCACCGGCTGGAGTGGCGCAAGACCTGGGTTGGATGCCCGACATGCTCCGGGACTGACTTCCCTTGTTGTGGAGTCCACTGAATCCACATAACTTGCCGGCGTGTATGATGCAGTATCCCTACAACGCAGGAAGTTATGCAGCACACAGCATGCCAGCACTACTATATCTATAGATTCCAGTTTCACATTCAAAGGCGAATGAAACAAGCGGCACTATTGGCCATGATCCCGAACACATTTTCAACTACACGGCGAGCCCGGGATAGCCGGTAATTCAAAATGCTTTACTTAGAAGTAACAGTCCTCTGTGGATATGGCCGAAGTAGGTGAGCATGAAGTGGAAATGCTTTATCCCCCACAAATGCGAAGTTGAAATGACCGGTCGTGACATCATTTGAGGGCAAGTTGAGAGCACCTCTCCTCAGGTCTTGCCCAAAGAGCTGTGTCCAAACACCCCCCCATTTGACACACGGCCGTTCATGCCAACATCCACATAGAGGAAGTCATAGTAAGCATTAACCAGGGCCAGGAGGACCACACTAAAATACCCTTTATAGTTGTAATAAAAGGACCCCGTGTTGGGGGGTTGTATGATCCTCACGTGCTTACCATCCAATGCCCCACCACAGTTTGAAAATTGCCACCGATCCGCAAAACCACTGGCAACGTGCATCCATTCTGCGGGGGTTGTTGGGAAACGCATGTAGGATGCCAGCAGGCAACTCCAGATGGCCTCACACGTCTTGGGTATGAGGCGGCTCAGCAGTGACCGGGAGACTGCTGCAGAGTATTGCAGGTCTGTCATCCTGTTGCCAGGAACCTCAAAGTAACAGCCAACCGGTCCTCAGCTGGCACAGCTAGATGCATCACAGTGTCCTGACGGGGCTGTCCATGGCCGAACGCGTTCCAATAGGAACTTGAAAGAGTCCTCAGACATAGGGAGACAGTTCCGGAAGTCATGCGAACTCCTATCCTCCAGCTGACGGACCAGGCGCATGTGGCTCAGGTTGTCTTTTTGCAGTAGCCACTTACAAGACCACATGCCGTGGTCTACGAGCCTGCAATCTCTCAGCTCTATCCTCCAGTCACAAGTCCTCCTCCAAGAAGGCAACAGCCACGAGAAGACTCTGTTCAGTGTCCATGATAAGCTCACCAAGCAACCCCTGGAAAAGTAAAAAAAAAAAACAATCAGCCAACAACATGTGAACAGTGACCAAAAAGGAAGATGAACTACTTCCCTACACACCTGCTACGCATAATTGCAGCTGAAACATGGCTCCCATCCTCTGCCCATCCCCCTGTCAAATTAATGCCATTATGACTTAATAGTACAAGCTCGTTTTCCCGATATACATGCACAAATATTATATTTACACCCATCACATTCCTCATTAAGTACATGGACATCCCCACCATACATTTTTGGTCAGAACCAACCCATATCTTACCCTATCATGTCTACGTACTCCAAGAAGGACTACAACAACCCCACAAAGAAGACCCCTTAATTCATATTCGTAGGCACCCCACAAAACCATATTGGTCAACACATAACACATGCATGGGGTGGGAACTTAGCCATGTGAAGGCTTTATGACACACTGCAGGATTCTGCATGACCACAATACATCCATGTTGTCTTGAAAACGCAGGATTCTGTCCGTCACACATTACCAAGCCTCCCGACACTCTGAAGGTGTCAGCATGAGCACTATACATACATCTTGTGTGTGCATGTCTGTATAATTCTACAAGAATTGGATATCTTTGCAAAACTACCGCAAACGGGCAACTTGGGGACACATTGCAGATTTGACACGACGAAATGGAGGGTCCATGATGAGGGTGCATCCGCCATTGTGTAACCATGCATACAATTGGTCCAACACAGCACAACAATGTCACACATTTGTACTGCACACACTTGGAGGTGCTGTTGTGCTGACCAACACATTACAGTTATCCAAAAATCATTGTCTCTACACAAACCACACTCAGCCATCGTGGAAGGGACGTCTGAACAGCAGTACTTACCCAATGACTGGTCAGATAGCTTGACCTTGCTCTGGCGTTGCAGGTTTTTATATCGTAAGCAGTCAATCATAATGCACGGCGTCATCCAATACACGCACCCGCCTCGGCGTTGCCACGCCCGACTCCTGTGACTTGCTGACTCTGATGCGTTCTTATTGGTTGGTGGCCCTTTTTAAGATGGCAGAGTTCACTTGTGATTCCACAACTCACATGCGACAACGTGGTAGCGTCTCTTCAAGCACACTATGCTGCTCAGACGGTAGGTATAGCGATGTGCATGCCTTGTTCATCTGTACATTACTGAGTGTTTCCTGGTACCCCTACCTACTGCTCCATATGTCATATTGTAATGCACGCTGTTGTCAATTTAGTGTTGTAGGGATGTTGTTTGTGAGTTTATGTAGCCAAGGTACGCCCCTCAATGTAATGTGTGACAGATAATGTGGCTCTACATAATACACCTGGCCAATGAATTTTGTAGTGCATTTGTGATGGTCTGCCACAAACACCTCCCCAACCTGTTATGTACTTCTACACAAGAACATAGTGTATTACTAGTCTTTGGCTGTGCCTACATAGTGGCCATGCTTATACATGTCTACGAACAATGCCCTATCACGATTGCTCCATCTACCAGCCTTCGACATAACTGCATCTGGCTGGAGTCCTGTGCTGGGGTCAGCATATGTACACACAAAAATGTCAGGCTTATGTGCACACGTGCCCAAATTATGCAATGCTCTTGACCTGTTGTCGTAATGTGCCCTTTAGTATTGTAACATCATGACATCATGCATACATGTATGTGTGATTGTGACGTTGGCTGTGCTTATGTTGCAGATGGGGGACAATCAGTATTTTGTCCCGGCTTTTCTGGCTATGTACCAGGACCATGAATGTCTGTGGCAGGTGCATTCCCCTGATTACAAGAACAATCAGGTGAAGGATGTGACCTATGGCCACCTTGTCTCCCTCTCCCAACAGCACCACCTGCGCACCATATTCAAAAAGAGTACAACCGTGTCCAGAGGTCCCAGTAATTAAAAGAAAGAAAACAGATATTGCGCCACACTGCAACTGGAGGAAATTAATACGTGGTTTTACTATGTGTGCACTAACTTTGACTGGTTGTGCAACTCCCCGCACAACCAGACTGATGGCTTAATGTGGGTCACCGTGTGACAGAGTCCAATGTTCCCTGCTCCTTTGATACTTCGGGGCTGAGGGTCGGCTCCTTAGTTCCTCCGGAGATGGAGGTGAGCTCCTTCACTCCTCCACCCGAAGAGGCAGACTCGATGCAATGGCTTCCGTCCAAACTCCACACTGTGTATCAGTTGATCATTCAAGGGTGGGTCTTAATGGCGTACTGTCAGGTCCTGTGGATCTTAGAGCAGCTCACACATCGCCTTCCCATAAGGGAGAAAGAGATTAGCAGATAGAAAACAAGCGGTGTCAAACGTTTGGAGCGCTAAAGAAACCACGGCTTGTTAATTATATTACCAATACTTTATTACACGAACAGCAGGGGTCCAGTATGCCACAACGCGTTTCAACGCACTGTTGTGTCTTTCTCAAGTGGATCCACTTGAGAAAGACGCAACTGTGCATCGAAACGCGTTGTGGCATACTGGACCCCTGCTGTTCGTGTAATAAAGTATTGGTAATATAATTAACAATCCGTGATTTCTTTAGCACTCCAAACGTTTGACACCACTTGTTTTCTATCTGCAGAGGTCCCAGTAGTCTGGGATGGGGAGTGAGGAGGTATATGTGCCACAACTGTGGTATTATGACCTCCTCACTTTCACTCGGGACCAGGTTGTCCATCGGAGAATGCGGGGCAGCAAGGTGTTTGATGAGGCAACGGCGGCCACATCCGAAGCAACGGCGCCGTCACAGGAGGTAGGTCTACTGATTATTGTTGTGTCTGATTACCCCTTTGTGGTTGTACTAACGTGTTTTTTTGCCAACCAGCTGCACGCACTATCCTTGTGGTGTTTTTTACATAATCTGTGTGTTGTGGTGAAGGCTCACACACTAGACTCCTAATGATTTTGTTGAGTGATTGTAGGGCCACATCACCTAGCATGTTGTACCGTCAGGTGAGTTGAGTGCACACTTTTCACTGTTCCATAGTCTTGCTTTCATATATGCAATGTTTGTGTTGACCTAGCACACTGGCTTGGTAATGCTGCTGCTTATCTGTAATTTGTAACATACATTTGGGGGTACATGAGAAGTGTTTGACCCTTTTTTTTTTTTTTTAATTAATATTTACAGGAGCCTCCAGAGCTGCAGTCCAGCCAAGAGGAATCACCTGTGGATGATCCTCCCCCATCAACATCTGAGGGGGAGGTTGTGTGTGGTCCCAGTATGGCAGGGCCGCACCCTGGACCCAGCTCATTCATTCATCGTCGACGCCCACCAACACCTCCGATGACTGAGCTGGAAACGTGGGCGAAGAGGGTGCTGCTTCACACCGAAAATCAGCCAAACACTGGGATTGGGCATCTAGTTAATGAGAGGATGGCCAGGCTGGACCCAGGGCAGCGCAGACTAGCTGAGAGGCTCACTATTCGGGTCCTGGAAGCTACTGAGAACATGGCACTGACGCCACGAACCCATCTGGTGTTCCCCAGTGGGCAGTTGTCAGTGTCCCATGGTCCGAGGCTGCTCACATATGGGCCTAGACTCCTGACTTGTCCAGGGGCCCCAGAGAACCCCCCCCCCCTAGTTGGGCTTCTGGTAGGGGATATAGGGATATGGAGCCACAACCCTCATCTGACACAGTAGAGGATTACCAACATGAGGAGAGACACTACCAATAACTGTTGGCAGAATTTGGGGCAAAAGCTGTTTTTGTTATTTAAACATGGTATGGGTTGTTTTTCATTTGGTTTCTGTTAATAATAAACTTTTTTGGTTCACTAAACACTCAGTTTGGCTGTGTAACGGTCATGTATGTGTATGTATGTAGTGTGATGTTGTATTACTGGGCAACTATGTGTCTCACGTGTATAGCCAGCATAACTACTATCACACGGTAAGGTGCAGATGTTGAGATATGCTACATCTGTTTGGCCCCTAGGTGTGAGAATGGCTTGGTAAAATTTTTATAGGCCCTACATGGGTCTACAAGTGTGTACTCGGCCCTTAAAACATGTTTGTTTGGTTTGACATACATTGATATGAAGTAGGGTATTTCCCAGCGGATGTGTGATATGGTCAGGGTTACATTGGGTCAGTAATGTTGTATTGTGCTACATACATTGATGGGGTGCCTCCTTGCAGGCCTTCCATCTGTTAAAAGTAATGTTAGCACATTCAATGCTAATGTGTGGCCGAAGACATTTGATTGTGGCTGAGAGATGTAGTATGCGCAAAGTCCTGCACCTCTGGATGGATGGGAAAGATGCAAAATACTGTAGTGGGCTTAGCACAATAATTTTATTGGCTATCTCCTTTTTTTGGTTCCCTCAATTTGGGGGCCATTTTTTATTTTTTTTTTAAAACATAATTTTTATTAACATTTTCAAATTTCCAATAAACATTTTGTACATGTTATAGTGTTTTTTTTTCCTTGGTATTCTTCCAACTGCGTATCCGTACAAAAATAAACAATTAACTCAACATTACAGTACACATTGTGTTAACATTCCCGCCCACCCCCCTCCCTCGTTCACATCTGCAAATAAAGAAGAGAGAAGATGAAACATGGAAGACCTGGAGGTCGCCATAATAGTTGTCCTTGTTCCGTATTCATTATAATCTTTGGACCTTATTCTCTCCTGACCGACCATATCCTTATAGTTTTTAACACTTTAACTTTGGATTTTCAGTTTTCCCAGGGAGCCCTGCATGTCTGACAGAATATACCAGGATGTATTCCTAAATGGGTGAACGATGTGTTTAATTTCCTCGTCAGGGAGTTGTGTCGTAATTAATTTTCTCCAGTATTTGAAGAACTTGTCCGTCTTTTTGTCCAAGTCCCTCTCCGCCTCTAGTCGTTCCCAGTTCATCACCCTTGTCAGTTCCGTCACCACGTCTCGTATATGTGGGAGAGATGGAATCAGCCACTGTCTCAAGATCAATTTCTCAGTCGTCCTTGTCAGGAGGTGTATTAGTCGCGTGTCCACTTTTTGTGTTTTTGTTCAATATAAGTTTTATTGAAAAAAGAAACAGAAATTTTTAATATTACAGAGTTATATCAGCAGTTATAAAACAGTGAGATCAGTGAAATAACAGTGTAATTTTCGTAAATGTTCGTTTTCAAACAGAAAACATTGGTCCAAATTCTTCCGGGAGGTTTTTTATCTACTTATCTGAAACATTATCTGTTGGAAGGAAAAGGTGTACCATGGTCTGCGCTGTTGTGACACGACAGATCACCAGGGAGACAATGCTTCAAATAAAAACTTCCTTTATTCTTCCTCTCCTACGAGTTTCGGAGCCAAATCTGAGCTCATTCCTCAGGGACATCCCAGGATCGGATGTGGCTCCGAAACATGTAGGAGAGGAAGAATAAAGGAAGTTTTTATTTGAAGCGTTGTCTTCCTGGTGATCTGTCGTGTCACAGCAGCGCAGACTGTAGTACACCTTTTCCTTACGACAGATATCGATTCTTCCACGAGCAGTGGCGGTGGAAGTCCAGCGGCAACTGTATAAGGCGCTCAAGCCGGTTCTGGGTATACACAACTAAGCAACGTGAGTGGTCACCACACATCACCGACTTTACCAGTGTCACCATTGATAGGGCACTATTCTGCGCCTCGTTTGTCTCCTTTGTGTTTTTCACACAGTATCTGAAACATTGGTGTACTGCTAAAACATGTAGATTAAACTTTACCTTTAAACATTTGGTAACATTCAATAAGTGCAATCGGTAGCTCGCGTGGCACCATTACACAGAATCATTCGCTTGTGGTGTCTCGTACAATGGGACTAAACCATTTGTGCATCATTAGTGTAACTGTTAAATTTTACATTGACGAGTATATTTCCCTGACAATCCCATCTTTAGTAAATATAAGAGAAAAACAATCTCTAACATCCATGTAGTAACCTCTAGACATTAACAAACTAATAGAAGCAAAGAAAAGGAAAGGATATATATATAAAGACGGGGGAAAGGAATAGTGGGGGTGTGTGACTTTTGTGAATTTAAGCACAAGAATATGGAAGGCTCACGTATTTAATAGGGTGCTCCAGAAAAATATATCAAGTCCAGAAGTGTAGTCTGGGCACACCAGTAAAAGGGGAAAAATGAAAGTATTGTCCACGTATGAATCTATTGCAGAAAACGTGTTACTTTATTAATGTCACGCAGTACATTCACCAACGTTTCGGCCATCGGCCTTCATCAGGGTACTAGTACAAGAATATTACATGAAATTAATACAGAAAGCAACAAAAAATTCATTTGTTAATTGGTGTTAGTGAAATCACCTCGTGATTCGCTGTGGGGTGGCAAAAAAGTAACACATGGTGTCCGTGTATAGTATACCTAGGTGAATCAGATATAAGTGCAGTGAGAAAACCTAGAGTCTTCATGTGTGTTGTGTTGGCACTTACGGTGGAAATTCTGTGACATAGGGACATGAAAAGTGTAAGGTTTAAGGTCAAAGGAGGGAGAAAAAAGAGAGAGGGATAATCCAAAATATAACAGAGTATTAGAAAAAAGCGGAAGAGTTACCAGAAAGGTACTTGTAGACGGAGTCCTGGGAAATTGAGGAGTCAAAAACGAAATCGACTAAGCCTATGGATGAAGAGGTAAAAATATAGCTTTACAAGGAGAGAAAACAAAAAGGGGGCTGCAACCAGAAGGAATGTCTGGAGATATTATAAAGAGCCATGTGTGTCTGTCAAAAAAAGGAAAAAACAAAGAGGCAGTATCTGAAAGAAATGCCAGAAGACATTTAGAGAGAGACAAGTGTGATGGTATAGAGTCATATCATAGTCTTAATCTTGAAACGTGCTATAGTAAAGGTAGAAAAATAAACAGCAAATGGAAGAGAGATCAAGAGGTTGCCCTCACTAACAGGATCATATGATATCGAGCCTGCAGAGGAGAGGAGAGAGAATCATGGAATCAATAAAATACATATAGGCACAGGGAAGTGCTCAAAATAGGAAGGTAAAAAGGTATAGTCAAAATAGTGAGGGAAAGCCTGAACAAAGGAGATATAGAAAATGTGCCTATACCTCAAGTGGGATAAGAGAGTCATACATCAAGCCGCTGTTTTCAACACAGCTGGCAGAATGCCAGATGTGGGTTAACTCTGGAGAGACATAAAATGTTTTACTTTCATATATATCAAATATCTCAAAGCTGCTGAGAAAGTCACAGAAAATAGATTAGGTATTACCTTGAGGCAGAGTATAAGGCAAAAAAGGAAGGGGGGCACATCTATATGGAGAAATCCTATGGAGTATCAAAGAGAGAAGAGATGTAAAAGAAGCTATAGAGAAAACAAGAGGCAGGGGTTGCATAAGGATACACACCTTAAGGTAAAGAGACAAGGCTCTGGTGCTGCAATAAAGAAAAGGGAAACAGTCATGATAAGCCGGAACGAGGGCTGAGAGAAAGTGGGAGCCCAGAGAGACAAGTACCTGTTGCGTGCATCAGCTTGGTCAGGGGCGATGTGCGGCGAGCGTATGTGTAACGCCGCTATTTACAGGGGAGTGGGCGTGACGTGGAGACGTCATTTCCGGTCTTTGGACCGCAAGGAAATGCGGCCCGCCGGTGAACGTGCGTGCGTAATACGTCATGTGTATCTGCGCATGCGCAGAGGCTAATAGTGCAAAGCGTCCGCTCTGTGGTGCTGGTGATGTTGTTGCTGCGTTGCCCAGGTGACGGATCGCAAGAACATGTGCCAGAAGGTGCCATCCACAGTTTAGACATTCAATAATGCATCTAGGGAACATGAAACAAAGAGAAATTAGTAATCAGGCATTGGCAATAGTAACAATATTACAATACAGGGTTAAGGAGAAAACCTGAATCTGGGTGACTAGTCTTAGGATAATCCATAGAAGATCCATAGAGCACACCAGACCTGTCTAATATAGGGACAAAAAAACACACTGTGTATCGGAAAAAAAAGGGGGGGTTGGTCATAAGGAACCTTGTTAATGCATACAAATCCAACATGATCGCATATATATTATAAATCATTGCAACAGGTAATCTTGTTTGTTAACAGAAGAAAACTATTTAGATGGGTAAACAAATGTTTTATATAAAACGACAATGCATTCAAGGACCTCATAACCAACTGGATATGGGCATGATTAGTACCAATCAGAATTGTTCAAACTCGCGATTAAGACCTAAAGGTTCCAAGGTTTGTAAAGTATGGATCCAGTAGGCTTCACGCATTTTGAGCCTCCGAATCCGGTCTCCTCCTCTTCTCTGAGGAGGGACGTCCTCAATGATCTGAAAGCGTAATTGTGACACGCTGTGGTTATGCTCAACAAAATGATGTGGAATGGGTAAAAGTAGATGTTTACATCGTATGGTAGATTTATGCTTGCTAATGCGGTCACGTATATGCTGGGTAGTTTCCCCAACATATACGTGACCGCAAGGACATTTAATGAGGTACACCACAAATGTGGATGAGCAAGTGAAGAATCCTTTGACTGGAAAACGTTTACCCGTTCGAGGATGTGTGAAAAAGTCACCCTTGATGATATTGTTGCACTGGTTGCAACTTAGACAGGGAAAAGTGCCTCTCCGAGGTGTTTGTAACGTTAATTGTTGTGGCATTCTCTTACTAGAGCCAATGTCAGCTCGTACTATTGTCTGTTTGATGTTAGGTGCCCTTTTGTGGCAGAACAATGGACGACCAGCAAATTCGGGGATTTCAGGATAACTAGAATTCAGAATATGCCAGTGCTTCAGAATCACCCCCTGTATAAGCTTGCTAAAAGGGTGATACGTGGATACGAATGGTACCCGTGGACCGAAAGGAGTCCTTGTTTGTTGGCCAAGGGAATGGCCTTGAGAGATATGTTCGGGATAACCCCGTTCCCGGAACTTGGTGGTCATCTCATTGTGTCTCATTATTCTAGTCTCTGGGTCAGAGACAATCCTGTCAATCCTTACATGCTGTGATCTCGGTAATGAAGTCTTAACATGTTGTGGGTGGCTACTACTGAAATGAAGCAGGCTATTTCTGTCAGTAGGTTTAACATAAAGATCCGTTGTTAGTTGCCCAGTGGAGTTAATCATGACCCTGGTGTCCAAAAAATTAATCTGTTGTTTGTCATGGTGAATGGTAAACGAGAGATTTGGAACCAGAGAGTTGATCTCATGAAAGAAGGAATACAAAGATGATTCCGTTCCTTGCCAGATGCAGAAAATATCATCTATGTAACGGCGCCATATCAGGGCATGTTCCGTTACAAGGGGATGATTAAAGATATAGTCATGTTCAAATTTGCCCATATAGATATTAGCATAGGGTGGGGCTACATTAGCCCCCATTGCCGTGCCCCGTTTCTGAAAGAAGAATGTATCTTCAAAGAGAAAAAAGTTTTTTTCAAGCACCATATGTAATAGGCTAATGCAAAATTCTTTCTGAGATAAGCTGTATTGGTGTTGTTGGTTTAAGAGCCATTGAACAGCGGCAATGCCCATACTGTGATCGATACTCGTGTATAGGCTATTTACATCAAACGTGACGAGGATAGAGTCACTAGGAACATGGTCCAACTCTCTGATTATATCCAAAAAAGCGTTAGTGTCTTTAATATAGGACTTAAACGTCGGAACAAGAGGACTAAGCATTTTTTCTAGAACTTTAGATAGGGGTGAAAGGACCGAGTCCGTGGATGCCACGATGGGACGTCCCGGCGGCCTAGTCAAGTTTTTATGAATTTTTGGAAGGGTATATAGTACCGGTGTTATGGGGTGCAGATTAATGAGGTAATCAGCCAATTTTTGGTCAATTACCCCATTGGATCTATAATGGTTAACTATTTGTCTAATGTCCTTTTGGATGTCGGACGTGGGGTCTCTTGTGATCGCTTCATAAGTCAAAATATCAGAAAGCTGTGATCGTATCTCAGTAATATAATAACTTTTGTCCATTACTACCAGCGCACCGCCTTTGTCAGCCGGTTTTATGATAATACTTGAATTATTTTTAAGATCTATCAGGGCCCTTGACTCATCAGGTGTCAGGTTATGTTTCAAACGTAGATCGCCATTATGAATCTGGTTTTCAATGTTTTTAACATCACGTGTAACGAGCTCGACAAATGCTTCCACGGAGTGATACTTTTTAGGGGGCATAAAGGAACTTGGATTAAAGAGACCAAGATCCTGGAGGTGTATGGTGTTGTCGGTACCAGTTACAGGAGTCAGAGCAGGATTCACCGAAAAATGGGTTTTGAGTCTAAGGGACCTGAAAAATCTATTTAACTCCTGATCTAGTTGAAAGGAATTAAAGGATGGAGTGGGGCTAAAGGAAAGTCCCTTTTGTAGGACGCGAAGTTCTGTGGGAGAGAGGCTGTATGAGGATATGTTGTACACCAATGAGGACCCACCTGTGATCTCAGAACCATTCGTGAAGGGCCTGGAGCGCCTCTTCCCCCTCCGTGCCTTTTTCTTGCCGGGCGCCGACCTAAAAAAGGAGGAGGAGGGTACTGAGGAGGGTAGTGAGAATATGGTGGGTAAGAGGGTGGGTGTCCGTATTCTCCTTCCGAGCCTGAGGAGGAGTAATAGCCTGCTCTGGGAGGTACTGGCTCTACAGATCGCCATCTGTAAACTTGTTGTTTCTCGTAGTCCTCCCTATCACGGTTGAACTTCGCCTTCTTTCTGGCTTGTAAGGTCTTTTTGAAATCGTTATTAGAAGACACGGCTTTTTTCTTGGCTTTCTCAAAGTCGGCGATTGATAGAGAGTCTTTCAGTTGTTCTTCAAGGGTCGCAACGCTCTCACTGAGCTTCTCCAACTCGTCGTGTAAAAAGTCGATGGTCAATAGGATCAGGTCCATTGAGCACTTGTTGAGGATGCTTTCGAACTTTAGGCAATAGGCTTCATTGTCTGAAAAAAGTGTCGGGCGAAGAGAAACACGTAGGCCTCGTGGTATTCTCTGGGCCCTATGATATTCCGCTAGGGTTATGTAATGTAAGTCTAGGGCTGTTTGCTTCTTTAGTTCTCTTTCGAAGCTTGTGGCACGAGTTTCCTCAGGAGGAGTATCAAGAAACTCATGGGGTTTTCTTACTCGTGAGAGTATTGTGTTAGTGTGGTCGTCATCATAGGAAAAGGTCTGAAAGGACATTTAGATATACGGAGCACCTCCTAAAAGGGGGTAAACTAAGCACAAGAATATGGAAGGCTCACGTATTTAATAGGGTGCTCCAGAAAAATATATCAAGTCCAGAAGTGTAGTCTGGGCACAGTGAATTTAAATCTGGTGTATTCTCTCATCTTTTCTGGATCTCTAAAAATACCCTTACATACTGCTCTTAGGTGCCCATGTGCAATTACCCTGTCAAGGTAATTAGTGCTCTTATAGTAGGGGAGTCCCAAAAGATTATCCACAGGCTCCATGTGTGAAGAAATTTGTCCCCGCATTGGCGACCTCAGCTGTGAGTTCCTCCATCCTGCATAATCTATTAATTTCTAGCACCCATTCAGATATAAGAGGTTGATGAGACGTTTTCCAGTGCCTAGGTAATATGTTTCTCGCCGCCACAAGACAGAACCGTAGTATATTAGATTTTTGGGATCTAAGCGATCCCGGTAGCATTGAGAAGAGTGCTATTAGGGGTGTTCTGTTGACTAAAAGATCTGTGATTTGCTGGTAAGTATCAAACATCTTCGTCCAAAAGGGCTTAATCAAATTGCATTCGCACCAGATGTGTAACATAGATCCTGTCTCTGTTTGGCATCTCCAGCAAACATCCAAGACAGCAGGGTAGATTGAGTGAATTGCCATCGGGCATTGATACCATCGGGAAATTAATTTGTAGTTTCGTTTTTGACTTGCACAGGCCATGGAGATTTTATGTGTGTAAATAAAAGCTTTTTTCCATTCTGTTTTTGATAAGTTTATGTTTAATTTCCTCTCCCATTTTTTAATAAATGTAAGATCTTTTAGGTCTCCTGTGGTGTTGATCTCGCTATAAACGATAGAGATGGTATGGACAGGTGGGGACTCTTGCAGGAACAGTGTCTCAAATGGGGTAGGCACGGATTTGTATTTAGCTGAATCGCGGTGAAGGGACAGAAACGATTTTAGTTGGGTACGTTCAAACCAGGATATATTCGGTTTTATGACTTTCATAGTTTGAAAAGGGGGAAGGGCTCTGCCCTTCAGGATATGGAACATATGCGGGTCGTCATCCCTATAAGAGTAACGGATGTTAACTCGTCTCCGGGCCTATTTCGGTTCTATGAGCCGAGGGGATCCACTGTAAGTATTTTAAGGGGATTGGGACACCTTCCTGTTCTAGTTCAATCAGCTGTTTGGAAGCATAGTGATGCTGCCAGTCTAGTAGTCTCGTTAAGGTGACTGCTATGTAATAATTTTTAATATTTGGTGTCCCATCCTGCCATTTAAATGGAAAGCATTCAGCAAGGTGTCTCTGTTCCAGGGTGACGTTAAGGGCTTCAGAGTTTGTAAAATTTACTTTAAAGTTACTATATTTGCCAAATATCTCAAATTCCTTAATTAGCGAGGGAAAGGCAATCCGGGGCTGCAATACAGAAAGCAGCAAATCGTCTGCGAAAAGCTCAGCTTTGTAATGTTTTTGTCCCGTCTGTATTCCCCAGATATTGGGGTTTCGTCTTATTGCAGCAGCAAAATGTTCCATGACAATAACATACGGCAACGGGGACAACGGGCATCCCTGCCATGTGCGGTTGCGTATGTGAAAGGGAGAGGATAGAGCCCTGTTTGCCCTGACCCTCACTGTGGGGCAACTGTACAAAGAAGCCACCCTCTTCAGAAACCTGGCCCCCAGACCAATCTGTTGCAAAGCAGCCTGCATGAATCTCCAATCAACCCGGTTGAACGCCTTCTCGGCATCTATTGATAATAAACACATCGGTATAGATTTAGTTCTCAACCGGGTCATAAGCATTCTCTGTTTTTTAGTGTTATCCCTGGCCTCCCTACCTTGAACAAATCCTACCTGATCATTATGAATGATCTCAGGGAGGAGAGGAGCCAACTTATTAGCCAAGAGTTTAGAAAATAACTTGATATCAATATTTATTAAAGATATAGGCCTATAGTTGGCTACCTCTGTGTGCTCTTTACCGATCTTAGGGATAACACTGATGTGAGCTTCTAGAGACTGAGGAGCCCAGGAATTCTCTGGAAATATCACATTGAAAACTTTCATCAAAAGTGGAACGATCTGGGGGCCAAACTGCTTGAAAAACGTGGGAGTAAATCTGTCTGGCCAGGACACTTCCCTCCCAGAGAATGTTTAATAACTTCCAGAACTTCGGCCTCACTGAATTCTTTTTCCAAGACCTCCATGTCGGTATTGTCTAACAGGGGTAATGCTGTCTCTTTGACATACTTTACAGTTTTATTAAGGGCAGTTTGCGAATCTAAATTGTCGTAATGACCTTTTACATTGTATAGTTTGTCATAAAAGTCATGAAAGGCTTTAAGGATTTTTTTAGGATGTTGAGACTCCGTTCCCCCAGAGCTTCGTATTCGGGGGACGTACCCAGAGGTTCCCTTAGGATGAAGTATTCTGGCCTGTGGTCTCCAACATTTATCTGCATGTTCGTACATAAATCTATGTAATCTTGTTTTGAGCCTTAAGTATTTTTGATCGATGAGAGCCCTCAATTCCTCCCTGGCTACAAGTATGTCAGCTATCACACTTTGAGATTTTTTTATGAAAACATTCTAGCTCTGAGATCTTTTTAGTCAATAAGGTCACCTTTTTGGCATTCTCTCTCTTGAGGCGAATACCATACTTAATCAGGACCCCTCTGACCACACATTTCAATGCCTCCCACTGGTAAGGAAGCCTCATGGGGTCAGATTCATGCACCTTGAGGAATTCCGATATCGCTTCCTTGACAGCGTTACAGCATAGATTGTCATTTAGTAAGCTATCATTTAAACGCCACGTCCACTGTTTCGGAAAACCTTCCGACAATGAAAATTGTCAAAATATAGGCGCATGATCTGACCAATGAGTCTGTCCAAAGGAGGCATCGATCTGCCATGTAAGAATATGTTGGCTCCCCAGGAAAAAGTCTATACGACTGTAAGAATTATGCACATGAGAGAAGAATGAGTAATCCCGTTCGGATGGGTGCATAGCTCGCCATGCATCAACTAGATGAAGTTTTTGAATGGCTTTCCTAGTCGCATTTAGTTTCCTGCATGAGTATTTCTGTCGTCCCAAGGATGAGTCTATTTTGGGGTTAAGAGTGAAATTAAAATCACCCCCTAGTAGAATCGACCCCTCAACAAAATCGGCCAATTTAGTCAGGAGGGAAGTACATTCAGTTAGTGGGTTATTGTTGGGTGAATACCATTTGGCTATTGTAAAAACTGGATTGGATGTCGAGTTTTAAGAAGATGTACCTACCAGCCGGGTCCATCCGACTGTCCCTTATGGAGTGGATCAGTGTTCGGTGGATAGCAACGGATACCCTCCAGAATGCGCCTCTGGGTTGGGGCTGTGGAACCAGGTGTTGTAATTTCGATCACCAAAGCGGGGGACATGCCCCTGTTTAAAGTGGGTCTCCTAAAATTGACACATTTTGTTTATGCATGTCATGCAAAATTTGATTTCTCTTCTGGGGTGTATTAAATCCCTTAACATTTAAGGACCCCAGTGTTATCCGAGCCATAGTGTGTTTCAGAGATGTAAGATATTAGGGTATTAAATCTAAAGTAGATCTGATCCGTGTAAACCGCTGTTATATCTGTGTTCCCCTACGTAAACCTGAGGTGAAGGGTAGGGAAAGGAAGGGGGCGTAAAGAGAAAAATTATTATAAGATTATATAGAGTATAACAAGAAGAAAATATATGCAAACTCAAATAGTTATAAGTCTGTACAACAGTAAAATTATTGTTATTGTGGGGGAGTTGAAAGATCCAAAGACTTCAAGCATCAGGAAGTCCCCGTTAGGGGGTCGGCCCTCTACCAAGGAGCCTCCCACCCTAAACCCATATGCATAGTCTTAACTCCTTTTCCTTGTGGGAGCCTGAAGGAGAGCAGGTATCCATCATATCTCTATTAGTGTAGGAGAACAGAAAAGAAAATATGGGGTATAATTCCCAAAAAGAATTATCAATAGGGTGCAAAAGACTTGTGTAATGTTTGGTTCAACCCGGTCAGATTGGTACCTCCAGTATACACTGTATCCAGGGAAGAGCGTGTACCGGACTCCAAGGTGGGAAAGGACCCCTAGGCGAGCTCCAGGAGGAGCAGGTTTAGGGCCGACGCTATTATCCTGCTGTAAGGACTGTTTTTTGTTTGTTTTGCCATTGTGTGAAATAAAACACACTTGTTTTTGGGCTGAGCCTGAGTGTCACTGCCTTACTTGCTGCTGCTATAGAGACTGATCCCTACATATGGTGGAGAATGTGGGCAATGCAGTAAGGCATACACTAACCGCTGTAGAGGACGAGTTGTATGTCCTGGGTGAAGCAAGCCCTAAAGCAGCGCTCAGCAATGGAGGACGTTGTAAAGGCATTGATTGAAGCCAACCTGCAGCAGAAGCAGCAACAGCAGATGTATGCCGAGGCACTGCAGGCCCAGCAGCACAGCCATACGGAGGCCCTGAGACTTCAACAGCAAACTAATCAACTCCTGATGGAACAGTTAACAGCCCTGAGGTCAAGCGCACCATCTGATCCAAAGCAGGACATCAAGAAGAGGGTCCGTGCGTCCCTCCAAAAGATGACCGCAGGGGACGATGTCGAAGCTTTCTTGGCGGGGTTCGATAGTGGCAGAGCGAGAGAGTCTGCCGCCACACCAATGGTCGGAAGTCGTAGCGCCATATCTGATTGGAGAGCCCCAGAAAGCGTACTACGACCTGAGCGAGCAGTACGCCCGGGACTATCAAAAGGTAAAAGCCGAGATTCTAGCTCGATTAGGTGTGAATGTGTATCTCCGTGCCCAGAGAGTCCATCGCTGGGCCTATGTAGAGACTGTAGCGGTCCGGTCTCAGATGTATGATCTCGTCCATCTTGTAAAAAAATGGTTACAGCCGGAGCTGTTGTCCCCAGCGCAGATGGTGGAAAGAGTGGTACTGGACAAGTTTGTGTGGGCCTTGCCCCCAGCCATACAGCAGTGGGTGGGACATGGGGACCCTGTCGATGCCAACCAGCTGGTCGGTTTGGTGGAACGTTATGAGGCCACCCAGAACTTGTTAAAAGTTTCTTCCCCAGCCCGTGTGCTCCCCAAATCCGCAAGGTCACCGACCCTGAGAAATACAGGACTCTGACACGCACCCCCACCCCTGCAGGCCCTCAGGCAAGGAAGCTAGAGACTGTTGTATGCTGGAGGTGTCAAGAGCGAGGACACATTGCTGCAAACTTCCCTATCACCACCGATCCTACGGACTGCAGTGTGGCCCGGCGTGTCTCCCTCTATGCCTTCCCGGTATATACCGCTGCTTTCCCGGAGCCTGCACCTATCTCTCCCATGTGTCAGGTTACGGTGGTGGGATGTCCTGCAGCTGCCCTCTTGGACTCGGGAAGCCTTATCACCCTGGTGCATGCCACCTTGGCTGGGTCTGCATCCTACACGGGATGTAATGTGGGGGTCTTATGCATTCATGGGGATTTGAAAGAGTACCCTACCGCCATAATCACTATCCAAACCCCGAAGGGGGAGTGTCGTCATGAGGTGGGAGTGTTAGAGTCCCTGCCGTATGGACTGATCCTTGGGAGAGACTTTCCCCTATTCTGGACTCTGTTACCGGGAAACCCGGGGTTAAGGGGTAAACAAGTCCAGAATGTCACTGACCCTGAGCCTGAACCTCGTGATCCCGACTCAGGGGTGCCAGCCATGGGAGTAACAAGTGAAGACAAAAAGGACAAAAGGGGTGCAATGGTGCGGTATCCACGGACTAATTTGTATAGACACAAGATAACCTACTAACCTGTACAAGTTGCGCTGTCCATGCACAACTATGGTTAAAGCCTGATTTAGAAATCCTCCTCCTAGCCAAGTGTTGTGAGAGGAGGCGAGCAGCTGCAGGCACTCGCAGCGTCCGCGCTCACCTCCTGTTAGTTTCCGGACTCCGCCCCTCGCGTCCCATGTGATCGAACGTGGTGACGCGGAAAGGTCCTAGATTCCATGCGTGCAAGCGTTGCCTCGGTGATCGCAGGTCCTATAGCTATTACGAGCAGCACCAGCCGTGTCCTCCAGGGGAGATAGATAATATTAAAGCGATAGTCACGGTCCGATGGGCGCTCAGAGATAGATCAGGATCCTGTTCAGTAATAAGTCCTTTATTCCAGAAAACCTCCTTCACCACAACATGTTTCGACGGTATAGTGCCGTCTTTCTCAAGTGGAATGGAGGTACTACAATGATTACAACAATATATAGAGCAGCTCGATCTACTATTGGTCAGCAATTATCTAAGTACACACCTAACCATTAACCTGTTGGTGTCAGGTAAAAGGAGAACTTAGTAACATAATTATATCTAGCTGTGCATTCATTATATCCATTTCTCATACTTTATATTGCTGTATTATAATATGCCATATATCTACTCTATCCATTTTATGTTAAAACTAATTATAAAAACCACATAAACAATAACATATACATATACCGTATATACATATACATAAAATCAATCAATAATAATATTACTACAATAAAAAATATAATATATAATAAATATGAATTTTAAAAATATACATATATATACATATAATTATGATAAAAATTATTAAATCATTACAATTGAATGAGATATATGATAAAAGGACTATATCTTGTATCTAAAATTTGATTAAAAGAATAAAAAACTAACTGTGTATGTACTGTTATAAACTAATATGGAAATTGTATTTCAATTCTAAATAACTATATGGCCAATTTAATTCCTTGATACTTTTTCTATTGTTAGGTTGAGGCCCTCTGGATATAGGGTCCCCAATCTATAGATCCAATAACTTTCCTTTTTAATAAGTCTGTTTAATCTCCCCTGACCCCCTTCGCTTATATGATCAATCACAATAAGACTCATCTTACTGGGGTCTCTTTGATGGTATCTATCGTAATGTTGGGAGACACTATGTTGTTGGAATCCAGACTTAATATTCTGCCTATGCTTATTTAAACGGTTGTGGGTTGCCTGTATCGTCCTCCCCACATACTGCAACCCACACGGACATTCTAATAAAATAACAATGTAGGAAGATTGGCAGGTTAATCTATGTCTAATATCAAAGGTCTCCCTGTTGTATTTGACCTGAATTGCTTAATTCCATCTTGCAATACATTACAGCACATACACTTCTTATTGTTACAAGAATAACAACCCCATTTCACAGTCAGTGATGGAGCCGAAGCTCCTAAATTATCTAAGTTTCTCTTCATGTCACTAGGGGCTATTAAATTCTTTAAATTCTTATTTCTTCTAAAAATAATGGTGGGTTTCCTAGGCATCCTTGTCCCCAGGAGGGGATCTCCTTTTAAAATAAACCAATATTTGCTTAAGATGGAACGTATAAGGGTCCGAGATTGGCAGTAAGTAGTGATAAAACTCCATTTATTTTTATCATCAGTAGTAATCAATGTTGCTCTCTTATCTGCCATCCTACTTAAGCACTTCTCTTGTGTCATACTTCTAGTCCTGAAATAAGCATCTTTGAGAATTTTTACAGGATAACCTTTTTCCTTGAACCTACTTTTAAGAATAGATGACTCTACCATAAAATCTGACTCTCTAGAACAATTTTTTCGGATCCGCCAGTATTGGCCATAAGGAATATTTTTCAGCCAACCTGGAAGGTGGCCACTGCTAAACTCCAAATAGCTATTTACATCCACTGTTTTAAAGTGGGTGGCAGTATAGAGACCCCCTTCCTCATCAAACCTAATTAATAGATCCAAATATTGAATTTCAGATGCTGAGTAAGTTCCGGTAAAGGAGATGCCCCAATGGTTGTCATTGAGACTCTCCGTGAACCTCTGAGCTTCAAGAACTGTTCCTCTCCAAATAATAAAGAGGTCTTCTATATAACGCCTGTAAAAAACTACCCCTTTTGTTTCAAATGATTGAGAATGATCTCCTGACGAGGGCTGCGCGATGAGGACAGACTCAAGCGCACCCATAAACAGGTTGGCGTAACTGGGTGCGAATCTTGTCCCCATAGCACAGCCCTTCTCCTGTCTATATATTTCTCCATTAAAGGAAAAAACGTTATTCTCTAATATGAATCCAATTGAATTCAATAAGAATTCTTTTTGGGGTTCCAATAGATTCTTATCATTATTGAATATTTGCTGTATTGCGTCGATACCACGGGTATGCGAAATATTGTTATATAGTGCCGTCACATCTAGTGTGACTAAGACACACCCTGTCAACTTCGGGAGGGACTTAAGTTCACTAATCAGTTGGGAAGAATCCCTAAGATAAGAATCCAGCTCAATAACATATCCTTGTAGAAATAGATCCACGTAGTGTGATAGATTACAAGTAACTGAGTTACAACCTGAAACTATTGGACGAAAAGGGGGACAATTAGAGTCCTTATGTATTTTAGGAAGGAAATACATTATCGGCAACCTATATTGGGTTATATCTAAAAATCTCTTCTCTTTTTTATTTAGAATACCTTTATCGTATGCCTCTTTGATCATATGTTTATATTCTCCAAAGATAACTATACTCGGATCCTGTTCTAATTTTTTATAAAAATCTATATCGTCCAATAATTTTCTAGTTGTTGAAAGGTCTCTGTGGCTACCTTTATGGTGAGTAGGATAAAATTTGTCATTATTATTCTTAATATTAACATGTATATAATCACCGACTGACTTAGGGTTAGTTATATCTTTTTGATCCTCTTTACTATCAATTTTCCTCTCTTCAATTAAAAAATGTCTATGGACCGTTAATTTTTGAAAAAAAATCATTTAAATCCAAATAAAGTGAGAATGGATCAAGTTTAGATGTGGGGCAGTAAGCTAATCCTTTTTTGAGGAGTGATTTTTCATCTTCTGTGAGGACATATTTAGATAAATTAAAAATACCAATTCCTTTGTCTGAAGTTCCAAATGTAATATTATTATCTCCAGATATTATACTAGTACTATTTTGGATTTCTTCTGTACAGTTTCTTCCTCTAGGGATTTCTCCCTTTCTTCTGGTTGATCCACTACCTCTTCCCCCTCTTCTGATCTTTTTCTTTTTGGGTGGCGCCCTGGTATCAACCGAAAAAACTGAGTAATCTTAGTATCTTTTAACCCTATATTCTTATCCTTGTTCCTTATTATAATCTCTTCCTCTAAGGCTCCATTTTCAAGGGTGCTACCCGTAGTCAACTCGTCAACTGAAGGAAATAATTCAAGGGTACTATTCACATTCAATTCTTCTCTATTCTCATCTATGTGAATTGAATTAACATTATCAGAGCAAACATTAATAGGTACTAAGGGGATCTCCTCAGTGAGTATCTCTTCATTTAATTCCAAAAAATCTATCTGTGGGTTAGTATGTATTACTTCCTTATAAATATCTTGATACCAATCAGTTTGTGTACTAGTGTCATTGTGAACAGTGATTGCTGTTATATCTATCCCTTCCAGTGTATTCTGTAAACTTGAAACTAATTGATAACAGGTGTCTTGGGTATTTAGTATTTTATGTGAAATGTCAGATTTATCTGGTTCCAGATTAATTACAACCTCTTTCCCAATTATAACCTCATTGTTAGTGTCTATGTGTACTGTTTTTTTACGTTTTTGTGAGCCCTGTGTACCTTTTTCCAAAAGATTTTTTTGTGAGCCTTGTGTAACTTTCTCTGAAACCTGGTCAACTAACCCTCCAATTTTTTAATCTCAGTGTTTCTAGTATTTTTCCCCCCTCCTTGTCCTAGTTTATTCCTATGTTTCTCATATTGGGCTCTTTGCTCTTTCGTTTTTAAGAGATCAAAAGATTTCTCTTTATTTAGATCTTTAGTATTACTGGGTTCCCCTACATCTATCATTGTATTATTTTCATTGCTTTTATTATTTTTCTTTATCACCCCAACTTTCTCCTCTGATTCTACTGTAATTTCTGTTGTATCCATATTCTCCTCAATATGTACTACCCCTAAATCTTTTTTATCCCGCATAAACTTCAGCACTTTCCTCTTAATGGTTTCATCCTCCCATTTATTTAATTTAACCTGCAGACTCATATTAAATTCCTTAAAGTCCGAGGATGGCATGTATTTCTCCAAATTCTTTCTTATCTGTTCTGTTTCCTCTAAAGCTGCCCTAGCTAATGAGCCTCTCTTTTCAATCAATAGTCTCATAAATCCTAATGAACAATTTAAGCTATATTTATCCCATTTCCTAGTAAATTCCAGATCTTGTGGGTAAGAAGTGCCCAAAGTTAATTTGAGCCCTTTTGGTACTAGATCTTCCTCGATGTAATGTTGGAGAAACATCACATCGAGATGGTTGGTAATTTCTATTTTACTCTTATTCTCCAAATCATGAAAAAGAGCAACCATTTGTTTTTTATCAACCTCTTTTAAATTAATATCCTTCTCCGTGTGTGTCAAGAGATTAGAGTGTAGACCTCCCAGGGCATTAACAAACAATAGGTTCAAGGAAAAAGGTTATCCTGTAAAAATTCTCAAAGATGCTTATTTCAGGACTAGAAGTATGACACAAGAGAAGTGCTTAAGTAGGATGGCAGATAAGAGAGCAACATTGATTACTACTGATGATAAAAATAAATGGAGTTTTATCACTACTTACTGCCAATCTCGGACCCTTATACGTTCCATCTTAAGCAAATATTGGTTTATTTTAAAAGGAGATCCCCTCCTGGGGACAAGGATGCCTAGGAAACCCACCATTATTTTTAGAAGAAATAAGAATTTAAAGAATTTAATAGCCCCTAGTGACATGAAGAGAAACTTAGATAATTTAGGAGCTTCGGCTCCATCACTGACTGTGAAATGGGGTTGTTATTCTTGTAACAATAAGAAGTGTATGTGCTGTAATGTATTGCAAGATGGAATTAAGCAATTCAGGTCAAATACAACAGGGGAGACCTTTGATATTAGACATAGATTAACCTGCCAATCTTCCTACATTGTTTATTTATTAGAATGTCCGTGTGGGTTGCAGTATGTGGGGAGGACGATACAGGCAACCCACAACCGTTTAAATAAGCATAGGCAGAATATTAAGTCTGGATTCCAACAACATAGTGTCTCCCAACATTACGATAGATACCATCAAAGAGACCCCAGTAAGATGAGTCTTATTGTGATTGATCATATACGCGAAGGGGTCAGGGGAGATTAAACAGACTTATTAAAAAGGAAAGTTATTGGATCTATAGATTGGGGACCCTATATCCAGAGGGCCTCAACCTAACAATAGAAAAAGTATCAAGGAATTAAATTGGCCATATAGTTATTTAGAATTGAAATACAATTTCCATATTAGTTTATAACAGTACATACACAGTTAGTTTTTTATTCTTTTAATCAAATTTTAGATACAAGATATAGTCCTTTTATCATATATCTCATTCAATTGTAATGATTTAATAATTTTTATCATAATTATATGTATATATATGTACGGTATATTTTTAAAATTCATATTTATTATATATTATATTTTTTATTGTAGTAATATTATTATTGATTGATTTTATGTATATGTATATACGGTATATGTATATGTTATTGTTTATGTGGTTTTTAGAATTAGTTTTAACATAAAATGGATAGAGTAGATATATGGCATATTACAATACAGCAATATAAGTATGAGAAATGGATATAATGAATGCACAGCTAGATATAATTATGTTACTAAGTTCTCCTTTTACCTGACACCAACAGGTTAATGGTTAGGTGTGTACTTAGATAATTGCTGACCAATAGTAGATCGAGCTGCTCTATATATTGTTGTAATCATTGTAGTACCTCCATTCCACTTGAGAAAGACGGCACTATACCGTCGAAACATGTTGTGGTGAAGGAGGTTTTCTGGAATAAAGGACTTATTACTGAACAGGATCCTGATCTATCTCTGAGCGCCCATCGGACCGTGACTATCGCTTTAATATGGGAGTAACAAGGTCCCCTCTAGAGGTATTAGTGGGTGAAGCCGACGAGCTCGGGTCAGTACCTGAGTTCGCAGAGTTGGGAGTTCCCCGTGACAATTTTGGTACTGCACAGCTCCAAGACACGACGTTAAATCGGGCAAGGGAAAACGTTATTTGTATTAATGGGGTGTTTCAGTACCCAGGAGCAGACCAGGTGTTTCCCCACATGGCTGTCAACCAGGATCTGTTATACAGGGTTGACAGAGTGCGGGGTGAGACCTTGGAACAGCTGGTGGTTCCGCAGCCTTATTGCCCGACGGTGCTCGACTTGGCACATAGGCATGTGCTGGGCGGACACCTCGGCCATAAAAAGACTCTGGAACGAATTCTGCAGCGTTTTTACTGGCCGGGAGTGTTTCGGGAGGTGCAGCGGTATTGCGAATCATGCCCCGAGTGTCAGCAATCCGTTCCTATGCCGCACTTCCGTAGTCCCTTGGTACCCCTGCCCATTATAGACGTACCATTTGAAAGGGTCGCCATGGATCTGGTGGGTCCTCTGGTCAAGTCTGCCCGAGGGCATCAGCATATCCTGGTAATCATGGATTACGCTACCAGGTATCCAGAGGCAATTCCACTGCGGCACACCTCGGCGAAATTGATAGCCAAAGAGCTACTCGCCGTGTTCTGCCGGGTAGGAATCCCTAAAGAAATACTTACGGACCAGGGGACGCCGTTCATGTCCAAGGTTACCAAGGAGCTATGTAAACTGTTCCGGGTAAAGCAGTTGCGCACCTCGGTCTACCATCCGCAGACAGATGGCTTAGTTGAAAGATTCAACAAAACACTAAAGAGCATGCTGAAAAAGGTGGTATCCAGGGATGGGAAGGACTGGGATTGTCTTCTACCATACCTGATGTTCGTGATTCGGGAGGTACCACAGGCCTCAACAGGTTTTTCTCCGTTCAAACTCATGTATGGTAGACATCCCCGGGGCCTGCTCGACATTGCCAAGGAGGGATGGGAGCAGGAACCCACCCCTCACAAAAGTGTAGTAGAGCACATCGCGACCATGCAGGACCGGATGGCAGCGGTGATGCCGATAGTGAAAGAACACTTAGAGGAAGCCCAAAGAGCTCAAAGCCGGGTATATAATAGATCCGCTTAGGTCATAACTTTTAACCCGAGAGACAGAGTCCTGGTACTAGTGCCTACTGTGGAGAGTAAATTCTTGGCGAAGTGGCAAGGGCCCTACGAAGTCCTAGAAAGAGTTGGGGAGGTCAACTACAAGGTATATCAGCTGGGTCGGAGAAAGACCGAGCAGATATACCATGTCAATCTGCTAAAAGCCTGGAAATACAGAGAGGGTCTGGGTACAGAAGGGTCTCCAGCTGACCGTCCTCCTGCACTGACTTTACAGGCCAAGGTGGTGCCTGAGGGGGCAGTGGCAGAAGTGACGATAGCCGAAACCCTCACGAAAAACCAGCAGCAAGAGTCTCGAGAGTTTGTGGCCAGGAATACGGATGTATTTTCAAAGCTGCCAGGGCGTACCTCGTTGATTACACACGACATTGTCACCGAGCCCCAGGTAAAAGTTCGGATGAGGCCCTACCAAGTACCTGAGGCACGGCGAAAGGCCATTTCAAAGGAGGTTCGTCAAATGCTGGAGTTAGGGGTTATTGAGGAGTCGAAAAGTGAATGGGCTAGTCCCATTGTGCTCATTCCCAAACCCGATGGGACGATACGGTTTTGCAACGACTTCCGAAGCTGAACGAGGTCTCTAAATTTGACGCTTATCTAATGCCACGAGTAGACGAGCTCATTGAAAGACTCGGGAAAGCCCGGTACTTCTCCACACTCGATCTAACTAAGGGATACTGGCAAGTACCCCTTACGGATAGCGCCAAAGAGAAGACCGCGTTCATCACCCCGGAGGGTCTGTTTCACTACCTGGTGTTGCCATTTGGCTTACCTGGGGCTCCAGCCACGTTCCAAAGATTAATGGACATCGTGTTGAAGCCTCATCAAAGGTACGCCTCGGCCTATCTGGATGACGTCATCGTTTTCAGCAGCGACTGGGAGAGCCACTTGGCCAAGGTACAGGCTGTGGTGGACTCTCTCCGGGCAGCGGGGCTGACTGCCAACCCCAAAAAGTGTGCTCTGGGAATGGAGGAGGCACGCTATTTGGGGTATGTGATAGGGCGAGGTATGATTAAGCCGCCTGTCAACAAGGTCGAAGCCATCCAGAGTTGGCCCCAACCAAGGACAGTAAAGCAGGTGAGAGCCTTTCTGGGAATTGTGGGATACTACAGGAGGTTCATCCCCAATTTTGCCACCCTCTCAGCCCCATTGACAGACCTTCTGAAAGGAAGACTGCCCGTCATGGTAAAGTGGAACCCCCAGGCCGAGCATGCCTTTCTGGTCTTGAAGACGGTGTTATGCGGGTCTCCCATCCTTATCACACCTGACTTCACCCAAACCTTCATCGTTCAGACAGATGCATCAGAAGTAGGGCTAGGTGCAGTCCTTTCTCAGGAGGTGAATGGGGAAGAACACCCCGTTAACTACCTGAGCCGCAAGCTCACGCCTGCAGAGAAAAATTACAGTGTGGTCGAGAGGGAGTGCCTAGCCATCAAATGGGCCTTGGAAGCGTTGAGGTATTACCTTCTGGGGCGACGGTTTCGGTTGGTGACTGACCACTCCCCACTCACGTGGATGAGCCAGTCAAGAGAGAGGAATGCGCGAGTCACCAGGTGGTTCTTGTCGCTCCAGAACTTTGACTTCACGGTGGAACACAGAGCCGGGAGGCTGCAGGGCAATGCCGATGCCTTGTCCCGGACTCACTGTTTGGTGACAGGAGTTCACTTCCCCCGGTTGAACTGAGGGGGGGGGGGGGTGTGAGGTAGCAAGGGGTATGGTGGTAGAGGGACGCTATGTTTCCCCAAGGATGGTGAGCTACTGCATGTATGGGACAGGAGATGCTTACATGAGCATAGGTGAGGTAGGTGTGGCCACCGTTACTGAGAACGGTGGCTGTTGGTAAAGCCTGTTATGGGACCTCATCTATGAGGAATGGGGGAAGGTTTTTGGGCGGGCCTCTATTCCTCATCTCCCGCCCCAGGCTTTTGAAGTAGCTGGGAGGGAAAGACAGGTGAGAAAGGTTAGGCCGGAAGAGACGGCTGTCAAGGTGTTGTGAGATGAGATCAGACTGGAGAGGAGTTCAGTCGGTGAAAAAGTAGCCTGTGAGCACACAGGGAGCGTTTACCGGACCCCAAGGTGGGGGAGGACCCCTAGGCGAGCTCCAGGAGGAGCAGGTTTAGGGCCGACGCTATTATCCTGCTGTAAGGACTGTTTTTTGTTTGTTTTGCCATTGTGTGAAATAAAACACACTTGTTTTTGGACTGAGCCTGAGTGTCACTGCCTTACTTGCTGCTGCTATAGAGACTGATCCCTACAATATATATATATATAGTATATCTATTATATAATTGCGAATGGGTTTTTTGCCTCTTCTGAGTCCACTCGCGCTGCGAGTCAGCGTGGTCATGTGGATACGCCCGAAGCATTGGCCGCGCAGCGGCATTGCGAGCAGCTCTAAGGCGACTCGCTATGCCCGCGCAGCCTTAGCAGCGCGAAGCATTGGCCGCGAAGCGGCCATTGCGAGTCAGAGACTCGCTCTTCTAGAATCCGATGCATGTGCATCGGGCACCCAGCTAATATATATATATATATATATATATATATATATATGTATATTATATATTATATATATTATATATATATATATATATATAGTGATCATATACTGGCTCTTTATCATTCCTGTGTGATCAGATTGTCAGCTCTGTGATTAGGGCTCTCCTCCTCCTCCTCCTCCTCCTCCTCATACACCTGTACAGTGTATATATATAGTATATAGTGATCAGTATACAGGCTCTCCTCCTCATACACCTGTACAGTGTGTATATATATAGTATATAGTGATCAGTATAGAGGCTGTTTGTCATTCCTGTGTCCACAGATTGTCAGCTCCTGTGATCAGTTGCTCTCGCTTTTCCTTTGTTACTTGCTATCTGTCATTGTTTGGTCCTTTCTTAGTAAGTGTTGTATATCTGCTGCTCTGCATAGGAATATTATTCGGTCAGCAGGGTTATTCCTATACAGTACAGCCCTGGGCATATTGTCACTGCGATGCTGATTACACTGATACCTGCAGTGAAGGATACATTTTTTGGATGCTGTATTATTATCGTCCTGTAAAGATTTTCATGCGGACGACATCACAAACGGTGGCGGCTCTGTGGCGTTGGGGACGGTGGCTGTCTCTCCCCCTGTCCATCCTCCCCCCACCCCGTGTGCTGTCTCTTCCCCCTGTGCTCTCTCCATTAACCTGTCTTCCCCTGTGCGCTGTCTTCTCTCATGTGCTCTCTTCTTTGCCTTTGCGATCTCTCTCTGTCCCGCCCTGTGCGCTCTCTCTCTGTCCCGCCCTGTGCGCTCTCTCTCTGTCCCGCCCTGTGCTCTCTCTCTCTGTCCACCCTGTGCGCTCTCTCTGTCCCGCCCTGTGCGCTCTCTCTCTGTCCCGCCCTGTGCGCTCTCTCTCTGTCCCGCCCTGTGCGCTCTCTCTCTGTCCTGCCCTGTGCGCTCTCTCTCTGTCCCGCCCTGTGCGTTCTCTCGCTCTGTCCCGCCCTGTGCAATCTCTCTGTCTCGCCCTGTGCGCTCTTTCTGCCCCTGTGTGCTCCCTCTGTCCCTGTGCGCTCTCTCTGCGCCATGTGCTCTCTTTGCCCCACACTGTGCGCTCTCTTTGCTCCACACTGTGCGCTCTCTCTGTCACAACCTTTGCGCTCTCTCTTCGCTGCCCTTGTGCTCTCTCTGTGCCCCTGTGCGCTCTCTTTTTGCTTCCCCTGTGCGATCTCACTCTGCTCTTCCTATGCACTCTCTCTGTGCCACCTGTGCACTCTCTCTGCCCCCCTGTACAGACAGTGCAGAGACAAGGACCAGGGGAGGGGAGGCGAATGGAGCATGCACTGCCCATGTGCTATATATGTTCGTGTGCTATCTGGGTGATAATTGTCAATGTATACTCACCTCCCTCCAGTGCTGCCTGTTCCTCTATCCCGGGGCGCTGCACTCAGCGCAATTAATATTAGATGGGCCTAATGAGCTCCCCGGAAGTGAGAGGAGCAGACAGCATGACATCAGCACTGGAGGCAGGTAAGTCACGGCGCCAAGAGCGCTTATTAGTTGCCGTGGTTGGCGGCGACAATCAGCGAAGCGGAGCGCGGCTTGGCGGGAGAAGTGAATCCCCCAGTGCTCAGCCAATCAGTGGCGCGGGATTCAAATCTCCCGCCAAGCCGCTTCAGTGGTTGCCGCAGTAGATGGTGACCAATCAATCAGCACTCTTGGCGCGTGATTTAAATCACACTTCGCTGATTGGTCGCCGACGACAATATACAGTGCTAATCACTGAGCCACCATATACTGTGCTAACCACTGAGCCACCAGACAGTACTGAGCCACTACATACTGTGCTAATCACTGAGCCACCATACACTGCTATCCACTGAGCCACCATACAGTGCTAACCACTGAGCCACCGTATACAGTGCTAACGACTGAGCCACCGTATACTGTGCTAATTACTGAGGCATCATATACTGTGCTAACCACTGAGCCTCCGTATAGTGTGCTAACCAATGAGCCTCTGTATACAATGCTAACATGAGCACCATACAGTGCTAACCACTGAGCCACCATACAGTGCTAACCACTGAGCCACCTGATACAGTACTAACTACTGAGCCACCATATACATTGCTAACCACTGACCCACCATACAGTGCTAATTACTGAACCACCATAAAATACTAACCACTGAGCCACCATACAATGCTAACCACTGAGCCACCGTATACAGTGCTAACCACTGAGCCACCATATACTGTGCTATCCACTGAGCTACCATACAGTGCTAACCACTGAGCCACCGTATACAATGCTAACCACTGAGCCACCATATACTGTGCTATCAACTGAGCCACCATACAATGCTAACCAATGAGCCACCATACTGTGCTAACCACTGAGCCACAATATACTGTGCTATCCACTGAGCCACTATACAGTGCTTACCACTGAGCCACCGTATACTATGCTAACCACTGAGTCACCATATACAATGCTAACCACTGACCCACCGTATACACTGCTATCCACTTAGCCACCGTATACACCATATAAATCCTGCAACAACGGCATACTTTCCGGAGAGAGGACTGTACTATTCAGCGGCTATTTCTACGGCACCCATTCATTTTACCGCACTCCTTATGCAATAGCATCGGGCCTATTTCTAGTTTTGTATATTTATGGCAGATCTACAGGATTTGGGAGATACGTATAGTAGATGCTGATCCCATCAATAGAGCCAGGAACAGCGCCGCTCTCAGCCAAGAGATGACAAACAGTCCCATCATTCTCCACATAGAGCGTCAGCGCCTCATTCTTCACATACACATCGCCCTATTAGTGAGATCCGCATGTACCAATCATTATGTAATATCCATGGATACGGTATAAACATACAGAATTAGGTTATCCCTTTTAGTGTAAATTCAGACATAGTGGAATTAATATGAATTTGAGTTGCAGATTCCTGGGCACAAATTTGGAAGAGTTTATTGTACAATATATGTGAATAAATTATTTTAGAATATAAAAATGGCGTCCTGTTCCCAGTTGTGTCCTGGGAAACTGGGTACAAAAATCAATAGGATGGGGGCACCAAAAGGCAGTTTTGCACAGGGCACCATTTAGGCTAAGGCCGGCCCTACGGTAAGCATGTTCTAGCCACGCTATGTATGCCTCCATGTCCTCTCTAGTTGGTATTGAGGCTATGCGATGTCTGAGGTCCCCCAGCTCCACCTGGACTCCCTGAACTAGAGGGTGTCCCTCCTGGAAGTAATGTGCTGAGGGGGTTACTTTATAAGCACTGTGTGGGGTATCATGCATTTCCATGGTAGTGTGCTGTGTCCCATCCTCAGTTGTTATCTCTGAGGACAATATCTCTGGCAAGGATCTCATCCCTTCTCTGATCAATCTGGGTACTTCAGGGAGGCAGGGCTTGATTCATGTCTTTCTGTGGGGATTTGTCAATCTACATTCTCGGCCTAGGGCAACTCATTGAGTCCCATGGCCTCCAGTTCCACCTCTACGCCGATGACACCCAAATCTACCTGTCTGGTCCTGACATTGCCTCCCTTCTATCCAAAATTCCACACTGCCTGTCCGCCATCTCATCCTTCTTCTCTGCTCGCTTCCTTAAGCTGAACATGGCAAAACCGAGTTCATAGTCTTCCCCCAAGACGCTCCCCCTCACGACCTGACCTATCCATTGTCGTCAACGACTGCTCTCTTTCCCCGTCCCCCACGCCAAGTGCCTCGGGGTTATCCTTGACTCTTCCCTCTCCTTCAAGCCCCACATCCAGGCCCTCGCCATCTCCTGCCGACTCCAGCTCAAAAACATCTATAGAATCCGCACTTTCCTTGACCACGACACTGCTCAAACCCTTATTCACGCTCTCATCATCTCCCGCCTCGACTACTGCAACCTCCTGCTCACCGGCCTCCCGAATACCTCCCTTGCACCTCTCCAATCTATCCTGAACTCTGCTGCCCACCTAATCCATCTGTCCCCCCGCTACTCCCTTGTCTCCCCCCTCTGCCAAGCCTTTCACTGGCTCCCTACTTCTCAGAGATCCCGGTTTAAAACATTAACCATGACATACAAAGCCATTCACAACCTGTCCCCTCCATACATCTCTGACATGGTCTCCCGATACCTACCCTCACGCAACCTGCGATCCTCCCAAGAGCTCCTCCTCTACTCCCCCCTCATCTCCTCTTCGCACAACCGCATACAGGATTTCTCCCGTGCTTCATCCATACTCTGGAACTCACTGCCTCAACACAACAGACATTCTCCTACCCTGGGAACCTTCAAGCCTACCACCTGCAATAAGACCCGGTCCACCACACCGCTTCACAACTGGAACTTCCTCCTCCCACTGTATCCCTACCCGCCCCTCGTAGACTGTGAGCCCTCGCGGACAGGATTTCTGCCCTCTTGTATCTGTACGAATGAATTATCCACATTTATTGTTACTTGTATTGTTACTATGTTACTTGTCCTAGTCTGCCCCTTTTAGCATGTAAAGCGCCATGGAATATAATGGCGGTATATAAATAATAATAATAATAATAATTTGCACAGTGTCTGGGGATCTATTCTGGTTCCCTGAGATTCTGTCCATCCCCTCGGTCTTATCTGGGGATTCCCCCTGTGTCACCCACCTCCTCTCACCTCTGTGATCCTGCGCCACTTGAACCGCCAGTATCTTACTGGAGCCCCTCGTTTTTATGCCGGTGTTGTGCTCTTGTGACGCTGGAGCCGACTCTCTGTCGCTCCGGTCTCCCTCCGCTGTTGTTTTGCGGCGCCAGTAATGAGCGGCCTCTCCATGTTGCGGCCGCTTCCCTCCGCCGCCATCTTAGTTGTAATTTATCTGACGGCGCTACGGGGTTCCTCCGAGAAGAACCTCCGGATTGAAGGTCCCGAGCTTGATTGAGGCTGTAGAGTGAGTCTCTGAGGCTTCCCCGACTCTCTTACTGCTCATAGTCCACGGAGTTTGAGATCGTAGGCTGATGTTAATAGGGCTGAATATGGGTCCAGGAGCGGGAGCTAAGCAGCACAATGTCCTCACTCCTCCATAGCCAGGCTCCGCCCCCCCTCTTTTTCTGTTTTTACTGGACATATGTCTTGAAAAATCCAGGTAGTAGGGTGTAGTGGTACGTCTAGGTTCAAAATGTCTCTGGTCTTTTTTCGGACGTGTGTCCATAGGTTCTCTACTTCTTTACATTCCCATAGCCCATGGAATAAGTCTGTTTTTAGTCTCTGTAGATCTGTAGAACATTCCTGAATGTCCCTGAGGAAGGAGCCAGGTGAAGGTTCCGAAACGCGTCGGGAGAATTAAGACACAATTCAGCCCAGATTCTTTCTGGTCTCTGGTGATCCTTTTGACGACAGCGCGGACACAACGGCACTTTGTCCTACAGATCTACAGGTTCTTCACTGCGGTTATCTGTGGATGTGTGGTCCTTGCAGCAGCTGTCTTTTACAGGCGACTACATTGATTTCTGGCTATCATACTGGTTGTGGGTGACACAACCAGACCAGGTGAGCAGCTTTACTCACACATTCATTCACCACTTTATCTGGAGCTAAAACCCTATTGCGCATTTTCTCATTTTCAGACTGTTTTTGGTGTCTGACATTTTGGGCAGTGGGTTAGTCTGTCTGGTCTATTTTGTCGTGATGGCAGGGTGAACCCCAGGATAGCTCTATGTAGTATCCTAAATTGCGAGTCCCTCCATCTCTCGTCCACTACGTTGTCTCTAAATTGTTTTCCAGCCTGCCAATATAGTGTCTTCTATTGTCGGATCTCGTAGTCTCTTCTCCCATCCCTCGACTAGTCTATCTTTACTTGTCGGGAGTAGCTGAGTTCTCAGTGTCTGGTAGTTAGTTGATATTGTGGTGATTGACAGGTCAAGCAACATGACTGTGTCCCATTCGGTTTTGCTACATTCCGGTCCCAAATTATTCAATAAGCTCATAATATGAGTCTTTATATGATAGTATTGGAGCAGTTGTGTCTCGGGTAACCCGAATCTTTCCCTCAACTCTCCCCATGTTGCCCACCTTGCGTCTGATATGTGTAAGAGATCTTTAGGACGAATTATAGTTCTCTCTTTCCAAGCCAGGATGAGTGGATCTTCTCTGCCTAGAGGGAACGCTGGATGACTCGATAGTTCTAGGTGTTTCGAGAGTCTCCAGGATAGTCCCATCTGTTTTCGAATGGCCTTCCAGGTGGCAATCGTGTCTCTGCAGACCATTGCCGTCTTAAGGATTCGGGGATCTGGGAATCGGCGTATGCAACACCGAGGTCAGGCTCCAGGGTGGCTTATCTCCGTTTCCATTGTGAAGTCGGAGAATTTGCTCGTCCCTCTGATCCAATTCAAAATGTGTCTGGAAAGGCATGTCAAATTATATCCCCTTACGTTAGGGAAATTCACCCCTCCCTCTAATTTTGATCGCATCAGGGTTCCCAACCGTATCCTCGTTTTCTGCCCCTCCAGATAAATCTGCTGAAGAGCGAGTTCAATTTGACGATGTTGACATGTTGTAGGAGCAGTGGCAGGGTCAGAAGGGGATACAGCAGTCTGGCAAAACTAACTATTTTGACCAGGTGGCACCACCCCAAGAGAGACAACGGAAGGGCGCCCCCTTTCTATCCTGGATATTATGTGGTCATAGTTAAGGTAAAATATATGGCCTCCCGGCCTAGCGATGTATGTTCCCAAATATTTCAAATGGTCAGAAGCAATGGGGATGCCTAAAAGGCTCGTGTTCGAGGTTGGGTGTTTATTTTGTGGGTCTCTCCCCCTCAAAAAGAGGATTTCACATTTTGATTTATTGAGTTTAAATACTGAAAATTTCCCAAAGTCCTCCAGCTGTTTTAGCACCTTTGACAAATCTCTATCGGGGTTATCTAGATATAAAACTATGTCATCCGTGAACAGATTGTCTCGAAGTTCCCATCCGCCCAGCTGTATTCCCTTAAACAGTTTGCCCGAAGCTAAGATTCTGGATAGTGGCTCTATCGCCAGATTAAAAAGAAGTGCGGACAGGGGTCAACCTTGCCTGTTCCCCTCCCCAACAGAAAACATCAGACATAAAGCCTGGCATGCTAATCCTTGCTTTGGGATTGGAGTATAATCTCTTTAGAAATTCCCTCATCAGACCCACCAGCCCAATTTCGTCCAGCACCCGATCCAGCCACGACCACCAGACATTATCAAATGCCTTTTCTGCGTCTAAGGTGATCATGGCCGGATCAGAGTCTCCCGTCTCTTCTCCATTCTGACCATATCTACTGCCAATAGCGCGTCTTATGTTGGCTACAGCCGGCCGTCCCTTCACAAATCCCGCCTGTTGTATGCCTATTATTTTAGGCAGAATCTCGGCCAATCTATTTGTCATTATCTTGACAGCGAGTTTCAGGTCTAAATTGATTAGTGATATTGGTTGGTAATTGGCTGGGTTGTCTAGATTTTTTTCCCCTTTTGGGATCAGCTTTATATTTGCTAAATTCATATGGTCCGATAAGGGCTCCCCCTCCATTATCCCATTGAAAACTTTAGTTAGGAGCAGCTCCACCCGATATTTCAGGGCTGTATAGAATCCACCACTGAACCCATCAGGGCCTGGGGCTTTGGCACTTATTTAGATGTTTGATGGCCTCAAACGGCATTCAGTGATTGCAAATCTACCTCAGACAATCTTTCCATGCCAGCCTCCCGAAGCCAACTATCGCCCATCCCCTCCAACTCCTCTGGAGACCTATATAGAGTGGCATAAATGTTGCGTAATATATCCACAATTTTCTTAAGGTCAGATGTCTGATTGCCTCCAGTATCCAATAATGCTGTTATTGGCTTGGGTTGGAGTTTGCCCCTGGTCAGGTTCGCCAAGATTTTGCCCGCCTTATCTCCGTACCGATAGTCTCCGTTCCCATTCCGATTGGTAGAGGTTTTCCCTCATTTTTGCCCAGTCATCGAAGCTCTTTTTATGTGAAAGCCACGTATCTTTGGTTTGTTGGTTGGGATGGTTCTTAAATTCTGTATATGATCTCCTGACCTCGTCGCTGTATTTCAGAAACAAGGTTGCGGATTTCTTTTTGATTGTGGTGGTATACGCTAGTATTTTACCCCACATAACTGCTTTAGCAGTTTCCCAAAACAGTCTAGGAGTGTCTTCATGTGGGGTATTGTTGGCAGCATACACCGACCACCATTCGTTCAATAATTTTTGAAAGTCGGGGTCGTTTTGCAGGTGTGAAGGGAATCTCCATATGCAATCAGTACTCCTAGGGTATTTATCTAGCAACTCCAACCCGACTGGGTTATGGTTCCGAGATCACCATGTCACCTATCTCTACGTCCTTAGTTATTTGGAGAATCTTGTCTCCCACCATGAACATGTCTATTCGTGACCAAGCCCTATGCGAATGGGAGTAGTGCGTGAACTCCCTCTCCATTGGGTGTCTAACTCTCCAGACATCATAAAGACCTGTCTGGACCGCAAGGGACTGTAGGTCTACGACTTCATGTTGCTCCTTCCCCTCGGAGTCATCGTAAGGTTTCTCCCATCACCTCCCCTCCTATCTTCATCTCTGGACATTACGGAGTTAAAATCTTCCCCCAGGACAAGAGTTTGTGTATCGCACTGGAGTAATTTGACATGTAAAGAGGAGAAAAAGTTTTTTTGGTCAGCATTTGGTGTGTAAATGTTCTGAATGTGGATTACGGTACCGTTAAGCTCGGCGAGTAGGCTCACCTGTCTGCCCTCATTGTCACAGTCACTAGCGATAATTTTGATTGGTAGGGATTTGTTTATCAGAATGATAACACCAGCTTTTCTCCCCTTCGCTCCTGAGCCATATACGGCTCCCACCCACATGGGATGCATTCTGCATAGTTCATCCTGTTGAAGGTGGGTTTCTTGTAATAGTACCACATCTCCCTTCAATTTTTTAAGGTGTCTTAGGATCATTGATCTCTTGGCAGGGGATCTCAACCCCTTGAAATTCCAAGTCAGAGAGTTGACCATTGTAGAACCGTGGCGAAGTCTGAGTTGCAAGGTCGTCTCTCATTTCTGGTAGGATATCCTAAGGTCTTGATCATTTCAATAGAAGATCCCCTCCCTCAACAATAACCCAACAAACAGGTCTCGGTTGTTAGGAATAAGTTTTGGCCTAGTAATTCAACCACAACAATAAAATTCCCCCTCCCCCCCAACATTCCCCCCCCATCCCCAGAACTCTGTAACCATGACCTCCCTCTTATCATCATAAATAAGCAATATACTTCCATGTTTCTATGGTGCCCACGGATCTCTATCCCGCCTCCTTGGCCCTGTGAATCACCAGAATGTAGCCCCAAAGTGTCACCTCATCCGGAAGCCAGGAGCAGGCGCCCATGTTTTAGATGTGTTTCCAGTCCGCACTTCCTGTCTTGGATAAACAATCTGTGACAAAATACGTACATTTCGATATACGAGAGAATAAGTGCATTATTGAAGTGAAAGGGAAGAGATGAAGAAAGGGAAGGAAGCCAAAAGAGAGAGGAAAAAAAGGGGGGGGGAGTGGGGAAGGAAGAAATGGAGGGGTATTTAAGGTGAGTAGGGGGGAAGGGGTGTAGGGGTAGGGCGAGGGGAGAAAGGGTTGGGGAGTGGAAAAAAGGTGCGAAGAGGGGAGAGAGGGTAGATAGTCTGGGTCAGGTGGATGGGGAAGAGGGGGCGGGAAGGGGGAGGAGGAAGGGAGGGAGGATCGGGGAGGGGGAAGGGTCAAGGGGGGTCGGGAGGGGGGTGTGAGGGGCAAGGGATGAGCAGGAGGAGGGGGGGAGGGAGACAAGGGGGAGGGGGACGACGTTCAAGGGAGTGCATGGTACGTAAAGTGCGGGGTCTACATGTGGGCCTGGTCTCTTGTCGACCAACCGGATGGATGGCCGATGAATCAAAGACTGTGCTGGGGGTGGTGTCCATCATCTCTCTAAATTTGGAAAAAGTCTCAGTTATCGTTGTCCCGGTCTCCTCTGACTTCTTAGACCTGGTGGTCGGGGTCATCTAGTTCATCCCCTGCCGCTGTCATGGGTGACAGCGATGCCTCGATCTCCTCCTCTCTAGATGACGTTGCTCTGGGTGACGTGTTCGGAGTGTTTTCTCTGGATCTTGGTGACTGTCTGGCGCTAATCGTGTATTTCCTCATAGTCTCCTGTGTCGTTTCTGAAATATAATGGGGACTTTTTGCCATCTGAGACCTTGAGCATCTCCGGGTAAAGCAGCTGGAAAGGGACGTTTTGTTTGTACAAGATGTTGCAGGTTTCATTAAATTGTTTCCTCTTTCTCGATACCTCTGGGGAGTAGTCATTGAAGATGATTATCTCGTGTCCTCTGATGAATAAAGACAGTCTCCTCTTCCGGAAAGTTTGCAGTATCTTTTCCTTGTTTTGAAGTCTAAGATAGCATGCATTGGATTGACGAGGTTTTTGGGGCTAGTCTTTTCTCCCACCTTCTCTCACCCCTTTGGTTGCCAACCTGTTACTGCGGTGGGGGGGGGGGGTCCCAGCCTTGTGCCCTCTCCACCTTGCATAAGTCAGCCACGTCCAAGGCAGCCGGTATTTCTTTCTCAAAAATGTTGTTTAGGTGGGCATAGGGAATATTTTCTGGGAGGCCTAGCACTCTTAAGTTGTTTTGTCTCGATCTGTTTTCTACATCATCAACTTTTTCCCTTGTCCATTTCGAGACCCCGGCTGCCTCCACTAGTTCACCTTCCAATTGGGATATCCTGTCCTCGGCATCGGAGAGGCGTTGTTCCACCTCTTCCAATCTTTTGTCGTGTTGTGACAGTTCTAAAATTGCCGCCATGGACATTTTTATGGTTTCTCGTACAATTGTCTGGAGGCTGTCAGTCAAGTGGCCTTTGAGATCTTTAGCCATGGCAGCGAATATGGCTGCGAAGTCAGATGGTATTTCTGGGTTCCCCTCTGTAGCGCATGTTCTCGAGATTTCTCATCTGCCTTGCATGCTAGTATTTGTGTCCCCCATTTCTTTCCTCTGCGTCACACGAGGCTGGGAGGCCTGGGGGGTCTTGTCTTTTTTTAATAATGGATTCGTCATGTCTGTTGGGCTGGTGCTCCCCGTTATAGCCTTCCCACCAACTTGGGTATGTTCACTGCTGCGCAGCCACCATCTCATTCACCCCCACCTCCAATCACAGCAGCTCGTAGTGGGGGTATTGTATTTTAGGTTTCTATTGTTGTCTACACTGAAGAACTGTTTACTGGGTGATGTTCGAACACCTTCCCTATTTGTTCTGGTCAGTAGCTGCTAAAAATCTGAGAGGAATCAACGTAACGTGTTCTCTCGGGAATATTTTATCTAGATTAAAAGATATAGATCTAGCACTTACTGTATTGACACCTTAAAACTCTATGATATTGTACATAAACCACTATGGGTCAATGTGTACTCCTAAAACACTGATTTATTTTGTATTTAAAAATTTAAGCCTTTCTATAAAAATTCATACACAAATTCATAAAAAATGTCATCTAAAATGTCCTCAGATAGACAAGATAGATGGGTAAAGAAGCAATATTGATAGTAATGTTTTATTTTAGAACACAACAATACAGCGGGAAATAATCAGAAGAAAGAAGCAAACAGAAAAACAGAAGATCTCACCAGCAGATTGATCTTATATCTGAGGATTTTTTATGAATTTGTGTATGAATTTTTATAGAAAGGTTTAATTTTTTAAATACAAAATAAATCAGTGTTTTATGAGTACACATTGACCCATAGTGGTTTATGTACAATATCCTAGAGTTTTAAGGTGTCATACAGTAAGCGCTAGATCTATATCTTTTAATCTGGGTATTGTATTTTATTTAATTATATTGTAAAGTGTCTATATTGGTATTATATCTCTATCTCCTCTCCCTTTTTCTTTCCTTTTTTCCTCCCATCCTCTGTTTTATGTAGTCTGTAACTCTTTGGATGCTGGGGGGACACAGGAACATGCAGGGGCAGTCAGAGCGTATAGTTGATGCAGGCTCTCACCTTTGGAAACTGATCTCCCGTCAGAATCTCTGGATCTATATAGTGCTCTTTGACTCTCAGCTACAGCATCGGCACAGGTCACCGGGGGCGATGCACCGCTGTTAATTTTCTCCTAGCAATGTTCTGAGCAGCCGGTCTGCTCAGGAGCGGCCTGGGCGACACCACGTGGTCTGCTTCTTTTTACTATCGTCTCCACGCGGTCAGAGGAGCGTGACGATGGGCCGTGATGACTATGACAGCTATTACAATGGTGCTGCACCTCTCCCACAGCCCCCCGTTCGCAACGATGAGGTCGCGTTCAGGATCAATGGTGTCTATGACCCCAGGGACTCCCGCAGCCCCCACCTTGCGGTCTGCTCCCACGTCTCTACTCCACCACAGGGTAGGTGGAGAGTGCGACGCCGGGATTGTGTGATGGCGGGACAAGGGGACTATGATGGCGGGTCCTGCTGCACTCACCGCTCCCCAGTCCTGATGATGAGCTCACAGGCGGGTATTCCGGCAGCCGCTGGTCTCCCGCAATCTATCTTTCGCGATTTGCTTTTGGAGTTCGCCCCCTCCACGAGGTCGAAGGAGCGCGGTGGCGAGATATGGCGGCGAAACTTTGTTTCTCTCTCTACCTATCATCTTTGATGTTTAGGCCGCCGATGGGATCTTTATTGTCCGCTGTGTTCCCGCTGTCCTCTGCCTCCGTCCCCGTTCAAGGTAACAGGTGGGGTAGATTAATGTTGCGTGTATGTGGCCGTGGGTTAGCAGAGCTCTTTATCTCAGTGGCGCTTCCATCGGGGCCGGAACTGGAAGTTCGCCATTTTTTTTTAAGATGGGTCGAGTAAAACAATATTTTAGGTTAATAACACTTTGGTGTTTTGGTGGGATTTGAATTCCCCCTTTTTAACAAAAACAAAACAAATCAAATACACACACAAAAAACAAACATATGATGGCAACATGCCACACACTCAACACAAAAATAACAGCTAAGAAAAGTCATAATGGCTGTTGGCAAACAGCAGGGCCAGCCCCAGGCTGCCACCAGTGAGACGCTGGATTATGGCCACATTCTGTCTAAATTGGCCTATGCCTCACGGTGGGCAAAAACCAAATCCTGTATGGTTTGGTGTCCTGTATGGGGAAAAAAACAACTTCAGGAAATATGTTTGTGAGAGTTTAACAAGTTGTGTGGATGTGTAACCATACTTACAATTTAGCACGGGAGCCCGCACTTCCCTTTCGGCTGGTCGTGGGGCCCTTCCTGGCCACCCGCCCACAGCTGCTGGGCCATCTGCATATATGAAAAGCACAAACATACAACATAAGTAATGCATTATGTCCGGGTGATACAGGCCAAAGTATAAAAAACTTTCTGGTTTATTATGGGCTACACTTACCATTAGCGCCACCTCCACCATGCTCACTATCACCGTGTGGGGACCAGTGCCCATCAGGGCTGCCAACTGGGCTGGCTTCTTTGGGAGGAGGGGTGGCAGGAGGTGACAGCATCTGCTGCCGGTGGTGTGTGGATCCTGGGCCCGCAGGTGGGGCTTTTGGTGCCCTTCCAGGTGGGGTGGAGGCTGGCCTTGGTGGGGCAGAGGCTGGGCTGCCAGGTGCAGAGAGGGGGGCTGCGAGCTGCTCCTGAGGCTGGAGTCCCAGCAGGTGATGGGGCTGGCAGGTGGTGTTGCTGCTGGGGAAGTATGTCTGGGCCCTGGTGGGGTTGCCGCTGGTGATGGGTGGTCTGGTGGGCTTTCCGCCTCTCCTGTTAGGTGCAACATATTTGTTTAAAATCAATTTGCATTATCACCAAAACATATTACATCACCAATGTCTTTTGTATGCGTATGAGGAAAGTCGTCAGTCAACATGTACATATTTGTTTGTTTGGCCAAAGGAATGTGATGTCAGCTGACGGTGCACATCTGTACAAGGCTGTGGGCAAAAACACAGTTTGGTGGCCATGCATTGCTCACACGCATATAGTGGTGGCCATGACAGTGGGTGTGACACACAAAATTGGTACATGAATGTTGTGTGTGCAGACCTATGGTGTGAATCCAGTGGAGTAATTGGCATATTGGCCAACAATACACAGTGTTAATGTAGGAACAAACAAAACAGACCCATCCATATACATCAAGGCTAATGTACAGATGCACATGACCACACAGGGAACAGGTGGTGGACTGGTCATGTGCCAATATACATTTATGTAATGTATAATGGATCTTTTGCCATTCCCACCACCTTTGTGTGGCAGGCTATATGTCACACAGCACACAGATATTGGCTGTATGCGTAATGGTGGGCATTACATGACTTACAAGATGTAGATGTTGACATCAGCCTTATTACACAGCTATGTGTGTTGTTCTACTGTTAAAATGGCAATGTTGACGTCAGCAATGGCAGCACATAGTAGTGTAGTCTGCACCTTCATGTTGCATTTTGCACACCCTGTAGAAGGTGAGGGATGAAGCATCACCATCATCTAGTCAGGGTACCTATCTGACAGGCTACACATCCATGTGGTGCTACATGTTTGCTTGGTGTTGGGATGAGGTATGTGTGTATCACACAGCCTCCTAATCCGTGCTCGCATGTTGACAATGTGCCCTGGACACTTGTATTTCAATTTCGCCACCTTCTTCTGGATCTGCTGGGTGGTGCGGTCCACACCTAGTCTCCTCAGTAGGGCCCTCTTCACTTTGCGCAGGATGGCCTGCTTTTGGAGACGTGGGTGCTGGTGCCAATGGTGGCACCAATAATCCCGCCTGTCCAGGATGTCAATGAGGATGAGCAGCTCTGGCTCGCCCCATGCTGCAGCTCTCTGTCCTGACACCATTGCTATCTCTGCAGGGGAAGGGTAAAGCACCTGAAAGGCAGGGCACAACGTCCAACAACGACATGACGTCATAGCGCACGCGGAGACTTGAGGGCCCAGACAACTTAAGTCGCAACAGAGTGGTGAGCCTTTCGGGTACGCCGTGGCATCACCAAACTGACTCAAGAATGAATCCGCAGGATGACGGACGTGCGTAGCAAATGGAAGACATACATGCGTTAGTATGTAATTTGTGGGCCCATATGGTTTCTAATTTCTGTATGCTCAACATGTTGGTTTTGACATTGCAGACACCAGCAATAGGAATTGGCTTATTCAACATATATTTGTGTGTATGAAATCATATACCAATCGTCAATATCGGACGATTGAGCATTTTGTCAGGACGTGCCAACATCATACACGCAGTATCATTCTGATGCGCTAGTCCATGACGCTCATAGTTTGAATGCCTTTCCTGACACTGGTGATGCAGTAGAAGAAGATGAGCCTGGTGAAGAACGAACAGATAATCAAATATGGCGCCTTTGCCACGGGCAGCCAATGGGAACGCAGGAGAAGCCACCAATCGCTGTAGACGATGCATGGAAAACCGCACGCTCAGGCACGCCTACGGGATTGATTCCATAATTTCTGAGGTCACTTTCTACATTGATATTGTCCTGTCACACGCCAAGGTGCACTGATATCGCCTGCTGGATATTGCCTGATTTCTCTGCATGGCAGGGCAATCAGGCGATGCTCCACCGGCGATTTCTCGCCGTAAAATCGCCCAGTCACATGCCACTACGCACATTCGATGTGGTTTCCACATCGCCGAATTCGGGAATTGCCGGCGATATGGAGGAATGTGACGGTACCTTAAGGGAATGCAGGGCTGTGGGCAATTGCCCAGTTTATTCCTTCTCTTCTCCTGGGGGTCGCGCTGTCCCGCCCCATTCTGCACCCAGCTCTGCCCATTTTGTTATATTGTGAAAAAATGTTAGAACTTTTTTATATGTTTTACATAATTAATTTGATTCTGGGTCTATACGTCTAAAATAGCCTCAGCAACTACTATAAAAATTGTAAAATTACTACAGTAATTTTTTTATTTTTTTTATTTTATCAAGATCATGATATGAGAAAGAAAATAATTTTAAAAAAAATTGTGAAAAACATACAGTACATGTAGCATAAAAATCTGATTTAAACAATGTAATTTTCTGATTACCGTATATACTCGTGTATAAGCCGAGTTTTTCAGCACATAAAATGTGCTGAAAAGTCCCCCCTCGGCTTATACACGGGTATATACGGTACCTATGTATGTATAACAGCCCCCCCCGTGGTCTCCCCCCCGCCGTATATACAGCCCCCCCGTGGTATCCAGGGCCCCCCTTGCTGCACCTGTAAAGGAAGATGTCGGTATACTTATCGCTGCTGCCGCCGCCGCCGCTCCGCTTCTCGGTCACCGCGCTGCTCCGGCCGGGTCTTCATGCTTCCTGTTCCTTCTCCGGCGCTCAGGAAATGACGTCATTGTTCGAGCGTCGGAGAAGAAACAGGAAGCATGAAGACCCGGCCGGAGCAGTGCGGTGACCGAGAAGCGGAGCGGCGGCGGCAGCAGCGATAAGTATACTGACATCTTCCTTTACAGGTGCAGCAAGGGGGGCCCTGGATACCACGAGGAGGCTGTATACAGCTGGGGCTGCTGTATACAGCTGGGGCCCCTGTATACTAATGGGGGGGGAACTGTATACCCCTGGGGCTGCTGCAGTATATACCCCCTGGGGCTGCTGCTGTATATACCCCCTGGGGCTGCTGCTGTATATACCCCCTGGGGCTGCTGCTGTATATACCCCCTGGGGCTGCTGCTGTATATACCCCCTGGGGCTGCTGCTGTATATACCCCCTGGGGCTGCTGCTGTATACTACCACTGGGGCTGCTGCTGTATACTACTACTGGGGCTGCTGTATACTACTACTGGGGCTTCTGTATACTACTACTGGGGCTGCTGCTGTATATACCCCCCCCTGGGACTGCTGCTGTATACTACCACTGGGGCTGCTGCTGTATACTACTACTGGGGCTGCTGCTGTATACTACTACTGGGGCTGCTGTATACTACTACTGTGGCTGCTACTGTATATACCACTGAGGCTGCTGTATACTACTACTGGGGCTGCTGTATACTACCACTGGGGCTGCTGTATATATCTCTGGGGCTGCTGTATACTACCACTGGGGCTGCTGCTGTATATACCACTGGGGAGGCTGCTGTATTTACCTCTGGGGCTTCTGTATACTACCACTGGGGCTGCTGTATATATCTCTGGGGCTGCTGTATACTACCACTGGGGAGGCTGCTGTATATACCTCTGGGGCTTCTGTATACTACCACTGGGGCTGCTGTATATATCTCTGGGGCTGCTGTATACTACCACTGGGGAGGCTGCTGTATATACCTCTGGGGTTTCTGTATACTACCACTGGGGCTGCTGTATATATCTCTGGGGCTGCTGTATACTACCACTGGGGCTGCTGCTGTATATACCACTGGGGAGGCTGCTGTATATACCTCTGGGGCTGCTGTATACTACCACTGGGGCTGCTGTATATATCTCTGGGGCTGCTGTATACTACCACTGGGGCTGCTGCTGTATATACCACTGGGGAGGCTGCTGTAACACTGCTGGGGCCTGTATGTACCACTGGGGAGGCTGCTGTATACCACACTTCTGGGGGCTGTATACTACCACTGGGGAGGCCTGTATACCACTGCGCGGGCCTGTATACCACACTGCTGGGGGCTGTATACCTGTGCTGGGGTCCACCCTCGGCTTATATATGAGTCAATAGGTTTTCCCAGATTTTGGGGGCAAAAGTAGGGGGGTCGGCTTATACACGGGTCGGCTTATACACGAGTATATACGGTACATCTTTCTTTTAACAAATTATCAGTTTAATTTCTGGAAGATGTTCTCTTGCAAGGATATCCCAAAGCCATGTTTCAGTAAACCGGAGAGATCAGATGTTATGCTTATCTTTGTTTCCTTGGGAAAGGAGATTTTGTCACTTAAAATCTGTCTTGCTTACTTAAAGACAAGCAGCACAGTGTTTGCTGTTTTGTTGTAACAGGAATACTGCAGCTGTGCTGCAGCTGCCTCTCAATTTGACATTTACATTTATAAAAGTAAAGGAAAGGTGTTATTTTTCAGCCTCTAATTTCAGAATATAAAGCAGCACTAACCCTAACTGACCTATTCAACTTGATTAAAGCTTCTAAATTCCCATATGCTCAAGACCGAGGTAAGACAAAGTGGGCCCTGAGCAATGTACCCAAGTTAATTTCAGACTAATAAACTAGTGCAATCAGCGAAATCAAAGGGTACCTTTACACATTGCAATATCGTTTCAATATCGCATACAATTTCACGGGAGCGCGCACGTTTTCGGCACTTGTCCAAAATCGCATAGGAGATGTCACACAGGGAGATCTCGGCAGGCAACGCAACTAGGATGTTGTCCACAACTTTTTTTGTGCTGGGTATGAGCAACCCATGGACCGAGCATTAACATTGTAGTGAATGGGGGAAGTTGCAAGCAAAATCGTAGTTGCGCCGTCACACAGCACGTTCATGCCAGATCGCATATGCAATATCGTACGGTTGAAGGGCTTGCACAATCTTCTTGCAATAATGTAGCTATGATTTTTTCCCGTCGCATTGCCTATTTACAGGACACAACGCACGAACGATATCAACTGCAACAGCCGTACCACATGACTTTTTGTCAATGTTGCATTGAGATATTGCGACGTGTAAAGGTACCCAAAGTCGTTCAGCTCTTCTCTATTAGGCTGGTTTCACACTGCAGTTTTTTCCCTGATCAGGTTCGATCTGGTTTATGTGTCAAAACCAGGAGTGTCTCCAAAACTCAGAACAGGGGTCAATCTTTCAATTATAGTTTTTCTCTGTAAGTTCCTCTCCTGGTTTTGGCACACAAACCTGATCGAACCTGATAAGGAAAAAACTGTAGTGTGAAAGCAGCCTTGGGCCCCCTTCACACCACGATTTTTGCCGGCTGTGTCCGGTGCTTTGCAGGAGGCACCGGACATAGCCTGACCACTCCGGACAAATAGAACCGGAGGGTTAGGCTGTCTTCACACTGTGATCAGGTCCGATCCGGGGCTGTCAGGGGTGATATCCCCGGACCGGATTTTGGCCCCATAGTATCCTATGGGACCAGATGGCAGCTATCTGCCATCCGGCTTCCATCTCTCCGGAAGAATCCAGGAGAATTCGGATTTTTCTCCCGGACACAAAAACGTTGCTTGCAACGTTTTTGTGTCCGAGGAGAACAATCTCCCCAAAATTGGCATCTCCCGGATCCTCCCGGATTCCCCTGCATCTTCCCATATCCTCCAGGGGCCATCCGGCGCTCCCTAAAACACTGGATGCCCCGATCTGGGAACCGGACACCTGTGGCTGCACACCGCTGTTATTTCAGGACCGCGCCTAGCTCCCTGCAAGCCGCGGTCATGAATGATCAGCAGTGGCAGCTGCGTCAGGCTGCACACTGGACCAGAGGGTATATTAGCCCTCCGGTTCTGTGTGCTGTTCCGGTCCGGCGCTTTCAGGTTCACCCCTGATAGCCCCCCCTGATTGGACCTGACTGCAGTGTGAAGGCAGCATTAATATGTCCTCCGGTCCTGTTTGTAGCCAGATGCTGCAGAGCGCAGCTGAGGTAGCTGTCCCCTGCTGAAATGGTGCTGAACCACTTTACAGGGGACAGCTCCCTGGTGCTCAAGTTCAACATAGCTCACGCTGAACTTCAGGTGCCGGTGTCCGGTTCCTGGATCCTCCCATAGATCCATAGACTCCCATGTTAGGGAGCGCCGGATTGCCTCGGTTCTAGGAGGATCCGATTTGGGCTGATTTTTCACAACGTTTTTGTGTCCGGGAGAAAAATCGGAATTGTCCCGGATCCTCTCGGACAAATGGAAACCGGATTGCAGATAGCTGCCGTCTGGGTTCGTCCAGCCCGAAAGGTCAACATTACCGCAAAATCGGGTTCGGGACTGTCAGTTTCACCCCAGACATTCCCGGACTTGATTGTACCATGGTGTGAAGCCAGCCTTAGCCTCCATACATAAGCTGACGATGACTGATATAGAGCCGGTCGATCCCTAATTGATCATTGTGGCTTCATTCATATCATTAGTTAGCTATAAACAACCCAATCATCCAATCATTGAACAGCATTTTGTTCATTTTTTAGGCAATTGCCGACATTTGTACATGTAGGAATTCTTGTCTGTACTGCTGGTGTTTGTAAATATGGATACACTGCACACTGCATATTTCATACATCATATGTACACACATACAGTCATGGCCAAAATTATTGACACCCCTGCAATTCTGTCAGATAATACTCAGTTTCTTCCTGAAAATGATTGCAATCACAAATTCTTTGGTATTATTATCTTCATTTAATTTGTCTTCAATGAAAAAAACACATTGAGCATGGAAAAAAGAAAGAAGACCAAAGAACTGTCTGAGGACTTGAGCAACCAAATTGTGTGGAAGCATGAGCAATCTCAAGGCTACAAGTCCATCTCCAAAGACCTGAATGTTCTGAGTCTACCGTGTGCAGTGTCATCAAGAAGTTTAAAGCTCCTGGCACTGTGGCTAACCTCCCTAGATGTGGACGTAAAAGAAAAATTGGCAAGAGATTTCAACGCAAGATTGTGCGGATGGTGGATAAAAAACCTCGACTAACATCCAAACAAGTTCAAGCTGCCCTGCAGTCCGAGGGTACAACAGTGTCAACCCGTGCTATCCGTGAAAAGGGAACTGTATGGTAGGAGACCCAGGGAGACCCCACTTCTTACCCCGAGACATAAAAAAGCCAGGCAGGAGTTTGCCAAAACATACTTGAGAAAGCCTAAAACGTTTTGGAAGAATGTTCTCTGGTCAGATGAGACATAAGTAGAGCTTTTTGGGCAAAGGTAGCAACATAGAGTTTACAGGGGAAAAAAAGAGGCATTCAAAGAAAAGAACACGGTCCCTACAGTCAAACATGGCAGAGGTTCCCTGATGTTTTGGGGTTGTTTTGCTGCCTCTGGCAATGGACTGCTTGACCGTGTGCATGGCATTATGAACAACAAATTTTGCAGCATAATGTAGGGCCCAGTGTGAGAAAGCTGGGTCTCCCTCAGAGGTCATGGGTCTTCCAGCAGGACAATGACCCAAAACACACTTCAAAAAGCACTAGAAAATGGTTTGAGAGAAAGCACTGGAGACTTCTAAGGTGGCCGGCAATGAGTCCAGACCTGAATCCCATAGAATACCTGTGGAGAGATCTAAAAATGGCAGTTTGGAGAAGGCACCCTTCAAATATCAGGGACCTGGAGCAGTTTGCCAAAGAAGAATGGTCTAAAATTCCAGCAGAGCATTGTAAGAAACTCATTGATGGTTACCGGAAGTGGTTGATCGCAGTTATTTTGGCTAAACGTTGTGCAACCAAGTATTAGGCTGAGGGTGCCAATACTTTTGTCCGGCCCATTTTTGGAGTTTTGTGTGAAATGATCAATGTTTTGCTTTTTGCTTCATTCTCTTTTGTGTTTTTTCATTGAAGACAAATTAAATGAAGATAACACAGGTCAACAAAAAAATTTTTTTTTTCTGGTGCCCAAAATATTTTAATGAATTTGGGGTATTTTTGGGGTGCTGATTCTGAATATGCTATCAGTTTTGCCAGATTGGCTCAAGTTTTTGAGATTTTTGGTATCTTATTTATAGCACTTGTTGGTAAATGCGACGCATCATCTCATTAATTTCTTTGGATTAGTACTTGAACTGAGCAGGTCTCAATATAGTTTTGTGTTAATTAGTGTTCTAAAAGTTTGTTCATAGCTTGATTTTTTGCACTAACTTTATGTTGTTTTCTGTTGTCCAGTGAAAAGCATGAACTCATCAAGAAGAAGTTGTCTTAACGATCCAGACTCATTCTGTTACATTTGTGGTGAATATACACTGACAAAACATAGAAGAAACATAACAGACTTCGTTAAAAAAGTAGCAAAAAACGTCTTTTTTGTTACACATTTTACGAAAAATCTCAAAAACTTGAGCCAATCTGGCAAAACTGATGACATATTCAGAATCAGCACCCCAAAGTTACCCTAAATTCAATGAAATATCTTTGGCACCAAAAATGCTGTTGACCAGTGTAATAATAGCAAAGAATTTGTGATTGCAATCATTTTCAGGAGGAAACTGAGTATTATCTGACAGAATTGAAGGGGTGTCAATACTTTTGGCCAAGACTGTATGTATGGTGTTTATAATCAATGTGCAATGTGTCAAACATGCTTCCCGGGTTATGTTATTTATATGTGAAAAATAAACGGGTAGACATTGGTTAAATTATAAACACGTGTTTTGTCGTTATGCAAGCGGGTTCCCCAAGTGCTACCTCACAGTCCTCTTTTAGGTTTTACTATCCCGATAATGGCAAGCCTGCTCATAGACAGATAATGGAACATACAGAGAAAATGTTTCTATTTCCTAAACAGGATCTAATCAAACTAAGGCCCTCTATTACAGACAGCATTCACAGACAGTGGAATTTTAAAACACCGTGACATACTAGACAACTTGAAAATTAAAAATCAGCCTGTTTATGCAGAATATGATGCAAAGAAACTATCAACTCCTGAATACAGATTTTCCCATTACTGAGAGGAGAGAGAAGATGACAGTTGGTGCTCATAAAAAGTCTATATTGAGCTGCAATTGGCATTTATGGAGAACTTGCAACAGAAAATTTGTGTCTGCCCTTTGCCTCTCCTTCTTCCATTAAAGTGTAAATGTCATTTCATTGAAAAAACAAAAATCCAATACTGCACTGTTTATTAATGATGGGTCACATACAGTGTTGGCCAAAAGTATTGACACCCCTGCAATTCTGTCAGGTAATACTCAGTTTCTTCCTGAAAATGATTGCAATCACAAATTCTTTGGTATTATTATCTTCATTTAATTTGTCTTCAATGAAAAAACACAAAAGAGAATGAAGCAAAAAGCAAAACATTGATCATTTCACACAAAACTCCAAAAATGGGCCGGACAAAAGTATTGGCACCCTCAGCCTAATACTTGGTTGCACAACCTTTAGCCAAAATAACTGCGATCAACCGCTTCCAGTAACCATCAATGAGTTTCTTACAATGCTCTGCTGGAATTTTAGACCATTCTTCTTTGGCAAACTGCTCCAGGTCCCTGATATTGAAGGGTGCCTTCTCCAAACTGCTATTTTTAGATCTCTCCACAGGTGTTCTATGGGATTCAGGTTTGGACTCATTGTTGGCCACCTTAGAAGTCTCCAGTGCTTTCTCTCAAACCATTTTCTAGTGCTTTTTGAAGTGTGTTTTGGGTCATTGTCCTGCTGGAAGACCCATGACCTCTGAGGGAGACCCAGCTTTCTCACACTGGGCCCTACATTATGCTGCAAAATTTGTTTGTAGTCTTCAGACTTCATAATGCCATGCACACGGTCAAGCAGTCCAGTGCCAGAGGCAGCAAAGCAACCCCAGAACATCAGGGAACCTCCGCCATGTTGGACTGTAGGGACCGTGTTCTTTTCTTTGAATGCCTCTTATTTTCTCCTGTAAACTCTATGTTGATGCCTTTGCCCAAAAAGAGAGAACATTCTTCCAAAACGTTTTAGGCTTTCTCAGGTAAGTTTTGGCAAACTCCAGCCTGGCTTTTTTATGTCTCGGGGTAAGAAGTGGGGTCTTCCTGGTTCTCCTACCATACAGTCCCTTTTCATTCAGACACCGATGGATAGTACGGGTTGACACTGTTGTACCCTCGGACTGCAGGGCAGCTTGAACTTGTATGGATGTTAGTCGAGGTTCTTTATCCACCATCCGCACAATCTTGCGTTGAAATCTCTCGTTAATTTTTCTTTTCCGTCCACATCTAGGGAGGTTAGCCACCCTGCCATGGGCTTTAAACTTCTTGATGGCACTGCACACGGTAGACTCAGGAACATTCAGGTCTTTGGAGATGGACTTGTAGCCTTGAGATTGCTCATGCTTCCACACAATTTGGTTGCTCAAGTCCTCAGACAGTTCTTTGGTCTTCTTTCTTTTCTCCATGCTCAATGTGATACACACAAGGACACAGGACAGAGGTTGAGTCAACTTTAATCCATGTCAACTGGCTGCAAGTGTGATTTAGTTATTGCCAACACCTGTTAGGTGCCACAGGTAACTTACGGGTGCTGTTAATTACACAAATTAGAGAAGCATCACATGATTTTTCTAAGGGTGCCAATACTTTTGTCCACCCCTTTTTTATGTTTGTGTGGAATTATTTCCAATTTGGCTTTAGGACAATTCTTTTTGTGTTTTTTTTCATTGAAAACAATTTAAATGATGATAATAATACCAAAGAATTTGTGATTGCAATCATTTTCTGGAAGAAACTGAGTATTATCTGACAGAATTGCAGGGGTGTCAATACTTTTGGCCAACACTGTAGCAGCTAAGATAATGCTTTCTTGTGCCATTTAACTTAAGGGTGGTTTACACATAGCGAGGTCGCTGCTACATCACCGATTTTGTGACATAGCAGCGACCTCGCCGGCGATCTCTCTGCGTGTGACACTTAGCAGCAATCAGCCCCCCGCTGGAAGATCGCTTATCTTCACTAAATGGCTAGTAACGTTTTTTGATCCGCCATCTCCCGCTGGCCAGGCAGCATCGCTGTGTGTGACAGGCAGACTTGCCAACGATCCCCATTCTGCACCCGCAACCCCGATCAATCCCAACGACCGTCGAGTATCGGCGCATCGCTGGTGATCGCTGGTGAGATCTGTTTGTCTGACATCTCACCAGCGACCACGTAGCGATGCACCAGCGATCCCTGTCAGGCAGGATTGTTGTCGGCATTGTTGGTGCGTTGCTACGTGTAAACCCCCTTTACTTTCTCACTTTTTTCTGTGCTATTTTAATAACAGCATTTTATGGCTCTGTGGGTGTGGCCAGCAGCTGATAGTGAGAAGTACAATGTGATAGCAGAGAAAGGACAAGAGAGATCCTGAGCTGTGTGGAGAGCCAGCAGACAAGGGGTTAAGATATTGTGACAGGTCTTTCCTTGGCACAAACTAGTTTGACCTGATCCTGGATTTGGAAGTTGCTTAGCAACTGTGCTGTAGACTGTGCTAATCTGTTACATTGTTTTCTCTAGTTACATGTCCATATTGACTGTGAAGATGGATCTGACTCGAAATGAAAATATGTCTGCTTCACACACAGTGTAGTGGGGACACCTTTTGGAAGGTTTATGAATGGTTTGCTACCAGAATTTTCTAATGAAGTATATTAAAAGGTTTAATATAATCACTTGTTCTGCATTATTATTAAATAAAAATGTAAACGGCGCTAATGCTTTAAATGCTAAAGGCACCAACTATCATCTCCAATCTTAGTAATATGAAAATCTTTCTTCACAGAATGCAATTTTTTCAGATTTTACCCATGAACTGAAAGTAAAACTCAATTTGTAAGGCAAAAGAAGTCCATTTGTCTGATAAGATACATTACAGAGTTGCTTATTTTCATGTGTACTATTGATTTATGGAATAAAAATTAATATGGTGATTATTCTTTAGAATAGGCTATCATATTGATAGTTTGACTATTAGGAGCTCTGTCAATCCATTATTTAAAGGGTCCTCTGCACTTCGAAGTACAGCCCCAAACCTGTAGCAGCAGCTGTGCTACGGGATCCCAGCCATAAAGTGAGCACTTCTCTCCTTTACTTACGACTGTTTACCGGGGGCCGTGATGCAGTTCATCGGTGTCATCTGAGTTCACAGCTGACACATCAGCTCTGAGCGCAGGTGACTCCCGTCTCTGACGTCACTGTGGGCACATCCAAAGTCATTTTCTCGGCGGTGTGTGCAGTGACTGGGCGTTTCTGTGTGTCAGCCTATGTCAGAGGGTTTTGTGTTTTGGGTTATTAAAGATGAGAACCAGGGATGTCTTTTGTATGTTATTTCAATTAAAAGATTTTTTTTCTCCATGTTGTGTTTTTTTAATGTTTATTAGAGATTCACATTGGGCTAATCTAACATTGGCCCGAGATTATGAATCTAGTTTTAGTGCTGGCTGCCAATACAAAGCTGCCATTAACTCCTTTATTACCCAGTTTGCCAATGCCACTAGGGCAGCTGGAAGAACTGGGTAAAGTGCCTCAAAATGGCATTACAAAAGAATGTGCCATTTTCAGGGTTGGCTGCAGGCTGCGATTTTCAGCATGGGAGGCCCAGAATGCTGGAGCCTTATCACGCTAAGAATATCAGCCCCCAGCTGTCTGGGTTTTACCTTGGCTGGCAATCAAAAATAGGGTGACGTCCACACATTTTTTTTTTAATTACTTATTTAAATAATTAAAAAATAAATCATGGGCTTTCCTGTATTTCGATTGCCAGCCAAGCTAAAGCCAGGTAGCTGGGGGTGGCAGTCCATTGCTGTCCACTTTATCTGCGCTGACAATCAAAAATATAGCCAGGTCCTACGTAATTTTTTAATATTCTTTATTTTTACAGTACTATGATGTCAGTCAATGGGTGGAAGGAGGAACAGCCAATCACAGATGCTGTCACAGAGAGTGGGCGTCTGTGATTGGCTGTTGGAGTATGCTGAAACCAGCCCATACATTCTAGCATATGCCATGCTAGAATGTTTAGGCTGATTCTAGATTACTCCAACAGCCAATCACAGACGCCGATTATCTGTGACAGCATTTGTGATTGGCTGTTCCATCCTTCAGCAGTGAATACCCAGGAAATTAATGAGCGGCCCGGAAGTACAAGCGGGCAGACACCTGTAAGTATAATGATTCTGTTCAATCACTTTCTTTTTTTTTTTTTGCAGCTCCCCTGAACTGAATTTGAACTGTAACACAGACTTCCCACCTTGACGTTTGGTAGAGCGGCTTAGTATACATTTTTTGCAAAAAACGTATCAACTAAATACCCTGTTTTTTATCACTTTTTTATGCAGCTCTTGCTTTTTACTGTTTTTATCTTTATAACAGAGTATTTTTGCACGTTTTTTCTGATTGTTTTTTTGTGATTCAGTTTTTTGGTGGTGTGAACAGTGTCCTACAGATCTGTTCACTGTGTGCATGGCTCATTGGTGTTTGCCAGATAGCTAGGATTGGTTGCGGAGCTAAGTAAATGGATTTCAAGTAGAAGTCTAGTGGACCGTTTGGGGGGCAAAAAAGGACTCAATTTGGATCCACGCCCAGGTGTCCCGAGCCACGAGTTTCTGGCGGAGTCCAGGATCACTGCCCTGTAATATGTCCGAACATCTGGGACCCCCAGACTCCCAGCCGAATAATGTAGTGTGAGGACATTCATGGCAATCCTATGTGGTTTGCCCCTCCATATAAACCGACCAAGCAGTGTCTGGAACATATGGAGGCATCTGCTTGGGAAGTGAAGAGGGAGACATCTCAAGAGATACAAAACTTTGGGAAGATAGGTCATCTTAATACTTTGGATCCTGGTCATCCACGATAAGTGAAGGCCGAATAGCTGTCCAGACCCTTACGGACCTCTGCATGTAATAGGTTACAATTGTGCCGAACCATTTTATTTACATTAGTAACATGGATGCCAAGATAGGTAAAGCCTCCCAACGCCCATGCGAAAGAGTATTGACGTCTAATTCGTTCCTGCTCTTCCGGGGGGATGTTAAGTGAATATAGTGAGGACTTGGTCATATTTAGCTTGCAGAAGGAAGCTCGAGAGAAATCCTCAAGCACCTCAATTATCCTAGGTAGCGTAGATGAGACATGTGTGCAAATAAACACCACATCGTCCGCGTAAAGTCTAATCTTATGTTCTATAAGTCCCACCGAGACCCCTTTTATAATGAGGTCCCCCTCACCACCGCAGCCAGTGGTACCATCACCAGAGCGAAAATGAGGGGGGGAAAGCGGGCACCCCTGCTGCTTCCCATTTGTGATGTCAAAAGAGGATGAAAGAAAACCCGAAGCTCTCACCGAAGCACATGGAGAGGAGTACAGGGCCATGATGGACGTTTTAAAACGTCCTAGTACCCCAAATTTCTGAAGGACTGCATCCAATTACCCCCAGTGCACCCTATCAAACGCTTTATCTGCGTCCAGAGACAAGAGCGCAACGGGGGTCTCCCCCCTCTCCATGAGTTCCAGCAGGTCTACCAGATGCCTAGTACTGTCGCTGGCCTGCCGGCCCGGGACAAATCCCACTTGGTCTAGGCCGACCAGCGAGGGCAGCACTCCCATAAGGCGATTGGCAAGGAGCTTGGCGAAAATTTTGACATCACAATTGAGAAGGGCGATTGGACGAAAGTTACCTGGAGTGTCAGCAGCCTTACCCTGCTTAGGGAGGGTTGCTATAACCGCTTCGAGGCCCTCACTCCTTATCTCGCCTTGATCTTGCCAAAAATGTAAAAGATTCAGCAAAGGGCGGGCCAGTAAATGAGAAAAGCAAGCGTAGTAGTGGTAAGAGAGCCCGTCAGGACCCAGAGAGGATAGTTTTTTTGGCTGTGGAGATGACCCTCGAGATCTCGAGCTCTGTAAAGGGGGCATTTAGCATTGCCAATTGAGCTTCCGAGACTGTTGGTAACTTAGCTTTGTGTAGGAAGTTGCGTATCGAGTCAACTGAGGGCTGGAAGGTAACTGCAGAGCCCTGGAGATTGTATAGAGAGTCGTAGTAGTCTCTATATTCCTTAGCTATGTCCAAGGGGTTACGGACAGTTGTACCATTGGCCTTGCGCAAGAAGGGAATTTTTGCCTGAACTTCCGTCGTGCAAGCACACTTCCTGCCCTGTCTCCCAAACCATAAAATTTGGCTCTTGTCTTTTTAAGTTGGAGCTCTGCATTGGTTAAGAGCAGCGAGCGCAGGTCCCTTATAGTTTGTAGCAAGTCGGAGAGCGTCAAGTTGGAAGGCGTAGATCTATGCTGGGCCTCTAGGGACTTAAGTTTCGAGAGCAAGGTCTTTAATGTTCTATCATAGTTTCATTTAGCAAGGGAAGCCATTTTGATGAGCAAGCCCCTGAGGAGCGCCTTGTGGGCAAACTACAGCGTGTCTGGAGGTACATCCGCTGTAGAATTTTCCAAGAAATAGTTTTTAATGTCCCCAGAAAGTTGCTCAACATTCCTGGCTGAGGTTAGCAGATATTCATTAAGCTTCCAGCTGGCTGGAGGCCTCACTGCTGTCGAATCAGATATTCTGAAGGTGACAGGGGCGTGATCGGACCATGTGATGGAGCCCAACGATGCATCTAAGCACCTAGGCAGCAGAGAATCGGCTTTTAAAAAATAGTCAAGTCTGCTATGCAAATTGTGGCTGTGGGAATAGAAAGTGTAATCTCTCTCATCAGAGTGATGGTATCGCCAAACATCATGCAGATGATGAGAAGAGATTACCTTGCCAAGATCCGTTCTGTGTAGTGCTGGTACAGAGCAGTCCAAGTGTTTATCAACCGGGATGTTGAAATCACCTGCAATAATTTGGCTGCTGCGTGCAAGGGAGGATACCTTTTCCAACAGCGACCTCATGTAGCGCAGTTGTCCCGCATTGGGGCCATAGACTAAGACCAGGGTAAAAGGCTTGCTGTTCAGGAGACAAAGCAATATAACAAACCTTCCCTCCGGGTCTTCCGTGACCCCCAGTAGCTCAAAAGAGACAGATCTGTGAACCAGGACAGCCACCCCGGCCCTCTTAGCCCCCCGGCCCTCTTAACCCCCCCAGCAAAATACTGGGTGGAGTACAGAGGGGAAGAGATCCTGGGGTAATCCTTTTCCAACAGGTGGGTCTCCTGTAATAATACCACTTCACTCTGTGATCTTTTCAAGTGCTGCCACAAGGTTGCTCGTTTACACGGGACATTAAGTCCATATACGTTAAGAGATTCCACCTCAAGACTCATGATCAGCAAAAAGGTGCAAGGTGTATCAAGTACTTATAATACCAAAGGTCTAAGGTGCGAGAGCACTAGACAAAGAAGGAGGAAACCAGGAGGAAGGAAAAGAAGAGTACAGAAAGGGTAAGGGGTAGGATAAGGTGGGAAGGAGGGTAGAGAGAAAGGAGGAGGAAAAGGGTTCAAGAGAGAAACAAAAAACAAGCAATGAACACAGAGAAGAATAATATGTCAACCGGCTCAACACCAACCAGGGATCGAGGGCCGGGTGTAGGGGATAAACCACTCTGAGCCTTAATCCACCCCCGTTTCAACAAGGGAGGAGGTAGAGGGGACAACCACCCATAGAGAGGTCACTCCAATGCCCAGAGATCACAGCCTCATCAACCGGATGAGTCAGGCTGTGTAAGACATGGACGGCTCCAGAAAACTCTCAAAATGTCTCATAAAAGTCACTCCACTGTCCCATGTTGCTCTGGTGACGGCTCTCGATCTCCCTATTTCCGGGGACTAGATGAGGGAGAGACCGAGGAAGGCACAAGACCCCATTCCTTAAGGTCTGCTTTAAGCCTGGAGGGGGAAGAAAAGAGTGCCGCGTGCCTTTGTAGCGAAAGGTTACGCTGACTGGGGATCCCCAGGAGTACTGGATGCCTCTGTCTCGCAGCATCTTACATTGGGGTGCAAAGTCTCTGCGGCGAGCCAAGGTGCCAGGAGACAGGTCAGGAAAGGTTTGCCAATTCTTGTAGGGACCCAAGGAGATGGGGCTCAATCTCAGGGCCTGTAAAACCTTATCCCGTAGCGTGGGAGATGATAAGCAAACCAGGGTGTCCCTTGGGAGGTCTTGGCGTATAGACTGAGGTCTGGGCAGCCGGTACGCCTTCTCCGGTAGTGGGACAGCAAAAGGGGAATCGGGCAGCACGGTGCAAAGAAAAGCATGGATAGTGTCCTTGATGTCGCCTTCCCCCTCCGTCTCAGGCATCCCCCTGACCTTAAGATTATTCCTCCTAAGTTTGTCCTCTAGATCCCATGTGACCGCTCTAAGATCTTTAACAGCACAATCCATTGTGTGGAAGCTATCAGCCAGCTCATTATGGGCTGCAGCGAATTCAGTCAATTTTCCCTCTAGACGATGCGTGCGTTCCCCCATGGCCGCCATGTCCTCCCTCAGCTCCCCAATCAGACCCCTCATATCTGCCTGCATGGATCTGCGGAGGGAGTCAAGTAAGCTCCTTAAGCACCGCAGTGTGATCGGGGCGTTATCATCAGATTCACCATCCTCATACCTCGTGCTGCTGGAAAGGTAGGGGGAGCAAAGTGCCTGTGACTCCGTCGGCGCCATTTTGGAGCGAGTAGCTGCGGGCCTCGGGGAAAAGAAGTTTGATACTTTGGAGTGCTGTTCACAGCTCCGGAGTGCTGGTTTAGGCATTTCCAGGTCCTCCGGTGTCTGCTGCAGCTGGGGCAGGCAGGCGGGGAGACGGTGGTGGGTCAGGGAGTGAGATAATCGCCGCTGAAGAGTTTCTGTCACCGGAGCTCCGGATCTATGCGTCCTGCATGGTGTGTGCCAGGACACGCCCCCTGCTCTAACATAGTGAGAGGACTCAAGGACCTGCCGTGACGTCAGACGCCGAGTCAGCTGATCCGGACTGGGGAGCGGAGGAGATACACTGCTGCATCCACCGTTCCTCAATGATCCCTTCTCTGGGCACTACCCGGGGTTGTGCAGGGGTTGCACAACCGTCAGAGGTGAGAGGATAGAACCCCCCCCCACCTTGCACTTTAATACCCCACTAGACCACCGGGTGCCGTTCATATCCGCGCTTCCTGTATTTTTGTTTTACATATCTCACCTTGGAATAGCTGATAAGTATATTTTTTCTTTATTTTCATTGTGTGTTGCTTCCTGATGATTGGCCAGTATCATACAGTGGGAAGAAGTATATACCCCTCAGTGAAATGTGATAATTCCCAGACTAAAGGAAAATTCATAAACTACTACTTTCCTTTCATCTCTGCAAACGGGGAAGCAATTTTATTCCATTATGCAGTCACTATTAAATCGTGTGTCCAGTTGAACATCAGAAATTTGTTGAACGTCCTCTTCAACAGCAAAACAATGGGGCTGAGATGTACTTCGTGACTACATTCCCAATGAGAAATTTCAGTTTAGGAGGCAAGAATTTGGGGATTAACAAAGTGCCCAACGTTCACTTTTATTTTACACCGTAAAGTTGTGAAAACATCAGTAGCAGGGGTGAGAGGTACAATGAGATGACTGCCTTTTTGCCTTCCGCAACACTCCCTTTGCTCGATGACCTAGAGGGGATGTTGTCACATTGCTATATACATGCTTGATTTACGCCCTCTACTGATATTGAAAAATAACATACAACACGTTGCGCTATGTTATTAGCTACAAGTAGGACCACAGCTTCAAGAGGAATGTATACACATAAGATAATAGTGTAAAGTGAAAGGGGAAAAGAAGCGATCAAGCGTCCATAGTATGTCAGAATATCATCATTTTATTCATGGATATATACAGGTTGTAAGAACAAGACATATACACATACAGGGTCAAAACAGACACTATATTTGTAGGATATAAAAATAAGTAACCTCTACCAGAAATGAACATATATTAATGGATATAAAATCCACCAGCAAATACATGTATACTATGCCAATGAAAAATTCCTAAATAATACCCATGATTAAGTATAATAAGGGACTCTAATCGATCCTCGGCAAACTATCTAATGACTCAGGAATATATTGGAATATATACTGGATGATCCATGGGCGTACCCAGCATTGGGCAGGGGGGGGCAGGTGCCCCCCCTAGAAGGGAACCTGTCAATTATGATCTTCTCATGGCCTGACGGGAGCAGTGTGTGGGGAGGTCATCACCCTGCAATCGCACCACACACTGCTGCTGGTGACTCAGCAGCGCGGAGGATGTCAAGGATGGCGGGACTGGTGAGGACTGGAGTGCAGTGCTCCATGGAGCAGTAGTGTGTGGTGTGTTGAGTGGTGAATGTATGGGTGTGTGTGTTCAGTGGTGTTGTGTTGTGCCTTCAGTGCTGTTTGCAGCCTCCCTCCTCGTCTGTGGCTGCTTCTAGCCGGCAGCAGATTTGTTTTACTTTCATTATCTCCTGACTGCTGCCGGCTTTGTTAGTAGAAGCAGTCGGACGGGAGGGACACTGCACACAGCACTCACTGGAGGGAGGTAAAAGACAGAATGGAGGGAGAGAGTTTTGGGGGGGAGAGAGCAAGAGCTGAGGGCCCCAGCTGCGCAGAGGAGACAAAGGTCCCAGGTGCCCCCTGCAAGTGGGGCAGAGGGGACACAGGCCACAGATGCCCCCTATCAATGGGGCAGAGGGGACACAGGCCACAGATGCCCCCTGTCATTGGGGCAGAGGGGACACAGGCCATAGGTCCCCCCTGTCAGCTGTGCAGAGGAGACAAAGGCCCCAGGTGCCCCCTGTCAGTGGGGCAGAGGGGACACAGGCCATAGGTCCCCCCTGTCAGCTGTGCAGAGGAGACAAAGGCCCCAGGTGCCCCTGTCAGTGGGGCAGAGGGACACAGGCCTTAGGTCCCCCTGTCAGCTTGCAGAGGAAGGCCCAGTGCCTGTCAGTGGGGCAGAGGGGACACGGCCACAGGTGCCCCCTGCAAGTGGGGCAGAGGGGACACAGGCCACATATGCCCCTGTCAGTAGGGCAGAGGGGACACAGGCCATAGGTCCCCCGTCAGTGGGGCAGAGGGAACACGGCCACAGGTACCCCCGTCAGTGGGGCAGAGGGGACACAGGCCATAGGTCCCCCCTGTCAGTGGGCCAGAGGGGACATGGCCACAGGTGCCCCCTGCAAGTGGGGCAGAGAGGACACGGGCCACAGATGCCGCCTGTCAGTGGGGCAGAGGGGACACAGGCCATAGGTCCCCCTGTCAGCTTTGCAGAGGAGACAAAGGCCCCAGGTGCCCCCTGTCAGTGGGGCAGAAGGGACACAGGCCATAGGTCCCCCGTCAATTGGGCAGAGGGCAAACGGCCACAAGTGCCCCCTGTCAGTGGGGCAGAGGGGACACAGGCCATAGGTCCCCCCTGTCAGTGGGACAGAGGGGTCACGAGCCACAGGTCCCCCCCTTTCAGGGGGGCAGAGGGGTCACGGGCCACAGGAAGCCCCAGTCAGTGGTGTAGAGGGGACACAGGCCACAGATCCCCCTGTCAGTGATGCACAGAGGACATGGGCAACAGGTCCCTCCTGTGAGTGGAGTAGAGGTGTCACAGGCCACAGGTCCCCCCTGGGGGTGGGGCAGAGGGGTCACAGGCCACAGGTCCTCCATGTCAGTGGGGCAGAGGGGACACAGGCCATAGGTCCCCCCTGTCAGCTGTGCAGAGGAGACAAAGGCCCCAGGTGTCCCCTGTCAGTGGGGCAGAGGGACACAGGCCATAGGTCCCCCCTGTCAATGGGGCAGAGGGGACACAGGCCATAGGTCCCCCCTGTCAGTGGGGCAGAGGGGACACAGGCCACAGGTCCTCCCTGTCAGTAGGGCAGAGGGGTCACGGGCCACAGGTCCCCCCCTTCAGGGGGGCAAGGGGTCACGGGCCACAGGAAGCCCCAGTCAGTGGTGTAGAGGGGACACAGGCCACAGATCCCCCTGTCAGGGATGCAAGGGGACACGTGCAACAGGTCCCTCCTGTGAGTGGAGTAGAGGGTTCACAGGCCACAGGTCCCCCCTGGGAGTGGGGCAGAGGGGTCACAGGCCACAGGTCCTCCATGTCAGTGGGGCAGAGGGGTCATGGGTCACAGGTCCCCCTCAGTCAGTGGTGCAGAGGGGACACCTGACACAGATCCTTCCTGTCAGTGGTGCACAGGAGACACGTGTCACAAGTCCCGTCTGTGAGTGGGTAGAGGGTCATAGGCCACAGGTCCTCCATGTCAGTGGGGTAGAGGGGTCATAGGTCACAGGTCCTCCATGTCAGTGGGGCAGAGGGGTCACAGGTCCCCCCTGTCATTGGGAAGAGGGGACACAGGCCAACAGGTTTCCCCTGAGAGTGGGACAGAGGGGACACAGGACCCCCTTTGTGAGTGGGGCAGAGGGGACACAGTACCCCCTGGACACAGGACCCCCTTGTCAGTGGGGCAGAGGGGACACAGTACCCCCTATCAGTGGGTCAAAAAGGACACAGGTCTCCCTGTCAGTGGGAAGAGGAGTCACAGGCCACAGTTCCTCCTGTGAGTGTGGCGGGAGAAGCAGCTCTATGTCCCCCCTGTTATTGATGGGGAGACACAGCACACAGGGGGAGAGGTAAAGTGCACAGGGCGTCCCTGTCAGGGGAGGGGTAAGACACAGCACACAAGGGGGAGGCACAGGAGGAGAAACACAGCCCGCGAGCATATATACATATACTGTATATCCAGACCCTAGCACCCTATTAATATATATCACAGACGCTATATTATATACAGACAGGCTTTGTGTTATATATACACAACCCGCAGCCTCAATTATATACGCATATATATGTTTACAGCAAGTATGCGGCCCACCGAATTGATTTCGCCCAGGGCCCACAATTATCTGGATCCTGTGTGTGTGTATATGTGTTATACAGTGGCACTGTGTGTGAGTTATACAGTGGGGGTTTGTGTAGGGGGATATGTATATTTCTGGGGCAGTATAGTGATAGTTTTATTTTTAAGGGCATTGTGTCAGAAAGTGCTGCTGAATATGGAGAAAAAAAAAGTCTCTAGAGATGAACTGTGGATGTCAAATCTCATCATGGCGCCTGTGCTACAAAGAAAGATAAGGAATGGGAACAACTCCAATCAGAGAAGATGTCATCTACAGTATAAGGTACCAAGATTTAAATGTTTGTGATCCTGCCTGTGTCTCATCTGTACTGTGGTTCCTGCATGGTCCGCAGTCTGATGATGACTGGTAACAAGAACTCCCAACATCTCCTTACTATTTTTAAAGACATGCTGGAAGGTATAGGTTCATGTAACATAAGTGTATCATCGGGCTGATCTGACACTGAAATTGATTACTTTACGAAGCTTGGCACGGCATTCATGTCCTGACTGTTGTTCTGACGCTGCATTCATCTACTGACGGTGGTTCTGGCGCTGCTTTCACATATTGAAGGTTGTTCTCACCTTTCAGTCATCTATTGAGGTGGTTCTGGCCCTGTATCTCTCTGCTGATGTTGATTCGGTCACTGCATTCATGTACTGAGGTCGTTCTGTCACTGCTTTCCTTTCCTGATGGTGGTTTTGGCTCTGCGTTCATCTACTGACGGTTGTTCTGGCTCTGCATTCATCTGCTGATGGTGGTCCTGGCCCTGCATTCATCTACTGAGGTCATTCTATCACTGCATTCCTTTACTGATGGTGGTTTTAGCTTTGTATTCATCTACTTATGGTGGTTCTGTCACTGCATTAATCTACTTATGGTGGTTCTGACCCTGCATTCATCCACTATCCACTGAGGTGGCTCTGGTTCTGCATTCATCTACTGATGGTGGCTCTGACGCTGCATTCATCCACTAAAGTTAGTTCCAATTTTTCGAGATTTGTGATGTCTCACAAGTCTCGGTCAGAGGTGCGCTTGCATTGAGCATGGAGACTCGCGCCACTGTGCAGGCGCGAGAGCAGTGTGACGTACACAGGAGGGGCAGCTTTTTCACAGGAGCGAGGCGGGCATTTCAACCAGCAGGGCGGCGAGGACCAGATTGAGCAGATCCTCCAGGACCATTTTCAGCTAATTTCCATACCGTGCGGGAGATATAAAAATTTCATTTGGGAGGTATGCAGGGGGACCGCTAGGTATACAGAGGGGTCACAGAAATCCTAAATACATCATGTATAAGGTGGTGGGCAGGGGTTAGAACAGCCAAAGGGGGTAACAGGTTCCCTTCAAAGGGAACCTGTTAGCTCTTTTTGAAATTCCCGCCTCCTCTGGTACTCTGACGCGCCGGCCAGAATGTCATATCCAGCCCGGTGCATTGTGGTGGCTGATCACGTGTTCGGCCGTGCTTCAATAAGTGAACTGCGCATGCGCCCGAGCCCAACCGTACACGTGATCAGCCCCCACAAGGCATCGGGCGGATATGATGTTCCAAACAACCATGGCTTGCCCCCCCCTAGTTTTGATCCTGGGTACGCCCATGGGATGATCTGCTGAGTGTATTGTCCCAAATTAATAAATCCCACAAGATAAATTGCTTAAAGAGTTTAAAATATACAAAGGCATATAGCCAGCATATCACTCACTAGACAGGAAAGCTCTATTTCTCCTTCGCCTCATTGGGGACACAGGACCGTGGGTGTTATGCTGCTGTCCACTAGGAGGCGACACTAAGCAATCTGCAAAAGAGTAACAGTGGCTCCTCCTCCTCAGCATACACCCCTGGGGCAGGCACTGCCTCCTCAGTTTTTTGCTTAGTGTCGAAGGAGGCACACGTCCATTTTCCTCTTGGTGAATTTTCATCATAAAGAAGAAAAGTGGGTCCGGCGTGGCCCCCGGCATGCTCCTTCCTCGGCCACCCACTGTTGGGGCGCTGGGTTGAAGTTGAGAATCGTTACATATGCCGTACTCCTTTCTCGGCCTCCCACTGTTGGGTTGCTGGGTTAAAGTTGAGACAGCCCAGCATAACATCCACCTTCCTCATTCCCTGCGGTCTGAGGCGAAGTAGAGATGACTACCTGCCAGATGACGTCCCCCTAATCACCCCTGGGTGTTTTAGGCAGTGGCAACACCAGGTATCAGCAGCACAGGCTGCATGGGCTGGAGACTGCATGACTGCCTGCAGCAGCGCAGGCTATGCAGGAGCCTACACAAGTGCTGGGCTGGATGAGAGGGCACTTACTGCAGCCAGGCCTCAGGCACAAGGCTGACAGGGGCACAGAGCTGGACACTTGCAAGCTGCATCCAAGTGCAGCTTCTCAGCTCAGCACAGATCCTCTGCTATTCTGGCGGTTCTCCGCCAATGCCAAGGGGGGACATCACATTTCCCCCGTTTTTCTGGGCCCCCCAGCGTTTTTTTCGCGCCTCCGCGCCGGCCCCTCACTATTTCCGGGGACCTCAACTAATTGAGGCCCCGGCTTGGGCCTAGCGCGGAGGTCGCCGCCCCTGTGCCGCCCCCGTCCCGCCCCGCTGGATGACGCTGACCGCGCGTCATAGCGGGGGCGGAGCCGAGAACGGGCGCGTTTTCCAGGCCGGATCCCGCCCGTTTAGCTCCGCCCCTTCCTCCTTCTCCTCCACGGTCGCCATTACAGCACGTGGAGCGTCCAGCCATCCAGGGGGGACACAGGATCCGGGCGGCCTGTTGGACAGCGGCGCTGGGACTGGTAAGACCTCTGCAGGGATCTCCTCTGCAGAGGTTCTCTGTCCCTCTCTCTCTCTCTCCCTCTACTCCACATCCCCTCCTGCAGCAGGCACTGTTACAGGGGGAAAGTCTCCACAGCGACCCTATTCAGCCCCACCACTAAGGGTCCAGGCACCTAGCTGGATAGCTAGAGAGTGCCTGTTTACTCAGGGGTCTCCTGGTTATCTCTATTTCTGTGCTATAGCCCATACCACAATGTCTGGCAGTAAGAGTAAGAAAGGCTCCAAGGCAGCCAGCACTTACTATGGTACCTGCACTATTTGTCAGGCTGACCTCCCTGCAGGATGCACCTCGCCACACTGTGAGAGCTGCACGCAGGCTGCAGATACTGAGACCCCCACTGCCCGGACGGCTACCGGTGCCCCTGACCCTACCCCTGCATGGGCCGCAGTTATGTCTCAGAATATGACACAGTCCATTGACAGATTGTCTGCCACACTGCTGCAGTTTATGCAAGCCCGTTCGCCTCCTGAACCCGCCGTTCAGGCTTCTGCGCCTCAGCCAGAAGTCTTGGAACCGCGACATACTGCCGACTCTGCCCAGTCAGTCTCCGACTCTGGCCGTAAGAGACCTCCTCCATCTCCAGAGTCCCCTGCGGGATCTGCATCCCGCAGGCGTCAAGATGACGCGCAGGAGTCCGAAGGTCTCTGTTCTACGGACTCAGAGGGTAACTTAGATGAGTCCCTAGACTTAGATGCGACCGATACGGTGGCACTGGTGGAGGATTTGATTACTGACATCAACCAGGTCCTGGAGGTGTCAGACCCTCCGGCTGATGTGCCGGAGCACAAGGTGTCCTTTAAAAGAGCCAGGAGACCACACAAGCATTTCTCGGACCATCCAGAGTTCCAGGAAATTCTTAAAAAGCATAGGTTACATCCTGACAAACGGTTTGGTAACCGTAAGGCTCTGGAAACGCGTTATCCTTTTCTGCCTAAGGTTACCCAGGATTGGACAGATCCGCCACAGGTGGACCCGCCCGTATCCCGTCTAGCTACCAAGACCCTCCTGTCCTTACCGGACAGTTCATCCATAAAGGACGCCACTGACCGTCAGGTGGAGCAGATGGCGAAGTCCGTTTTTGAGGCCTCAGGCTCTTCTCTAGGCCCAGCCTTTGCTTCAGTCTGGGCCTCTAAGGCTATTATGACTAGAGCTCATTCGGTACACTCGGCTCTTCGGTCCTTGCAGGTCGACCCAGCCTTGTTAGACCAGGTTACTCAAATTGCGGTTACCGCCGAATATTCTATGCATGCTGCCTTCGATTCGGCTAACTGTGCCGCGGCTGCGGCTTCCAACGCCATAACTATTAGGCGAGCCCTCTGGTTAAGAGAGTGGAAGGCAGACGCAGCGTCAAAAAAGTCGCTCACATGTCTTCCGTACAATGGTGGCCGTTTATTTGGCGAAAAGCTGGATCAATTGATTTCAGACGCCACTGGGGGTAAGAGTACCTCTCTTCCACAACGTCAGATTAAGCGACCCTTCACTCGTCGCCAACAAACCCGTTTCCGATCCTTTCGGAACTCCTTTGGTTGGTCAGTCTCGAAGCCCCCAACGGCGGCCAATAGGTCCCCCCGTAGGGAACGCACCCAGACGACACGGAAGACTGGCGCAAACTGGCAGTCCCATTCTCGCCAGCCCAGATCTAAGGGCTCAAAGCCTAGCAGATTCTCTTCTTCCTGACTCTCCCCATTCGGGAGACACTATTCAGGTTGGCGGCCGACTTTCTCGCTTTCGTCAGGTCTGGCTCGCTTCTACCGACGACAAGTGGGTAAACACCTTGGTGTCTTCCGGATACACCATAGAATTTACGGCCCTTCCTCCAAATCGTTTTTTTCTGTCAATCCCACCTGCTCATCCGCCCAAAGCTCGCACCTTCTTTCAAGCGGTACATTCCCTTCTGACGGCCGGTGTCATCATACCGGTACCGCCAGCCGAACGCTTCCAAGGGTTCTACTCAAACCTTTTTGTGGTACCCAAAAAAGGAGGAGCGGTTCGCCCCATTCTAGATCTAAAACAGTTAAACTCCTTCGTGAAGGTTCGGCATTTCCGCATGGAGTCACTGCGCTCCATCATAGCGTCCATGGAGAAGGACGAATTTCTCGCGTCCATCGACATACAGGACGCTTACCTTCATATCCCAATCGCGGCAATTCACCAGCAGTTTCTCCGCTTCGCCATCAACCAGGACCATTATCAGTTTGTGGCCCTCCCGTTCGGCCTAGCGACGGCTCCCAGGGTGTTCACCAAAGTCATGGCGGCTGTCATGACCATACTGCACACAAGAGGACTGGTAGTCCTCCCATACCTAGACGATTTGCTCATCAAAGCTCCCTCCTTCAGGGAGTGTCAGCAGAGTGTTTACATCACGGTGGACACCCTGCGTCGTCTAGGCTGGTTGGTGAATCTGCGGAAGTCGTCTCCAGTCCCGTCACAATGTCTAACATTCCTCGGGATGCGCTTCCACACCCCCAGGGGTCTGGTCCTTCTCCCTCAGGAAAAGGCGAAGGCCCTTCGACAGGGAGTCCACACCCTCCTACGGCCGTTTCCTCAATCGATTCGGTTCGCCATGCGAGTCTTGGGCAGGATGGTTGCCTCTATGGAGGCGGTGCCGTTCGCTCAACTTCACCTCAGGCCTCTCCAACGGGAGATTCTGACTTCGTGGAACAGGAATCCTTCTGCCCTGGACAGATTATTCCGGTTGTCTCCTGCAGCGAGGAGCTCCCTCCATCGGTGGCTCAAACCTCGTTCCCTCACAAGGGGAAGGTCCTTTCTACCGGTTTGCTGGAAGATCGTCACCACCGACGCAAGTCTCAGCGGATGGGGAGCGGTACATCGTCATCACACGGCACAGGGAACATGGTCCCCAGCGGAGTCGGCCGAGCCCATCAATCTCCTGGAAATCCGAGCCATATTTCTAGCTCTGAAGGCTTTTCATTCCATGCTGGCAGGAACACAAGTCCGGATTCAGTCAGACAATGCCACGGCCGTGGCATACATCAACCATCAAGGCGGAACCCGCAGTCTCCAGGCCATGCACGAAGTGCAACGCATTCTACACTGGGCAGAATCGACGAACTCAACGCTGTCAGCAGTTCATATCCCGGGAGTGGAAAACTGGGAAGCGGATTTCCTCAGTCGCCAGGGCATGGACTCGGGAGAGTGGTCTCTACATCCCGACGTGTTCCAGCAAATATGCCGTCGCTGGGGGACTCCGGATGTAGATCTGATGGCATCTTTCAGTACTTTTTCAATGCCGCCTTGCTGTAAAGCCACAGGTTAAAACTTTTCTCCAAGGAGTCAATCACATTGTCCCTCCGTACAAACGCCCTTTAGACGCGTGGGACCTTAACCTGGTACTTACGGCTCTGCAGGAACCTCCCTTTGAACCTCTTCGGGACACCTCTCTCCTCCTTCTGACTCTGAAGGTGGTTTTTCTAGTGGCTATCACTTCCCTTCGCCGAGTGTCGGAACTCTCTGCGCTTTCTTGTAAGCCACCCTTCCTGGTTTTCCATCAGGACAAGGTTGTACTCCGTCCGGTACCGTCATTCCTGCCTAAGGTTGTCTCCTCATTTCATTTGAATGAGGATATTTCATTGCCCTCCTTTTGTCCGGCTCCGATTCACAGGTTCGAACGAGCTTTGCATACTCTGGATCTCGTCAGGGCGCTTCGCATTTATGTGTCTAGAACTGCGCATTTCCGTAAGTCAGATACTCTGTTCATTCTGACGGAAGGCCCTCGTAAGGGTATGCCAGCTTCCAGGGCTACACTGGCTAGGTGGATTAGATCAGCTATCCAAGACGCCTACAAGATGAAAACTACTCCTCTTCCAGCGGGGATCAAGGCACATTCTACCCGAGCCGTGGGGGCCTCTTGGGCCGTTCGGCACCAAGCCTCGGCTCTCCAAGTGTGTAAGGCGGCCACCTGGTCGAGTTTACACACTTTTACCAAGCACTACCGTGTTCATACCCAGTCCTCGGCGGACGCTAGCCTGGGTAGGTGCATCCTTCAGGCGGCAGTTGCTCACCTGTAGGTATTTATCGGTTTACTGACTTGTTCAGTATCATTAGTTCCATTGTCTTTCCCACCCAGGGACTGCTTTGGGACGTCCCACGGTCCTGTGTCCCCCAATGAGGCGAAGGAGAAAAGGAGAATTTTGTATACTTACCGTAAATTCCTTTTCTCTTAGCCTCTAATTGGGGGACACAGCACCCACCCTGTTGGCCATACGGCCTTGTTTCTAGTGGTTTTTGTTACTCTTATATTGTTACGTTATGGCCTTGCCAGGCTTTGTTGGTATTGGTTAACCTTGTTACTTCTCCTACTGCTTTAGCACAAAACTGAGGAGGCAGTGCCTGCCCCAGGGGTGTATGCTGAGGAGGAGGAGCCACTGTTACTCTTTTGCAGATTGCTTAGTGTCGCCTCCTAGTGGACAGCAGCATAACACCCACGGTCCTGTGTCCCCCAATTAGAGGCTAAGAGAAAAGGAATTTACGGTAAGTATACAAAATTCTCCTTTTCAAAGTGCATAAGCTAAACTATATATGTGGGCATATTTGCGTCATTAATGGATCACTGGAAGCTGATTGGTGGATGCCTTCTTTTCTCTGCCATGAACTAGGTATATACCGCTGCTTATAGCCTATGCCTTTTGAATTAGAGCTATCCTGTCTAGTGAGTGGGTATGCTGACATTTATACACTTATGTTTTCTTACGTAAATGAGGCAGTCAGACTACACCTTGAAGGACGTAGTCTATCTGGCAGATTAATCTTAACTCATTTCCAACTTCTCTGTATAAAAAGACCTGTGTTATGTAATGATCATGTGACCATAGTGGGCAGAGCTAAGCTAGCAAAATCATTCTGTTCTATGAAGACATCTCCGCCTATTGTAGTCAAATGGTTGTGACATCACACAGGTCCCACAGCATGTTCTGAAATTCAGCTGAAATGTTAACTATTAACCTGCCAGACAGTCTACAGTCTCCAAGGTGTAGTCTGACTGCCTCATTTACATAAGAAATTGTAAGTGTATAAATGCTTATTTTTCCTCCTTTCACATTACACTCTAAGCTCAGACAGGGATGATTAGAATAGTATTATGAAGATGCAGGCACAGACAGTGATAGCTGGGGGGTTATAAACCACCTGACAGGTTCCCTTTAATCATGACTGTTATTTAGGCATTTTTCATTGGGATATAGTATACATATATGTGCTGGTGGATATTATATCCTTAACCCCTTCACCACCCAGCCTATTTTGTCCTTCCTGACCTTGCCATTTTTTGCAATTCTGTCCAGTGTCCCTTTATGAGGTAATTACTCTGGAACGCTTCAACGGATCCTATAAAGCCCAGCTTTTTCTTCGGTGGAATTCAACGGATCCTAGCGATTCTTTTTTTTAAACTATACATTTTATTGAACAAGAAAAACATTTTCCAGTTAACAAGACATATCCTAAATTCGGTATATGAGATGAATCGACTCTAGTTTTCTCTATGCAGTAAGTCTCCGTACCTACAGACTCTTGTAAGAGGTTAGAGATCTCGTTTCTCGCAAAGCTGGCGAGATCTCCATAAGAGATGGGAACAAAGAATAATGACTATTGATTCAAGCAATATACTGTCAAGCAAACAAATATCAAGAAAGTGTAGAACATTATAGAGTTCAAACAAACATATAGACATATAAGACTGACAAGACTGGGGGTGGTTGGAAAGAGGGGAAAAGGGAATGGGAAAAAACATTTGACTCTATAATCACGTTAGAGAGAAGCTAGTTCAGAGCCAGCAGCATAGTAGTCCCATGGAGACCAAATCGACATGAATCTATCCACCGAGTCGTTCAGTAACGCCGTAAGATGCTCCATTCGCCTAACATCTAAAATCCTTCTCTTGAGACCAAGCAGAGAGGGTGCATTTGTTTGCCTCCAATGTCCTGCAATTAGGCATCTGGCCGCCGTAAGTATGTGTAAGAAGAGTCTGGATGTCAATTTGCCAAACCTGGGGCCCCCTTTCCTAATAGAAATACTAGTGGATCCAGGTCAATGTCCGCATGCAGGATTTTATCTGCTAGGGATTTGACCTGATCCCAAAAGGGTATAATCTTCGGACAGGTCCAGAATATGTGGAATGTAGTGCCCACGTCTTCTCCACACCTCCAACAGGTCGATGGCAAAGAAGGATCCATTCTGTGGAGGACCTCAGGTGTATGGTACCACAGCATTAATATTTTATAAATGTTCTTTTTATAAAGGGTACATATGGAGGACTTAGCAGCGTTTTGCCATATAGATGTCCACTCACGATCAGAAATCCCCCTTCCCAAGGCGGACTCCCACTTCGTCATATATAGAAATGGTCTGTTCTGTTCCATTTGGGGTTTGGACAGTAGACCGTAGATCGCGGATATCAGACCCTTGGTGTCCGTAGTCCCATCCTAGCGATTCTAAAGGTCAAGTCACACACACAGATATCTGTGCAGAGATTGTTCTCAGATCTCTGGTTGCAGTGAAATCATGGACACATTGTTCCATTGTACACAGCCACAAAATGGAACAATGTGTCCATGATTTCACTGCAACCAGAGATCTGCAAACAATCTCTGCACAATTATCTGTGCGTGTAACTGGGCCTTGAGACTGTTTTTTTGACATATTGGGCTTCATGTTAGTGGTAAATTTAGGTTGTTAATTTTTGCGTTTATTTGTGAAAAAATTGAAAATTTGGTGAAAATTTAGAAAATTTTGCAATTTTCAAATTTTGAATTTTTATTCTGTTAAACCAGAGAGTTATGTGACACAAAATAGTTAATAAATAACATTTCCCACATGTCTACTTTACATCAGCACAATTTTGAACAAACATTTTTTTTCGTTAGGAAGTTATAAGGGGTCAACAAAGTTCATGAGCAATTTCTAATTTTTCCAGCAAAATTTACAAAACCATTTTTTTAGTGACCACATCACATTTGAAGTCCCTTTGAGGGCGTACATGACAGAAAACACCCAAAAGTGACACCATTTCAAAAACTGCACCCCTCAAGCTACTCAAAACTACATTCAATAAGATTATTAACCCTTCAGGTGCTTTACAGGAACTAAAGCAAAGTGGAAGGAAAAAATGGACATTTAAATTTTTTCAACAAAAATGTTCTTTTAGCCTTAATATTTTTCATTTTCACATCGGCAACAGGATAAAATGGATCTTAAAGTTTGTTGGGCAATTTCTCCTGAGTACACCGATACCTCATATGTGCTCATTAACCACTGTTTGGGTGCACGGTAGGGCTTGGAAGGGAAGTAGCGCCATTTGACTTTTGGAGCTAATTTTCTATTCAAAAAGTCTAATTGTGCGCCTTCCCTTCCGAGCTATGCCATACACCCAAACAGTGGTTTATGACCGCGTATGAGATATTGGTGTACTCAGGAAAAATTGCCAGACAAATTTTAGGATCCATTTTATCCCGTTGCCCATGTTAAAATGAACAAATTGAGGCTATTTTTAATATATCACATTTTTATGAAAAAAAAAGTACTTTTTCATTTTTACAGATTGATTTGTGAAGCACCTGGGGGTTCAAAGTGCTCACTATTCATCTAGATAAGTTCCTTGGGGGATCTAGTTTCCAAAATGAGGTCACTTGGGAGGGAGCTCCAATGTTTAGGCACACATAGGCTCCCCATATGCGCATGGTGTCCTCTAATGATTTGAATGGAATATTCGCTCCAATTGCTTGTGGACACCATGTTGTGTATGGAGAGCTCCTGTGTGCCTAAACATTGCAGCTACCCAAGTGACCCCATTTTGGAAACTAGATCCCCCAAGGAACTTATCTAGATGCATAGTGAGCACTTTGATCCCCCAGGTGCTTCACAAATTGATCCGTAAAAATGAACAAGTACTTTTTTTTCACAAAAATCTTCTTTTTTCCTTTTTACGGACTAATTTGTGAAGCACTTTGGTGTTCAAAGTGCTCACTATGCATCTAGAGAAGTTCCTTGGGGGGGTCTAGATTCCAAAATGGGGTCGCTTGCGGGGGAGCTCCAATGTTTAGGCACACAGGGGCTCTCCATAAGTGACATTGTGTCCGCTATTAATTGGAGCTAATTTTCAATAGAAATTGTTAGCGGACACCATGTCGCGTAGAGAGAGCCCCTGTGTGCCAACAGCACAAGGGCAACTGGAAGAGTTGGGGTACAGCACCAAAAAATGGCACCTCTAATGAATGCGCTATTTTCTGGGGTGGCTGTGGGTTGCAATTCGCAGTGTGGGGGTCCCCAATGTTTCGGTCTCTCCACGCTGAGGATTCCAGCCCCCCAACTGCCAAGTTGTACCTGGCTGGCAACCAAAAATACAGCAAAACCCTATTTTTTTATTTATACATTGTGTGCAGAATTATTAGGCAAGTTGCATTTTAGAGGATTATTTTTATTATTGATTAACAACTATGTTCTCAATCAACCCAAAAGACTCAAAATATCAAAGATAAATATTTTTGGAAGTTGTAGTGGAGTTTTTTTTAGATTTGGCTATCTTAGGAGGATATCTGTTTGTGCAGGTAACTATTACTGTGCAGAATTATTAGGCAACTTAATAAAAACCAAATATATTCCCATCTAACTTGTTAAATTTCACCAGGTAAATTAATATAACTGCACAAAATTTAGAAAAAAAACATTTCTGACATGCAAAAAACAAAACCCCAAAAAATGAGTGACCAATATAGCCACCTTTCTTCATGATGACACTCAACAGACTTCCATCCATAGATTCTGTCAGTTGCTTCATCTGTTTACGATCAACATTGCATGCAGCAGCCACCACAGCCTCCCAGACACTGTTTCGAGAGGTGTACTGTTTTCCCTCCCTGTACATCTCAGATTTTAGGAGGGACCACAGGTTCTCTATAGGGTTAAGATCAGGTGACCTTTACTGGCCAGCCACGCTGTGGAGTAGTTGGATGCATGTGTTGGAGCATTGTTCTGCATGAAAATCATGTTTTTCTTGAACGATACCGACTTCTTCCTGTACCACTGCTTGAAGAGGTTGTCTTCCAGAAACTGGCAGTAGGTCCGAGAGTTGATCTTCACTCCATCCTCAACCCAAAAAGGTCCCACAAACTTATTCTTGATGATACCAACCCATACCAGTACCCCACCTCCACCTTGCTGGCATCTGAGTCGGAGAGGAGCTCTCTGCTCTTTATTGATCCAGCCTCTGGCCCATCAAGAGTCACTCTCATTTCATCAGTCCATAAAACCTTTGGAAAATCAGTCTTAAGATATTTCTTGGCCCAGTCTTGACATTTTATCTTATGTTTCTTGTTCAAAGTTGGTCGTCTTTCAGCCTTTCTTACCTTGGCCATGTCCCTGAGTATAGCACACCTTGTGCTTTTTGATACTCCAATAACGTTGCAGCTCTGAAATATGGTAAAACTGGTGGCAAATGACATATTGGCAGCTTCACGCTTGATTTTCCTCGATTCATGGGCAGTTATTTTGCGCCTTTTTTGCCCAACACGCTTCTTGCAACCCTGTTGGCTATTTGCCATGAAATGCTTGATTGTTCGGTGATCACACTTCAAACGTTTGGCAATTTCAAGACTGCTGCATCCCTCTGCAAGACATCTCACAATTTTGGACCTTTCAGAGCCCATCAAAATTTTCTTCTGACCCATTTTGCCTAATAAAAGGCATTTGCCTAATAATTAAGCACACCTTATATAGGGTGTTTATGTCATTACACCACACCCTTCCTCATTGCAGAGATGCACATCACCTGATTTTCTTAATTGGTAGTTGGCTCTCAAGCCTATACAGCTTGGAGTAGGACAACATGTATAAAAATTATCCTGTGATCAAAATACTAATTTGCCTAATAATTCTGCACACAGTGTAGACCTAATTTCAGAAAAAAAAATGATGTGGGGCTCCGCCATATTTTTGGTTCAGCCAAGTACAACTTGTCAGCTACGAACTGTCACCCACCCCCAGCTGCCTCATTGTACCTGTCTGGTAAACAAAAATACAGTTAAGCCCATTTTTTTTTATTTATAGACCTAATTTGAGAAAATAAAAACGACATGGGGCTCCGCCATATTTTTGGCTCAGCCAGTACAACTAGGCAGCTGTGGGTTGGAATCCTCTGCATTTAGAGGCCCAAGCATTCTGGGCACCCCATGGTGCGAATTGCAGCCTGCAGCCACCTCAGAACATGGCACATTCATTGAAGCGCCATTTTCTGGCGCTGTACCCAGACTCTTCCAGTTGCCCTGGTGCTGGTAGCAAACTGGGTAATAAAGGGGTTAATGCCAGCTTTTTCATTGGTAGCTGTCACTAAGCCCAAGATTCATAATGTGGGGCCAATGTAAGACCCGGCCATTAGGAATCTCTAGTAAATAGTAAAAAAAATACATCATGTGGAGACCCGGGGGTCAGTGGGTGCTCTCGTCCGCTGGCCCAGCCGCCTTTAGCAAGGCAACATGAACCAGGGCTCATCTCCAAACAGAACGCCCGAGCTCCTTATCCGTGGGCGGAACACTCCTCAGACAACACAGGGTGAGGGAACCACAATAGTAAGACTTTATTGGGTCCCCAACAGTTATCAGCATATACAGTAACACATAACCAGCAAAACATAAAATGTAACAGGCAGCAGAGCCTCACCCTTCCGCTGGCTCACCAGGCATTAGAATATTCATGCCTCAGAACTTCCAGGGTTATTTATTCCAATCCAGTGGCACCCTGCTTTTGGCAGGCACCCACCGGAAAGAAATAATGCCAGATTTAGGAAGCTGAGTCAGCCTAGCAAAGTCTGCAGGTAGGTGACTGGATTGTCCCAACCTGCGTGGCTTTCTTATGCAGTCTTTGTTATCCCAGCCGAATCCGATAAATCGATGCTGAAGTCCTTGTGGTTTTATAATCCAGGTTCTGATCCCCTCGGTCAGGACCAAAATGTCTAGGCCTGAGGTTATGGCTGGCCAATCGGACCCGAAGATCCTAGATTAGCTGCCTGTATCCAACCTGCAATCACCCTAGTTAATGAACAGGTCTACTTATATACCTGAGCCCTCATTGCAGGATATTGGGGACGTCACAATTGGTGGAATAAGACTGTCTTTTCATTGGGCCGCTTTCAAGCTGCCTGGATAATCATCATTTATATGATGATTGACAAAGAGGGGTCAAGGAGGGTGACATTTAGTATGCCATCCATAACATTAAACAATGGTAGCTGGGGCCATTTACATAGAGTCAACAATCCACAGTGATACAATGGCATTCTAACAGGATTAAGTTCCTCTGACCTTCTAGAGGAGAGATTATTGCATTATATACGTCAACATCATCATACCTCTATAAGACTTGTATTTACAATTGTTGCTTATCACAAGGTGGGAATAACATACAAAACAAAGAGGCAAGATGATTACATTACCCATTTTAAATACTAGCAGGCTCCTTGAAATCTTGTGTAACCCATGAGTGGCATATTACAAGTTTGCAAACCAAAATACAATATTGTCAGGATAAATAAGAAATCCTCCTACATTATATATTTAAGGGGTCCATTTCGTCACACATCACACAGAGAAAAATCTTGTTATTATAAAAAAACACAAATAACATTCAGACTCCATCTTTATTATCATTATCCGACGTAGTCCAAAACGATGGTCCCACGACGCTCGATCGCCACTGCTACATCCAGAGACAGCAGCAAGGGATCAAGTGTCCTCATGTTGCAGTCTCTGGTGTCATAGTAATGGTGCACTGTATGGCAGATCATTGCCATACAGTGCACCATCACTGACACCAGACACTACAACAAGGGATCAAGTGTCCTCTTGTTGTAGTCTGGTGTCAAAGTGATGGTGCACTGTATGACAATGATCTGCCATACAGTGCACTATCACCGTGTCCCCAGAGACTACAACAAGAGATCAAGTGTCCTCTTGTAGTCTGTGGGGTCACGGTGACGATGCACTGTATGGCAGATCATTGCCATGCAGTGCACCATCACTATGACACTGGACTAAAACAATAGGACACGATCCCCTGTTGTCATCTCTGGGGTCAGAGACATGATGAACTCACTGTATGGCAATGATCTACCATACAGTGCATCATCACCGTGACCCCACAGACTACAACAAGAGGACACTTGATCCCTTGTTGTAGTCTCTGACGTCAGAGTCATGGTGCACTGTATGGCAATGATTTGCTGTACTGTGCACCATGATTCCATCCATCCATCCACCCATCCCATCCATCATCCATCCACACATCATTCCATCCATCTCATCCTTCCATACATACACCCATCTATCCATACTCACCTCACCGATTCTCCTGACAGCCCGGTGACTAGTGTTCTGCAGCTCCTCAGCTGTCAGCAACTGTGGAGCTGCAGAACAGGTGGCGGTGGGGAACAGAGGTATGTGGGGGCAGCGGGGGAGCACTGGGCACAGAGGGGGTCAGGAGAAAGAGTGGGAGGGGAAGGGAAAGAGGGGGGGCGGGGAGGAAGGAGCAGAGGGAGATCTGGAGCAGCGTCAGCGGGTGCAGGGCAGCTGTGGAGCAGCTTTGATGGGAGTGATCATCCCATCAGAGCCAATCCACAGCCCCTTCTATAAGTGGCAGAGGATCACAGTGATTGACTGTTCAAACAGCCAATCACCGCGATCTTGGGGGCAGGGAATCCACCCCTTTTGACCTCAAACCCCGGTGTTCAGTGATAAAAGAGAGAGGGGAGGGGGACAAGAGGCGCAATAGTGCCCTTATCACTAGACACTAAGTTTCAGCGGTGAGAAACGTAATTCACTCACCTACTCCAGTTGTGTGACCCACAACTGGCTTGTGCGCATGTAGGATAGTATCCTGATGGCTGCCGCTGGACCTCTACCGACTCCACACACGTGGGGTTATACCAGGAATTTCAGGGAAGAAAGGTGTACTGCGGTCCGCGCTGCCAGAAACATCAAGGAAGACCCAAGACGAAGTTTTGATCCAAGCCTTCTTTATTCTCCTCCTACACGTTTAAGTGCCCACCTGAAGGTGCCAGGTGGGCACTGAAACGTGTAGGAGGAGAATAAAGAAGGCTTGGATCAAAACTTCGTATTGGGTCTTCCTTGATGTTTCTGGCAGCGCGGACCGCAGTACACCTTTCTTCCCTGAAATTCCTGGTGTTCAGTGATAAGGATTACTGAACACCGGGGCCTGATGGCAGTTACCGCGGCAGTGGTGCCGCGTTAACCGCCAGAACGTTGCACAACATCATGTGTCAGGAAGTCACCGACTTTCATGACGTTTGTGTAACGTCATGGGTCGGGAAGGGGTTAATATATGTTAATTTCTAGCAGAAGTTTCTTATTTTTCTATCATACAAGTATGCCGTCTGTTTTGTCCCTGTATGTGTCTTCTTCTTAACCTATACACCTGTATTTATCCATAAATAAAATTATGATATTTTGACATACTATGGATGCTTAATAACTTTTTCCCCCTTTCTCTTTACATGTTATTGCGATTTGTCCATTATATATGTAGTCTTTGGTAGTTTGTATTGATTTATATCCGGAGTTTATTAGGCACGTATTGGTTGGCTATTTATGGCAGTCATACAACTACTTTTTCTAAGTTTGTTCTTAGAAAATAATAATGGCAGAATAGAGGAACACTAATTTGTAAGCAAGTTATAACCCTAAAGGTCCATACTTGTGTTATTGCATTCGTTAATCCCAGATTACTTAGGGCTTCTGTACCCTATCCCATTTAACCCTTGATTTACTAAGCATTTTGTTATGATCCCCACCTGCCTATTGTGTGGACACTTTCAATATCTGTAAATTGCAAATTGCTGTAATTGTCTTTGCTGAATGTATACCTGGGAGATCAATTTTACAAGCTGAATGAGTTTCATGTTTATTGGGCATACTGATTTACCAATGTAATAGCTCTCATGGGACGTAAACATACGGTAATTTGTTTTGCAATTAAAAAGTCATGAACAGTGTGTGTAACTTGAAACATTTCCAAGAACCCTTTCTTCGAAGAATAGCTACAATTGTTGCAATGGCTACACTGGTCATTTCCTTCCAGGGTCAGTTTTTTTTTTCCAGACATTTTTTGCAAGGTTTCTCATAGAAACTTTTCACCAGGGCATCTGACAAAATGCCTAATGGTGGGTTTACATGCCGCGATATCGTTTCGATATCGCAACTCAATGGCGCGGGAGCGCGCAATTAGTGCACGTTCCTCCCGCATCGCATTGAATGTTTACACGCTGCGACATCGGATTACAACGTCCGTGCGATGTCTCCGCCTCCCAACCCAGGATCGCATAGTTAACATGGGAGTGAATGGGTGACGTATGAAATCGCATCGTAATTGGGCGTTTACACAGCACGATCCGGCTTCAATCGCTATGCAATATCGGGGCATTGAATAGCACGCTCATTCAATCCCCGATATCGCATTGACATCGTTCCTGCATCGTATTGGACGTTCATACCATACAACGCAGGAACGATTTCGCCTCCGAGGATTGAACCACGTGACTTTTGATTGAAATCGTACTACGATATCGCGACGTGTAAACCCGCCATAAAACAAAATTCATGTGTTGGAAACCATGGCTGTGTGTGAGCAGTGATTACTGAATTGGCAGTGGCCTTGTGATCTCAGCTCAATAGCCATAAGGCCCAGTTACACACACAGATATCTGTTCAGATATTGGTCACAGATCTCTGGTTGCAGTGAAGTCATGGACACATTATTCCATTTTGTGGCCATGTACAAATGAAACAATGTGTCCATGATTTCACTGCAACCAGAGATCTGCCAACAATCTCTGCACAATCATCTGTGTGTGTAACTGGGCCTTTATATTCATACATGAGATTGTTGAGTTCACATCAGGTCCCCAATGCTTGGTCTACACAGACCAAGCCTCATGGACATCTGAAAGTGGCCTAAATGTGATAATGGGATTTATACTTTCATTGCTTTTAATCCTTCTCTAATAGACAAGCTTCTCATAAAGGACTTTTTTGTTTGTTTGAAATGGGTAACAATGAACAATATGTAACAACACATACTAGATTTCTGTAACCCTATTACATTAGTGTGTTCTCTTTGATTCATCTGGGGTTTTGCTATATGTTAATCTTCTAATTTCTTGGTGTCCTCTGCACTTGCTTCTCATCATATCTTACTATTCCAGCAATGATGGTAATTAAATCCCATGCATTTTCCGTCCTCTCAATTTACATTACACCTCTAATACACATTAGGAGCTCAGTTTCCATACAGAGGGAAAAAACTGTGTTTATAATTCAACATGTCTGAAAATTATCATCCGTATCCTCTATCACAAAGTTTGCATTTAATATGTCCTCATATTTCGCAGCTTTCTAAAAGGCTGTTTGCTAAAGTGATCTCTTTACAGTCAAGTATATCAACTACTCAGGAGGTCAAGCAGTGTAATAACATCCTTGCATTAATCAGCAACCCAGATTTATTACTGTACCTGTGCTTCTGCTGTAACATACTCTTAAATAAACAACATCATGTTTATTAAGTTGACTTCATGGAAACACTGTGCATTACACTGATGTCTCATAACTGTTATTTTAGGTGATTTTATTCTTTATAGCCGTAGTAAACAAAATGTAAATTATTAGCTTTACATATATTAATCTTGTATATGGGTATCTCAGTCTGACACTTGGTTAAGCATTTAACATGTTTGCCTGTGATTCTGTTAAAGAATGAGTTTATGGTCTCATGCTATCTCCACACTCTAAATGTGATAGTTCATTCTGGTTCAGTTTTCACACACACACACATATTTCTGTATAACATGAGATATACCTCCTGCAGCTGCTACTTTTGCTATATGCAGTATCAGCCATAGGATCTCATCATTCCTCCATCCAAGGGGTGTCATATATGGAACCATATAAAGAAGTGGCCGGCATGACCAAACATTAGTTGAGAGGGAAAAATCAGCAAACACACACGGTGGGGAAAATAAGTATTTGATGCACTGCTAATTTGCAAGTTTTCCCACCTACAAAGAATGGAGAGGCTGTCATTTCTATTGTATGTACACTTCAACTGTGAGAGGCAGAATCTAAAAAAAAATCCAAAAACTCACATGTATGATTTTTTTTTCAAAAATTTGCTTTATTAAACAAATTGAATACTTCAACCAACAAGACACTCAATCAATTACAGGCTTAGTTATAAGCACATGAGGAAAAAAACGGGAAATCAGGCATTGTAAACGTAATATGCTTAGCGTTAACATGACGTAATAAGTTGTTACATGTATGATTTTGAACTAATTAAATTGCATTTGATTGTATGAAAGATGAAAAAGTATTTGATCACCTAGGAATTCTGGCTCTCACAGACTGTTACTTTTTCTTTAAGATTCCCTCCTACTCTGCACTCATTACCTGTATTAATTACACCTGTTTAAACTCGTTACCTGTCCATACACCCAATCATGAAAAAAGAAGAAGAAACAATGCGCTACATGGTGAAGCCCCGTTATAGATAATATGCCTAGGGAGGAACTGCGCTCACCTGGAATGGTTGTGCTGAAACTCTGCACAACACGAGTGTGAGCAGGATGGAGGAACGTCTGGAGAAGGCAGAGGCACAGTTTCCTGTACGGTCAGGTGATGTGGTCCCGTGATCAGAAGGGGGGCGTCCCTATATGACGTCACCACAGGTCCTGCGGTTCAGCTGCACGCTGACATTAAGTTTACCACAGTGGCGTATGAGAGCAGCTGTAATTGTGTTTTTAATAAAATAGGTTGGTAGAACTTTTTGAGACCTGCATTGTTTAGTGCTCCCCTGCACACCCCAATTTCTTTCTGCATACATAACATACACCCAATCAATCACACTCCAAAATTTCTACCATGGCCAAGACCAAAGAGCTGTCTAAGGATACAGGGACAAAATTGTAGGCCTGCACAAGGCTGGGATGGACTTGAGGAAAATATGCAAGCAGCTTAGTAAGAAGGCCACAACTGTTGGCGCAATTATTAGAACATGAAAGAAACACAAGGTAACTTTCAATCTTCCTTGGCCTGGAGCTCCATGAAAGATCTCGCCTTGTGTGGAAAGGGTGATTCTGAGAAAGGTCAGGAATCCACACAGAACTACACAACATGATCTCGTCAATGACTTGAACAGAGCTGGAACCACAGTCTCAAAGATTACTGTCAGTAACATACTTCGTTATGGATTAAAATCCTGCAGAGCACGGAAGATCCCCCTACTCATGCCAGCACATGTCCAGGCCTGTATGAAGTCTGCCAACGGCCATCTGGATTACCTAGAGGAGGCATGGGAGAAGGTCATGTGGTCGGATGAGACCAAAATAGAATTTTTGGGTATCAACCCCATTCGGCATGTTTGGAGGAAGAAGAAGTATTAGTACAGCTCCCAAAACACCGTTCCAACCATGAAGCATGGGGGTGGAAACAACATACTTAATGGGTGCTTTTCTGCTAAAGGGAAAGGACGAATGCACCGTATTGAAGGGAGGATGTATGGGATCATGTATTGCGAGGTTTTGGTCAATAACCTCCTTCACTCAGTCAAAGCATTGAAGATTGGTTGTGGCTGGGTCTTCCAGCATGACAATGACCTGAAGCACACAGCCAGAGCAACTAAAGAGTGCTTCCGTAAGAAGCATTTCATGGTACTAAAGTGGGCCTAATCAGTCTCCAGATCTGAATCCAACAAAAAATCTTTGGAGGGAGCTGAAACTCAATGTTGCCCAGCAACAGCCCTGAAACCTTAAAGATCTACAGAAGATCTGACTGGAGGAGTGAGCCAAAATCCCTTCTGCAGTGTGTGCAAACATGGTTAAAATAACAGGAAATGTCTGAAATCTATAATTGCATACAAAGGCTTCTGTACCAAATAATTACGTTTGTTTTTCTATTTTAAGAAATACTTACCATATTTCATGCAATAAAATGATAATTAATTATTACTTATTTTGCCGACTTTTGCCTACAGTAAAAGGCAATCCTTGTGCAAATGCTGAAAGTCTGTACAAACCCTCAGGATTGATTCACAAAAAATTATATTTGACCTCATAAATATGGAGAACTACATATTAGTCAACTAGTGATAATCTCCAGCTGTTAACTGTGATTTTATCAAAACTACAGCAATAAACTCAATATGTGACACATCGCTGGAATCAGGGTCTCACTCTCCATATAGCATATTTTTTGCTTTATAAGAAGCACCTGATTATAAGACGCACACCCAAATTTGGTAAGGGAAAAGAGAAAAAAATAATTTTTAATGTTAAATGGGGTCCGTCTTATAATGCCAGTGTCCGTCTTACAAATCAGTATATATGTCCCTCATCCTGGTACATACACCCCCATCCTGGTATATATGTCCCCCCCATTCTGGTATATATATCCCTCATCCTGGCATATATGTCCCTCATCTTGTGGTAAATCAGATTTTATTGTATCAATTCAGGATAATACAACTTTGTAATAAAAATAAACAAGTTCTTTGATATCCTATAACGTGTTATTCTTTGTCAACATCGAAACCAAAACCAGTATGCAAAATTCTATTAAGAAAGAAAGGGAATGGAGGGAAATGAGGGGAAGAAGGAAAGGGAGAGTCTGGAGGGGAAGAACTGGGCAGGAGAAAAGTGTGGACGTTACCAGGTATATGGAGGGTGGGCTAGGGGAACTAATATGAAGGCAGGGGACGGGCGCTAGGCATGGGAGAAGGGGTGTCCAGGGGGTTCGCAGAGTACATTAATGCCCAATTAAGAAGTCAACCAGGATGTGAGAGAAGAAGAATCTCGAAAGAGGAGCCATGGTGTCCAAGTCTTGTAAAATCTGTCAGAGCTAGACTCTGAGGAATTGGATTGGTGAAGAAGGTCTTCCATTCTACAGATGTCGTGCAATTCAGTAACCAATTTCTCCTGGGATGGGCTTTTGGGTTGCTTCCAGTATCTCGGAATGAGCCGTCTGGCAGCAGTCAAGAAATGGTGGAGCAACCCCCGCTTGAAGCTAGTAGTCGAGCCTGTGATAGTTCCTACCCGGAACTAGCTCTTCTGAACCTATCTGGTCATGCATCACCAGTCCATAGAGGTCAAAAACCTGTTGCCAAAACTGCTGGATCTGGGGGCATGACCACCACACGTGCCGGTATGAGCCCGTAGCGGCCGAGCATCTCCAGCAGGAGGCGGAGACTGAAGGAAAGATTCTGTGTATATCCCTGGGGCACCTATACCACCTCGCCACCACCCTATAATTCCGTTCCTGGGAAACGGCATAAACGGAGGCTCTGTGGGTATTGTGTAGGAGTTTATCTACTTCGGTGGGCGAAAAGTTTTTATTGAGGTCCTTTTCCCATTAGCCCATGTAGGGTGGAATGGTCACCGCTGGAGAAAGGACAATCTCTTGGAAGAGCTTATGCAGTGTCGAAACGATGTGCGATTGTGGCTGAGGGTCCAGGCATAGTTGTTCGAAGGGGGGTGGTGCTCGGAACACACAAGAGCATGGGAGGGTTGTGAATATAACTATGAAGCTGGTGTAATTGAAACCAAGCGTGTGGAGGGGCGGGGAGGACGGGAACATATCTGACAGGGAACGTATCCCGGATAAAGTAGTGTAGTGAATGAGAGTTGGGTAAAAGTCCCTGTGTTTATGAAGGAACCACTTTTGGCTAGGGTCCAGCGGGAGTTACGGTTGTCAAAGATCGGGGTTAATGTTCTCGGGATAGTTGTCAAATTATAGATCAGTCTTGCCTGCTTCAAGAAAAGTTGTAGGTTGCGTGCAATATGAGGCAGTGACGTGCTCTCCTGTGACTCCCAAGTCCAAATTTCGGCCAGGGGGTTTCCAGAGCAATTGGATGTCTCAACCTCTACCCATCTCCTCCCAGACTATGGATGAAACAAATCTAATATACAGGAACCTAGTGCAGCATGGTGATATTTCTGCAAATCAGGTAAACCGATGCCTCCACTCTCAACCCGTCTGGACAGAAGCACATAAGAGATTCTCGCTCTGTCATGCGACCATATGAATTTTATAATAGAACTCTTTAATCTGGAGAAAAAGGAGGCAAGCAGCAGTGTTGGTATCGTCTGGAAGAAGAAGAGCAGCCGCAGGAGAAGGTCCATACATACGGTGTTTATTCTGTCCAACCACGTGAGGTGAAGCTATTCCACCTATGTAAGTCACCGTCAACTTTCCTTTGAAGCTGCAAAAAGTTAGCGCATAGCAGGCGAGAGGGATCAGCAGTTAGACTAATTCCCAGGTATCTGAGACAGTCCGTTCTCCACTCAAACGGGAATATAGCTTTCAGCTCAGTGACCATGTCTCGTGGGAGTGTCACGTTCAGGATCTCTGACTTGTCAGAATTCATTTTAAAATTGCTTAGAGAGCCAAACAAGTTGAGAGAGGGGATAATGTTGGTTAAGCTGTTCGCTGGCTGTGTTACGTAGAGCAGCAAGTCATCAGCATACAGGGCTAATTTGTGTTCTCTTTTGAGAGTGGAGATACCATGAATGGCAGAGTTTCGTTTTAAGGCAAAAGCGAGGTGTTCCATAGTCAAAATATACAGAATCGGGGATAGGGGGCAACCCTGGCGTGTACCGTTGCGGATGTGGAAGGCGTCGGACAATGATCCATTTATTCTAATGCGGGCCGAGGGACAAGTGTATAATGCACCAATCCTACGGAGCATGGTTTGCCCCAGACCCCACGACTCCAAGACCTGAAACATGAAGCCCCAGTGCACCCTGTCAAACGCTTTCTCTGCGTCTATCGACAGGATGCACATGGGCACTCCACTGCGCCTGGCCCTATCAATCAAAGCGACCAAACGCATGGTGTTGTCCCTGGCTTCCCTGCCTGGGACAAACCCGACCTGATCCAGATCTATGGTGTCCGATAGATGTGCTTTCAATCTTTTCACCAGCAGCTTAGCGAACAGCTTAATGTCTAAATTTATGAGCGATATTGGTCAGTAATTGCAGCAACTATTCGGGTCCTTACCCGTCTTAGGGATATCGACGATGTGTGCCATCAAGGCCTGTGGGCTTGAGAAAGACGCATACTGCGTTGAAATGCATCGTGGTTAACGGACCCGCGTGTTGTACACATTTTTATTAAAGCCTAAAAGTAATTTACTACTGGCCGTGGAGCTGTTATTATTCCCTAGCGCTTACCACATACTCTATCCTTTCTTCATTATCTTACATATCCTCCCTGCGGGGAGTGGGATGTGGAGCTGCTCTGGGCTATAGGACCTGGCTCACGTCATTTAGATAATCCTCCTGGGCTGTCACGTGATCCTGGGCAACCGAAGAAAACGCCGAGACGCCATTATTCACACCATACCAGAAGAGTGAAATTCATTATTTCAAAGACCTCACAAGTGTGCAGGTTAATCCAGTTGTGCGGACGGCACAACTGGTTAAGATGAGCAATACAAAAATATACCGAGGGTAAATTATTGTAAACACAGTATGGCGCAAATTGGATTTTATTTTTTACATCAAGGCCTGTGGCGGAAAAGATCCACCCAACGAGACATGGTCAAAGGCTTTCAGCAGGAGTGGATTTAACGATTCTGAGAGGAGCTGATAGAAGCCAGCTGAGTAACCGTCGGGGCCGGGGCTTTTTCCTGTCTTTAGATCTTTAATTGTGGCCAATAATTCGTCCGCGGTGAACGGGGTATCTAGATCCATGCTATTGATGATGGTAGGGGTGGTAAACGGTTTGTCTTCAAAAATGCGGAGATCTCATCAGTTGGGGGGGGGTCATCGGGGTTTCGCTGCTGATTTTCAATGTTGTACAGTGAGGAATAGTATGTGTGGAAGGAGGACAGAATGTCCTTTGTTCTGTAGACTGTGGTCTTATAATCTTTTTTGATAGAGGAAATATAAGTTCGAGCAGTGCAGGGATGAAGCGCCCTAGTGAGCATCTGTCCACACTTGTTCCCGTACCTATAAAATGAATCTATCTCTCTGACTCCTGTCCTTCTGGTCCAATATAGAAAGGAGAGAATGCCTGAGAGATGTCAGCTGGACGAATTGTTGTGGTGTGGGGCCTTATTTGTGTTTAGACTCTAGAGTCGAAATCTGGGACAGTAAGGAGGTGATATCTGCAGACCTGGTCTTTTTCAGCCGTGTGCCGTGGGAAATTAGCACACCTCTAAGAACACATTTAAGTGTTTCCCATTGGTTAGTTGGAGATGTCTCGTCCATCAGCTGATCTGAAATAAAATTGTGTATTGCGTCTTTGGCCCATAGGCAGCTGGGGTCGTGCAATAAATTTTCATTGAAGCACCAGGTGAAGGAGGGTCTGGATCTATCACCTGGTAGCAGGGACAAGAACACAGGGGCATGATCTGACCATAGAATCGTACCTATGTCCGCCTCCACCTGGTGGTCCAATAGTTCATGGGAGATCAAGAATCTGTCTATTCTGCTATAAACATTAAAAGCCGGGGAGTAGAACATATAATCTTTGGTGTCAGGATGCAGGGTGCGCCAAACGTTGACCAAACATAGGGACTCCCATTGCCGTCTAAGGTGGTGGAGAGATGGCGCAGGGTGATACGACTTACCCGAGGATACGTCTATAGCCGGGTGCATTGGGAAATTAAAGTCTCCTCCAGCAATGATGGGACAGGAACACGCAAACTCATCCAACCTCCTGTGGCAGTCTGCTCCAAACAGTCTTAACCCACTGTTGGGGGAAGTAAAGGTTAGCTATCACAAAGGTATAAAGATTCCACGACACCTGTAGGAAAATATACCGTCCCTGTGGGTCAATTAGAGACCTGAGCACTGTTGGCGTGAAAGACTTGTGGAAGGCTATCGAGACCGCCTTCGATTTAGCTTCAGGGTTGGTGCTATGATATCATGTTGGGTAATATCCCGACTCACATTTCGGGACAGAGTCAGATCGAAAGTGGGTCTCTTATAGGAGTAGGAGTGCAATCCTTTTGTTATGAGATGCATATAGAATTTGCCTTCTCTTTTCAGGCTGGTTAAAGCCGTTAACGTTATGAAAACATAATTTTAGATCAGCCAGAGGGCATAAGCGTAGCATGAGGTTTTGTAATATAGTTCCGATCCACCCCTGGACGTGTACGGGGATAACACAAAGGGGAGTAGGGGGAAGGGAGAGGCTGAGAAAGGGGGTAGAAAAAGAGATAGTGCAAGTACAAAAAGACTTATGCATTGAGTAAAGGCACTGTGTGCGTGCAGTTTTAGGAAAGCAGTTATGCAATCCAGCACCATGGAGGGGTAGTGATGGGTCCGGATAGGTACAACACTGACCCCTCATCCTCCAGCCAACATAAAAAACACAATTAGTAACAACTCAAACTTAATAGATTTGATAATAAAATTGCTATATAAAACAGATGGGTTATTCAGACCCGGGTGTATACTGAACAGGATAACAGAAACCTCGAGGGCAGGGTGTATGTTAGAAATACAGATGATTTGAATGAGGTGCAAGGACAAATAAACCCTGTGAGCATCCAAAGGGGGGAATATTTGTTAAAGTTGAAAAATTACAACTAACCAGAGTAGACTGATTTGTATAAAGAGCTCTACACAGGTATACCTGGTAATGGCTTATTACCCAATTGATGATGACACTGACTCGTGGTCTTCAAGAGAGTAGGCAAACGTTTATTGTGGCAGGAGGTTATATATGTTACAGAAAGCTTAGAAAAAATAGGTTACATCATACAATAACAAATATGATGAATATGCATTAGACTGTTTTGGAATAATTAATTAGTGACCTTTAAGAAAGTTACAGAAGATAAGAACGGTACACTCTGGCTTACATATGGCTTGGTGGTCTTATCTAAAAAACTAGGACAAAAGCAAGAACCTGCTGAGTTTTGCTGACTTCACTAAACAAACTGTTACAGAGGTCTCTAGTCAGAATAGACATGATAAACTAATAAAATGGCTTCTTTAGATACAATATGGCGGAAACTATATAGTACATATGATATCGTCTTTAACAGTCCCCTCTTTTTATCATTTCTATTCTAGACCTATCCCTGCCTGCCCCTAGGTCCGCAGAGCCCCCCCTACTATACAATACGCAAGGCTACCTCCTACCATATTATGGAGCGCGATCATTCAGGAAGACCCTGTTAGTCGGCCTATTCCATCCCTCAACACCCCCTAACCTACAGATTAGTATATTGAGTAATTTGAGGGGTTTAAAATAAGTAAAAAAGAAATTATATATTTTAGACTGTTGGATATCATAAGTCCATGATATTGAATGTTTCACACAATGTTGTAGTTCTCATTTTCTTATATCTTTGGTAGTGGAGGTGAATCCAGAGGATTTCCACAATAAGTGCAGTTTGAAAGTTTCGCCAGTCTTTTTGTTGCACAGCACACACTTGCGTCCTGGGGTAGTAACATAAGTCAGGAGCACTTGAGTACGCAGTGCTTCAGTATCTTTATCTTTCTTCTTTTTCATTTTGTATTTACCTGAAAAACATTTGCAGTTAGTTCTTAGAATTTTCTTGCCAAGCATCACAATTAATTTTACCAGTACAGCAATAACCAGTATTATAAATGCTCCTACATGTGCTGTCATTTTAGACTGTAATGTCTGTATCTGCTGAGGAAAATACAATCCTGTCTTTGGTGGTTCCCCAAATAGTATCTCATAAGGACATAACCCAGTCTTTTTGTTTGGAGTTATCCCTACAGAATACAATGTACAATAATTTCTCTGCAACAGTTCGGGCAGTGGCCTTGGCAGCAGGCCATGTTTCTGGCCATGCAGAGAATAGGTCTGTGCTGACCAACACATACTCATAGGGGCCTACCTTCGGAAGCTGAACAAAGTCAATCTGCAGTCGCTGAACCAGGTAATGTGGCCCAGCCGTACATCTACCTCAGCCGTTTTCCCCGCATTATGGCATGCACAGATCACGCAACCCTGTATATATTCAGCAGCAGCATAGTGGAACCCAGATGCCATCCACTGATGTTTCACCTGTTCTAGTATTGAATCCTTCTATTGGTGAGTTGGCCCGTGTAAGAGACCACTCATCATGGAGTATAGTGCTATAGGGAGGCAGTTTTTAATACCTACTTCCATAAACCATCCTCTTCTCGGGCATTGGCACGCTGCCATTCTTCTTTCTCTTGTTTAGCAGCCTGTGCTTGCAGGCGCATAAGAAGTTGTAGATCCACCTCTCCAGAAACTCCCAAACAGTAATGTTCTACTGGGAGGGGAAGCAGAGCAGCTGCCTTAGCAGCCTTGTCAGCACGGTTGTTACCTAAAGCTTCTTTGGAAAGATTTTTGGTATGAGCTTGCACCTTAACTATAGCAACCTTCTTTGGCAACTCCAGTGCTCTAAGGAGTTGAGCCACTGAGTCTGCGTTCTTAATAGGTTTCCTCGATGCTCCCACAAACCGTCTGCTTTTCTATACAGGGCCATAATCATGGCAGATGCCAAACCCGTAACGGCTATCGGTAAAAATGGACGTCAATAGGCCCTCATCCATGATACAAGCCTCTGTCAGTGCTCTGAGTTCAATTTCCTGGGCAGACATCCCAGAAGGTAATGGTTCACTTTTTAGAACTTCATGCAAGGTTACAACAGCATATCCAGTATGTGGTACTCCATTTACATAGAATCAAGACCCATCTACAAAGAGTTCTAAATCTGCATCCTGAATTGGTGTCTCTTGGACATTTGCTAATGGCTGTGTTTCAATACTCATTAGCTCAAAACAATTGTGCTCAGACTCAGGTGTTAAGTCATTATCAATTTCTGGTAATAGAGTGGCTGGGTTCAGCCCTGAGCACCTTTTGATGGTAACATTTGGAGGTGTTAACAAAGCCACTTCATACTTAGTCAGTCTGTTCATTGACAAATGTTTTGTCCGTGCTTGAAGCAGCAGCTCTTGCACAAGTGTGGTGCCTGTATTTCCAAGGCATTGTCCAATACTAGGTCTGCAATCCTTACTTTTAGAATTGCACAGGCAGCCACCGCTCTGATGCATGAGGGGGCACCTTTTATCACAATGTCAAGTTGGGCTGAATAAAATCATAGTGGGTGGTGTTTCCCTCCATGTTTCTGTGTCAGTACTCCCTTGGCATGCCCTCCCACATTCCTAGTGCTGGGGCAGAGAGAATGTCATTTTCATGTCAAACCCCTCTTTTGCTTCAGGTGTGATCTCATTGGGCTTGCCTTTGTTGCATGCTGCCAACACGTCGTACAGTGGCTGCATTTTCTCTGATGCTGAAGGAATCCATTCCCTGCAAATAGCCCACCAGCCCTAAACAAATATATAAAAAAAAACACAAGACATAGTAATCAGGAGGAGGTGGAAAAAAAGACATTACTCAAATCACTGTAAAAAATTCTGAATCTGCAGGAATTTAATTTAACAAGGTATGTGGATTAGGCACTATTGGGGCGTCAATAATCATCAATTTGTTGATTTTGCTTGTCCTGACTTATTCCCTTGAGGACAATGTCTTCTTAAGTGTCCTCTCTGACCACACGCAAAACAGTCTTTTCCGTTCATAATTTCCTAAAGTGTAGCCATGTGGCTTTGTCTAGTTGACCCTAAGTCCCTCTAATGATTTCTGTATGCCATTGTCAAACGCTCCAGGATGTATATTAACCATCACCGGAGTTGTTTTCTTTTCTTTCTTTTGTTTTGTCCTTATCATTTGTTCATGCATGGCCCTTATAATTGGCAATGACTGATCAAGAGGGTAATACAAACATTCTACACGTGATTTCGATATTTCTGCCCTGAGTTCCTCTCTTAACCCTTTAAAGAACATGTCCTTCAGAAACTTCATCTTCCTTAACATTTTTAACATCATAGTCATGGTCAGTAAAAGCAGTGACACATCGGGCATGAAATCTGTCAACAGTTTCATCAGGCTCTTGCATAACTTCGGGTAGTTCTGCGTACAACTGGTCTGTGAGTTGCCTTGCTAGGGCCCTGAGTCTGCTCATGTATAACATGCCTGACTCTTTAGTGCGCTTATCTGCTGGTATGTCGGGGAGTCTATCCCTGTTTTCTGCTTTCTTTATGTCCTCTACCTTCATTGCAAAGGGACTTCCTGCTGCCAGACTACACAACCCATGCATGTCAGACCATGTTGCTTCATAATTCTGAGCTATTTAATTCTTCCGCTTATAAAAGCCCATTGGGTTTTTGTAAGGGTCTGGAAATGATGTTAACATGTTGAGTTGATCAGTGCGATTCCAAGGTTTGTACCACTCTGTCACCTCCCTTTTTCCCTCCTCCCCCTAAGCAGCTGCGTCTCTTGTGACCTGTGTAACTACTGGAAAAATTGCAGTCTGTGTGTTATCTGTCGTCTTTGGATTAGTAGGGCGCTTTTTAGGTCTCTCTGTTTGGCAGGAGTTACAACAGCCATTTCGTATGTCATTTAGCGCAGCACAGTCGTTACAGATCCATGCAGTTGAGCATGTGGCTCTTGTCTCTGTCTGTACACTGTGTCCTAGTGGTAGGGTGTGGAGGTTCTGTGTGTTATATGTGCTGGAATTGCGGGCCTGTGATTTTTCTTTAGGGGAAAATACGCTCTGAGCATGGGACCCCTGAGGGCGTGGAGGTCCACCATAATGTGACGTGCCACAGGCCTGTGGAGATAGTGAGGGATCCAATTGGAGAGGAGATCTACTCAAATTATGATCACAGTTTTCTGGTGAGGCAAATGAATCGTCACTAAGTGGATCTGGTAGACGGCCGTATATGGGCCGTGCATCATATGCAGGAGGGGATGCTTGACAGCTTCCTGGCCAAGGTGCATGCATTTGGTAATGTTCAGTCCCATAAGCGTGTGGTGGGGCAGATGTGTATGATATTGTGCTAGCACTTGATGTGGAGCCTGGCGACAGGCTTAGGTCTGCCTTTGCTGAACTTTGGCCTGTACTTTGAGGAGTGACTGATGTTGTAGGACCTTGCTGACCAGATGTGGATGGTGACACATGGGGCAGGTAGCTAGGTGCAGGTGCAGATGGACGTGCAGGTGGTCGTGGAGTTGCTTTATTCAGTCTATTTTTATGTCCAAATTCATCGTCATCATCATCCTTAAGGGGATTGTGGCGTTCAGAAGTCCGGATCCAGGACTCTACCTGGTACCCGTATCCGTGCCTTTGAATCCACTGGTCATTTTCACGAGCGAATTGCCTCCAACGGGCTACATCAAAACAACCCGATTTAGGCATTCACGCTTTTTTTAAAAATTCTTGCTGGGTAATTGACTGCCCTTTGTCAATTTTCTGCTTCTACTAAATCAACCATCCTAAGTCTAGGATCCATACCTTGTCCTGATCCAGTAAGAGCCTTGGTGAGACTGGTTCCCATAACTGCTGTCAAGAGTCGCGACCTCTGTCTTCAGTATCCCGCAATCCCTCCGAACTAGTAATCCTCTAACCTGTCATCCAAACCAGCAACCTGGTTTCCCCAGTAACTGTCAAAGGTCGCTAACCCTGTCTTCAGTATCCTGGCATCCCAAACTAGACCTTTACTCATCCAGTCAGTCAGTGATCCACTGAGTTGATCATCAAAAAGTTGTTGGGTGAAAACAAAAACTATGAAAAAAACAATATTCATTTCACTGCAATAACTCTCAGTGGGCAGTAGATGGCACTGCATGACCATGCATCATCATCAAACAGGGGCAAATGATGCAGGAAGACGTCCAACGTGTGTTTTTCAAATCTCCCAATGTGTGAGTATGATATGGACCCTTCATCTTTTCATTTAGTGTCGTTACGGGGAGATGGGAGTCTATCACGTCTATCTCTCCTGACTCGCTGCCAACGGGGAGGCATTGTTGTTGCCGGGATCTGGGGCAGCTGCGGCCAGTCCGGTAAAGTGATTGTAGGCAAATCAAACACCTCCAGGAAGCGTGACAGATCATCAATTCTCTGGAAGGAGGCAGACCTGCCCTCCTTGGTGGCAACTAAACTGGAATGGGAAACCCGACCTGTATGGGATATCCCTCTCCCCCAGCAAGTTCAGGAGGGGTCTCAGGCCACGTCTCTGCTGGAGTGTGCGTCTCGCCAGGTCCTGCAATATCAGAACGGGGGAATCCTGGAAGAGAATCTGTCCTTTCACGCCTGGCTGCAGTCATAATTGCTTCTTTAATTGGGAAGTGATGAACTCGGCATATTATGTCTCTGGGTTGAGCTTCAGTAGAGGGGGTAGGAGCCAGGGCCTAGCTCAGTAATGTTCCCTGGGTCAGCCTCTAGGATCTGGTTGAATAGGAGTTGGACGCATTGTTAAGGTCCATAGGGGCCACAGACTTGGGCACACCGCGGATTCTGATGTTATTACGTCTATTGCGGTTTTCTAAATCTTCTTGCCCGTATAATTCCTCAATTTTATGGTTATGGGCTTCCAGGAGTTGTCTGTGGGACTTTAGCTCGTCCAGTATCCCCTCCTGGGACCTCTCCACCTCCTCAACCCTGGTGGTGAATTCGTTTCTCAGAGAGCTTATTTCTTTCTTATAAGACCCTTTTATTTTTTGTAACATATTTTTATTGAGTTTTCAGTATGGTAACAAATAAATAGACCAATAAACAAATAAACAATTAAACAATCCATCCCCCTTCCCCCCAACCTCAGCCACCCTTGAGTTCAGCCGAAAGTACTAGAGTTCAGTTCAAAACATACGGCGATAAACCATGTGCATGAACAGTACTGAGTATTGACCTTGGACCTCAGTAGACGTAGAGCCCCAAGAAGGTAGGTTGTCACTCCTGGTCTGCTCCATCCGGGGTTGTAGATATCTGAAGCCCACCCAAAGACCCCTGCAACTCTCCCAACAGATACCATGGTGATTGCACAAATGGAAGAACCACTGCTCGAAGCTCAGTAGGAGAGAGCTTGGATAGTATAAACCCTCTCCATGTTTCGAAGAACTTCCCTGTCAGTGTGTTTTTATCTCTCGCAGCTTCTAGACTTTCTATATGCATTACAGCCTTCAAATCCTTGAGTATGCCTGACATACTTGGGACGTGCTCCGAGAGCCATTTGCGGAGAAGCAATCGCTTGGTGACCATTGCCAGTATATGAAGTATTCGGGCAGATTTGCCATTCCATACCCCAGACGCCGGGAAATGGAGAAGCCAGGCCAATATGTCCATTGTGACATGTGTATTTATAATCTCCCTCGCCAGGGTTTCAACCCGCTTCCACAAATTCTGTACTTCCCCACACAACCATAGACCATGCACCATATCTGTTTTTGACTGGCCACATTTCGGGCAATTTTGTTGCCTGTCTGGAAATCTTGCAGTTGGAGGTAAAGTAAAACCATATATCGCCCTATGAATGATTCTATATTGCACATCTCTCCATCTTTCGTTGATTATATTCTTCCTCATAACCTCCCATCCTCTTCTAATCACATCTCCAATATCTGGTCTAGGTATATACTTGGACCACCCGCTAAATGTGGTGTCTTCCCTCATAGTTAAGGTCGTTTCCCTCAAGCTGTTGTAGATGTACGACACATTAATGGTCAAAGGGTCTGATCCCAACCAGTCATCCCATACCGAGGGTCTGCATTCCTGGGAAACATTATGAAGATGGTGTAAAACATGGTGATGCAACTGCCTGTATTGTATGATGTGGAAATGACCTAACTGGAATTTCTCCAGGACCTCTAATTCCGTCATCCACCGCCCATCTTGTTTGTGGATGAGGTCTCCCAGTGTTCGAACCCCCTTCTCTGACCAGGCTGCAAATAAAGCATTTTCTCTGCCCAAGCTAAACCCTACGTGTCTCCAAGGGTTAAGATATTTAGACGTTTTCCACGCCATCGTCAACTTCTTTCTAACCGCTTTCCAGCACATGGCCGTGTCCCTATAGATGATTGTGTTCTTTAAGGTCTTGGGCACCTTGGACCATGATGAATGTAGTAAACTAGCCGGTTCCCAGGGTCTACACCTCGCAGCCTCGGCTGTATAATTAGAGTATCTGCTAGTCCCCCTGAGCCAGTCAATAACATGGCGCAGTATAAGACCCTTTTAGCCTGCGTGCAAATAATTCCAGATCCCTTTTAGTGGGTAATTGTTTGATACAAGCACTTAGCTCTGCCATTGTGCAGTCAGAAGCCGAGCTGTCGCTGGTCTCCTCCTCGCTTGACTCTCCCTCCTGTGCAGGCTGGGTGCGTCCCTCTGCTCCTCTCTCCTGCCTCGAGGTTCCCGCGCTAAGAGCAGCCGGCGCCATGTTGTGAGCTGGGCCCCGAGAGTGGGGGGAAGCTGTGGAGCGCAGATAACGGTCCAGGGAGCCCTGTTCCCCGGTCTCCTCAGCTCCCGGGCCTCCGGTAGGTTTCTTGGACTTGCCCATGGTCTCGGATTCAGTCTGGGTCATTGCTAATAAGGCTGTAAGGACTCGGTGGTGCGAAGCTGCAGGGAAGTGCGACTCACTCCGCCATCAGCCGGACACGCACCCATGTCCCTCATCTTGGCATACATGTCCCCATCCTGTATATACAGTATGCCCCCATCCTGGTATATATATATATTGCTCATCCTGGTATACATGTCCCTCATCCTGGTATATATGTCCCCATCCTGTATATATGTCCCCATCCTGGTACATATGTCCCCCATCCTGGTATATACAGTGTTGGCCAAGGGAGGGAGACCCAGCTTTCTCACACTGGGCCCTACATTATGCTGCAAAATTTGTTGTCAGTCTTCAGACTTCATAATGCCATGCACACGGTCAAGCAGTCCAGTGCCAGAGGCAGCAAAGCAACCCCAAAACATCAGGGAATCTCCGCCATGTTTGACTGTAGGGACAGTGTTCTTTTCTTTGAATGCCTCTGTTTTTCTCCTGTAAACTCTATGTTGATGCCTTTGCCCAAAAAGAGAGAACATTCTTCCAAAACGTTTTAGGCTTTCTCAGGTAAGTTTTGGCAAACTCCAGTCTGGCTTTTTTATGTCTCGAGGTAAGAAGTGGGGTCCTCCTGGGTCTCCTACCATACAGTCCCTTTTCATTCAGACGCCGATGGATAGTACGGGTTGACACTGTTGTACCCTCGGACTGCAGGGCAGCTTGAACTTGTTTGGATGTTAGTCAAGGTTCTGTATCCACCATCCGCACAATCTTGCGTTGAAATCTCTCGTCAATTTTTCTTTTCCGTCCACATCTAGGGAAGTTAGTCACAGTGCCATGGGCTTTAAACTTCTTGATGACACTGCGCACAGTAGACACAGGAACATTCAGGTCTTTGGATATGGACTTGTAGCTTTGAGATTGCTCATGCTTCCACACAATTTGGTTTCTCAAGTCCTCAGACAGTTCTTTGGTCTTCTTTCTTTTCTCCATGCTCAATGTGGTACACACAAGGACACAGGACAGAGCTTGAGTCAACTTTAATCCATGTCATCTGGCTGCAAGTGTGATTTAGTTATTGCCAACACCTGTCACGTGCCACAGGTAAGTTACAGGTGATGTTAATTATACAAATTAGAGAAGCATCACATGATTTTTCTAACAGTGCCAATACTTTTGTCCACCCCTTTTTTATGTTTGGTGTGGAATTATATCCAATTTGGCTTTAGGACAATTCTTTTTGTGTTTTTTACATTGAAGAAAAATTAAATGAAGATAATAATACCAAAGAATTTGTGATTGCAATCATTTTCAGGAAGAAACTGAGTATTATCTGACAGAATTGCAGGGGTGTCAATACTTTTGGCCAACACTGTATATCCCTCATCATGGCATACATGTCCCCATGCTGTAAATATGGCCCCCCATCCTGTATATATACCCCCCATCCGGGCATATACATCCCCCTTCTTATCTATATGTCCCCCAACCTGTATATATGCCTCACATCCTGTATATATGTCCCCCAACCTGTATATATGCCCCATCCTGTATATATGTCCTCCAACCTGTATATATGCCCCCCATCCTGTATATATGTCCCATCCTGAAACTATGTCCCCCCATCCTGTATATATGCCCCCATCCTGTATATATGTCCCCATCCTATGTATTGCCCCTTTTGTGTATATGCCTCTTTCTGATCTCTCCCCCTTCCCCTCCACTTCCCCCAGGAATCCTATGGCTTACTGACATGCAGCTGTTGAGTGGGGGTGCCAAAGGCAGGTCCAGGAGGGTGAGAGGCACAGGTGCAGGACTGAAGCTGCGGGGGGAAGCTCGGGTGCAGGAACGTAGTACCGGGAGATAAGAGGTGCCAGCGAGTGGTGGGCGCTGCCATGTTTCTTGTGGCCAGCTGCATTCACTATTACTAACAATGCAGCCAGTTGGCAGAGACTTCAACAAAATGGCCGCGGCGATAACCGAGACCCTTGGCCATTCTGAAGTCTCTACCGGCCGGCTGCACACTGCTTAATGAATGCAGCCGGGCAGAGAGAACATAGCGGCGCCCACCACCACATACTATCACTGGTCATCCCCTGCAGCTCCGGTAGTGCAGCTGTGCCCCTCACCCTACGGAGCTTTCCAACCCCCCCTTCCCCCCGGTAATATTTAATTTTTTATTCTTATTGGTTATTTTCTTATTTTCTTATGTTCGCTTTTTAAGACGCACCCCTGTTTACCCTCTCAATTTGGGGGAAGCAAAAGTGCGTCTTAAAAAGCGAAAAACATCATACTGCTCTCAGGTTAGGTGGAAAAACCTTATGACATTCCCTTTATTGCACCACATTTCCCATATGTCTTAATGCTAGGGTGGTGTAATGACTGGACTGCATTCAGGAAGCCGGTATACGCCGGTCACACTTTGCACTAGCCGTCACACTACTTCACACCCTTAAGGGCCGTGATATTTTTCACCCGCCTCCTGTATCCTGGTAAGGAGGGACTTTGATGGAGCCCTTATCAGGTGGCAAGTAGCGCTGTGGCTGGTGACCCGGCAAATAGACCACAGTTGGATCCAAGACACCAGTGAACCAAATGAAGCAGTGGACTACAAAATCAAGTAAGGAAAACCAGGGACAAAGCCAAGACCAGAAGCTAGAGCAAAGAATTCACCTGAGAAGCACACCAAACTACTAACCTCTTCCACCCAAACACAACTGAAATAATCAGCGCTATATTGCGGGTTTAAATCTACCACTCAGAGATCAACTGACATTGCTGAGGCAACGCCCTCAGCCCAGAGGCAAAAATGGGAGGAGAGGGCAGTGGAGTGGAGAGAACCTCCCACCACCTAGCTGAACAAGCAGACACAATGTCTCATATCTGTTGGCAACAGCTGATGCTAGGGGACCCTTAAGAGCATACTCGCTGGGAGCAAATGCTGTCACACCTTCCAGCAATACCAGAAGTAACTCCGCCCTCCGCAGGTGATAACCCACCCATAATGGCCAGTGGGGGACAAAAGGTGATGTGATGGAGAACTGGAGTACTTCCAGGATTGCGAGGGGCCAACTCGGGTATAGAACCACCAGACCTGAAAATGTCTACCTTACATTAGCATCATTTTTCAAACGTCCTTTTGCTTTGTTATCATTCTATAAGGGTACAAACCTATCAGCAATTGCTCAATTTTTTTATTGAAACTTTCAAATCCTATTTTTTACAGACCTATTCAGTGTTGAAATTACTTTGAGGGACGCACAAATTATCAAGTGATACTATTTTAAAAACTGCACTCAAATTATTCTACACTGCTGTCTGGAAATTTGTTAACCCTTCCGGATTTACAGCAAAGTGGAATGAAAAATGGAAAATTACCTTAGCCGCAAATTTTTCACTTTCAAAATAGATATTTTGAGAAAATGAGCCCCATAATTTGTTACACAATTGCTCTCTAATGCGGTGATGCCTTATATCTGGTCAAAGGCTAATGCTTTACTTTCCGAGTAGATGGTAGGGCTCATAAAATAGAGTGGAGTTTGATTTCTGGAGTACAAATTTGTCTGGTATAGATTGCAAATACAATGTTCAATAGGAAGTGATCCAATTCTATAGTGGCCGCGCTCCCCGTGGTAATGATTTTAAGAACTTCTTGTCCACAAAAAATTTTATTCCTCAAAACATGCGAGAATATAAAAAACGGATACAACGCGTTTCGGCGGAGACAACCGCCTTCCTCAGGTATCTAAATAAAAATACATCTGACACTTTGCTTTATAGGTAAAAGATAATTACAGCTTGCTAGGTAATGGCATGAGGGTGTGGGTATAACCACACCTGTCCAATCAGTCTCATTGTCCGCTTCAGCTATAGTGCTTCATTACATAGTAAAAACAAACACCCACAAACAGCAATCGCTACGCTAAAAAACCACTAAGAACATTTATCAATAAAATTACTAGTCACAAAAAATCTTAAATTACATAAAAGTTAACAAAAACCCACTATAGAATTGGATCACTTCCTATTGAACCTTTCTGCCTGTGGGAATCCGTGGCAGGACCCAATACAGGATCAATTCAAGGCGAGCAACAGACCTGGATAAATATCCAAAGCGGGAGGAGGCTTTGGAAAAACCATATGCTTGAAGTTTTATGGCAAGAGGTGAGTGCATAAAACTTCATTAAAAGGGCACCAGAGAGTTACATTGGTAACGCGCTGAGATTGGCGCCGCATGTTTGTTTTTTATATATACCCTACAGGGAATCACCTTACTTCAAATACAATGTTGTATTTGCAGAGACCCAGAGGAGCCAAAACAAGAGAAACTCCCTACAACTGACCCCATTTTGGAAACTAGACTCCTCTCCTTCATTTAGGGGTTTGTTGAGAATTTTTAACCCACAGGTTCTTCATCGAGCTTTATAACATTTAAATGTTAAAGACCTTATTTTTCCAGTAAATGTTGTTTTAGAAAAAAATTTGTCATTTTCACAGGGAATAACGTGAAAATGGACTCCATAATTTGTTATGCTCATGAGGTCATGATGGATACTGGACACAAGATATCCCTCACTTGCTGCCCATGCCTCAATGCGTTTCACCACACTACAGGGGTTTCGTCATGAGGTACAAATGTGTGCGAACACTGGCATTTTATAACTACGTACATCACCCCTAATGCACCGCACCTGCCGCCCGCTTAATAGCGCTTCCATCCTCCGTGTTACTCCCAGAGCATTGTGGGAAGCGCTCAGCATTCGCCCACCAGTCACATGAGCGGTGACGCGGGCGTCACCTAGGGAACAAGACACTATAGCCCTCGCTTCCCGGCGAAGTTGACATGCCCACAAAGCACAGGAGCTGCGCATGCAGATGAAGTGCTGCGGAAAGACCCCAGTATATTTTAGAAGGAGCTGCTGTAACTAAATAAATTAGCCATATACAAAGAGTGTATCTAACCAAAACAATCTGCACCATGTCCTAAGCAGATCCGCTGTAATTGTGTGGATTAGACATATGTAATAAGGTATGTCTAACCAATACGTTCTTCCTCATGTTCTAAGCAGACTGCATTAAACAGCAGTCATGCCACAAAACTACTCTGAACTGGTCTCATATACTGTGCACTATAACTAAAGGCACCTGAATTCTTGTGCCCTGAATTCAATTACCAAATGAACTACAGTATGCAAGGTAACCTATACTGTACTGAAGTCTATCAATAATAAACACAATCCGCTAAAGTCTCAGATTCAATCATCAATCACATATAACAGTCACCACGGTGCTAGATAGTACTGGATAATAGAACAAAGAGTACATATGTATATTGCAAGTATTATAAAATACAAGATGTGTGGGGCCCACTGGGATGAAGGGTACTCGGTACCGGACCGGGTCTGCTACGGGTGGTCCTGGTCCGGACCGTGTCCCGGGCTCTACAATGAATTAGGGAAATATTTACAGGGGATTGTCAGTCGTGACCCCACCCACTATGTGCGGCCAGTAATGGGGCCGCTGCTGCTGCAGAACCTCCGGGGATGATGTAATGGCAGCGTAGATGGAATAGTTCCAGTGGGTAGAACTGTATTCCCCGGGGCAGTGTTGGTTTAAGTCTATAATATTGGGTGCAGGCATTGTGATGAGTGCAATTCACTTACTAGCCAGATGCTGCAGAAATCCACCATCGGTGCTGGAGCTGACAGGCTGTGGCCCTGCAGGTTGTGGCTATTATAGTCCTGTATGGAGGGAATGGTACGCAGATAGAGACAGACGAGTGAGGCAGATTCAGGGTTCTCCGTGTTTACTTTCAAAGCTCTTCAGTACAGTTTACACTTCAGTTACAGTTCTTACAAGTTTCGGTTCAAGTCTCAGTACTCGGGCACGCTCTCCCCTCTGGGGCTCCCTTTACTCTCTGCAGCCAGGCCTCTCTCTCTGTGACCCCTCACTCTGTCTCTGTGTTCTTCCCGGGCTGTTAACGCTCTCTGGGTTCACTTGGTTGTGCGTGACTCCGGACAGTATGGCGGTAACTCGGGCCCCTGTGGGTCCTCCTGTTTGTCACTGAGCTGCCTGTCTTTTGGGGTAGGGACCCTAACGTGTAGCTGTGTTCCCCGGTTGGTTGTCTGGGGATGCCGGGTGAAACTACGGTCCCCTCTAGAGCCGACACTCTACTCAGCCCAGCCTCCAGCAGTCCTCCAGTGTGAGGCTCTACCAGGCTCTCTCAACTGTGTCTTCCAGTGTCATAGGAGGGCTACTCTGCCTGCAGTCGGTCATCTCAGCTGTAAGTCTAGGGCCCGGGTATCACCGTCCCTCTCTGTCCTCTCACACTCCTGGGGATCTGGCTTCGGACGGGCTTTCTCTCTCCTCCGGCTCGCACTGGCTCGGTACAGATTCTGCGCTCCTACACCTTCACTCTTCCAGGACGTGTGAGCCCTTCTTCCTGCTCAGCTTAACTCGACCTGCTGCTGTCCCTCGGCCTGTGCCGTGCTCCTCAGCCTTCTGCTGGTCTCTGTCTTTGCTGCTCAGCACCCAGGGCCTGCTCTTGGTCTTGTCTGGTCGGCTCACTCTGGCCTACTGACTCCTTCCTCCTCCCCCTTCACTATTTCTACTGTCAGTCACCTGACTAATTGTGTGACCAACCCACTCCTCTAAATCCACCACCCCTCGCCTGCCTAGAGTCTCCAAGCTCAGGGCTGGATGCTGCCATCTACTGTACGTGGGTTGTGTGGGCAGTGAGGGTGTTGTTGTGAAACTGTCGTCCTACCTGCCTGGCTGCAGTTCCCTTTGTGGCCTCCTGGACGCAGGGGCGCCACAGATGCATCTGCTCCAGTTGAATCTTCAATTTCTGCTGATTTGATGATCATAATAGCCATTGCGGGCCACATGGGTCTTCAGGGTATACACAGAAGCCAGTACATAGCATCACATGTGAGACAACTAAGTACATAATAAGGCATATATGAGTATATATACAATAAAAACACTTAAAAACCATCAGCATTGTATCAAAGAATCTGATAAGAAAGATTTGTAGCTCACAAAATCATTTACCCTTTAGGGTGTAAAGTCCCCAGGGTCACCATCCATTTTGTCTCCCGCATGAGTAGTTTGTTTGTAGTTCCCTCCCCTAGCACCCAGGCTTACTTTGTCTATTCCCTTCACTCTCATATCTCTGTGGTTGCACTGATGTCTCTCATGAAGGTGCCTAGGAATAATTTTCAAATCATCTGGGTTTTCAACACCCTCTGCATTCACAATATCTCGTGCATCTTCCAACCCACGCGTGCGTAACTGTCTGGTGGTCATGCCCACGTAGATCAATCCGCAAGGGCATGTCAGGTAATATACCACCATATCAGTTTTGCACGTAATATGGTGTGGGATCATGAAGATTTTTTTGTTCTCAGAATCTGCAAACTCCTTTGACCCCAACATGTATCGACATGCTGAGCAATGACCACACATGGAGGATCCCTATTTAAAGGGAACCTGTCATCCGATTTTAAGCCCCTACACTATCTCTAGCTGTCCCTACACCTTCCTAGCAGCTCCCTATCTCTCCCTTTCTTATCTAAAGTCTCCCTATTAAAGAAGTGTAAAATAAGATTAAACTTACTGCAGTCCCCATAGTTAGGGGACTGGGTAGGCGTGGCCTCTGTTCCTTCCTCACTCCTCCGTGTGGTAATGCACGCCCCGCTGGGCGGCATTATTGTGGGTCCACTTAGCCCCATTAACAGTAATCCTCCGCCCTCTACACCTTTTTGCACCGGCCGGGCGTCACATCCGGCGCGGTGCATTATGGGCCGTCACGTGATCTGCCCTAGTGCATTCTGGGTCCGATCACGTGATCGGCCCCAGTGCATTATGGGCTTGATCACGTGATCGGCCCTGGCTTCAATAAGCGCATTGCGCATGCGCGGAGCCGGGGCCGATCACGTGATCAAGCCCATAATGCACTGGGGCCGATCACGTGATCGGACCCAGAATGCACTAGGGCAGATCACGTGACGGCCCATAATGCACCGCGCCGGATGTGACGCCCGGCCGGTGCAAAGAGGTGTAGAGGGCGGAGGATTAATGTTAATGGGGGCAGAGAGGACACACAATAATGCCGCCCAGCGGGGCGTGCATTACCACATGGAGGAGTGAGGAAGGAACAGAGGCCACGCCTACCCAGTCCCCTAACTACGGGGACTGAAGTAAGTTTAATCTTATTTTACACTTCTTTAATAGGGAGACTTTAGATAAGAAAGGGAGAGATAGGGAGCTGCTAGGAAGGTGTAGGGACAGCTAGAGATAGTGTAGGAGCTTAAAATCGGGTGACAGGTTCCCTTTAAGTTTACTGAATCCATTAAATAATTCATTGGGTGCAGGTACATAATGGCTCTTAGTCAAGAGATCTTTCAAATTTTTCGACTGCCTCCATGTGATTGATGCCCAATCAGTCAAATACCTGGCAAGATCATCACCACTGCGTAAAATGTCCCAATGTTTATTGAGGACTTGGCTTAACTCTGTCCAATGGGAATTAAATTTAAGGATGAACCTTACTGGCTGTATTTCAGTATGTTTTTTACGGTATGTGCCAGCTAGTAGATGTTCTCTAGTTAGAGAATTTGCCTGCTGGAATTCCTTTTGAATGCAACGATTGATGTAACCCCTATTTTTTATGTTCAATGCAAGTCGATTAGCCTGGGTTTGGAAAAGGGATTGGTCCGAACAGATGCGCTTCATGCGGATGAATTGTCCTTTGGGGATTGCCCTAATGGTATGAGGATGATGCAATGTCGAGGCGTAAAGCAGAGTATATGTGGAAGTAGACTTCCGGAAAACATCCGTTTTTAGTTAGCCATTTTCAAAGACCATCATGGCTATATCCAAGAAGTCTGCTTACACGTGATCAAATTTGTACTCGCGTTTAATGTTATATTCAACACCTCGCCACAGAAACAAGATGTCATCTATGTAGTGATACTACGAGATCACGGCATCAAAATTTGTTTGCTTGTCTATAATGATGAACTTCCTCTGTGCTTATAACAATGGTTCTTTATTCCAACGCATTTGGAGATCGTCATGATCTCTTCATCAGAGATGCAACAACAGACTCTATTGGAAGTTCGTCATTATAGACAGCAGCCCGGATCTAAAAATATTTTTGTCCATTTTTGGAGTTACTGAGGACCATCCATGAGGTGGGGATCCTGCTGCAGCTGTGATGCTTTGAAACCAGTTGTGGGTCACACAGCTGACTAAGGTGAGCAGTTCTAACACTGCACATACTCTTCCCACAAACAGTTTAGACCCATTGCGCCTTTGTCTACCCCTTTTCTTTTAGATATTGTAGACCACTCACTGGCTCGACTCTCAACCATTATGGCTACAAGAGTTTGTGGATAAAATGCGGAGTCTGATCAGATTGGAGGAGGGGGTGTATAAAAAAAGAAAGGCACTGCATGAATTCGATAAACTATGGAGTAGGTGGAGATACTTTCATGGTGATCACTTTACAGCCCTGTTGAACACATTGGGATCCTAATGCTATCTGAGGTGGTATAATTGCTTATCCTGATTAGAAATTTCTTGCTAGCCATATCTCTCATATGTTTTAATCTGATGTTACAGCATAATTATTATCTGCTTTTATGATTAAATACACCTGTGGGTGCTTATTCGGATATAATGTGGTTGTGTCCAACTTTACTATGTGAGAAGGGTTTTTTGGGAAAGGGGAGGGGGGCATATTTGTAAGTGGGCTGCATAAGCTATTGTTAAATGTCTTCTCTGTTTTTCTTTATGTGTTGTTATCTATTGTATTGAAAACATTTTTTTACTTTTTTTTTTTTTTTTTTACTTCTCAATAAATATGATCTGATTCAAAAAAAGATATTGTAGACCACGCCACGTTCCCACAACCCCAGGGATAAATTAGCATACGAGTCGCCCCCATTGCTGTGCCCCCTAGGTAGTGACAGTCTTTGAATAGAAAATAATTATGTTTGAGTGCAAAATCTAACAGCTGGATGATAAAAGCTGTCAGATCTGCACTCAAATTAGTCATTGATAGGAATGACCTCAACGCCGCAATCCTGTGGTGATATTCTATGGAGGTATACAACGATTCCACATCACAGGTGACTATGTACACATCCTCCTGTATGTGGATACCCTCGAAACGGCGCAACATATCGTTAGTGTCCTTGATATGTGATGTCAAAGACACTACGCACCTCTGCAGGTAAAAGTTGTCATAACGGCAAATGTTCTCACATGAGCCCCCTATTCCGAGGCTGTGGGTCTCCCCGGAGGGTTCACAATATTTTTGTGAACCTTGGGGGTCAAATAAAGCGTAGCCACCACAGGATGCTCCGCTGTAAGCCCGTCCCACAGTTTTGATGTAATAATCGCCTTATAGCCTCCTTTAAAATTGAGTTCAATGTTTTTTTTAACTCAACTGTGGGATTGTGGTACAACTTTCTGTAGCAACTCATGTTATTGAGCTGTCTATACACCTCACGCTCATACATATCAGGGCCAAATCATGACCTTTATCTGCTGGTGTGATGACCACTTGTTTCATCTGATGCAATTCCTTGATGACTATCCGTTGTTCATAAGTGAGATTGTGATTCACTGTAGTTTCTGGTGTCCAGGAGTAGACCTGGCTCACTGGAATATTAAGGTGCTCTTGAGAAAAAAATCAATACTTCTGTATAATATCTCAGGCACACAATAAAGGAAATGAGAAAAATATTGCATCAATTCCTGAGTTTATTTTATTTTCTTGTCAGTGTAAGGAACGTTTCGGTTTAATAGCAGCGGTACCATAGTGGGTGTATTTGGACCCTACTGAGGTTATGTGTGTTTTTTGACTATTTTTCTCTCTGGTTCTATAACCTTATGGACACAATATTAATACATCTCCTTATAGAGTGACATATGTACCCTTTATTTTTATAGGACTAATTGACCCTTTCACAAGGTCCACTTTGACCAAGGGACACTTTAATGACCATAAATGCACAGTGGTCATGTCTCATGAGTAGTAGGTAATGGCTAGTTTGAATACCTCCCTATATATGAGGATTTAGACCTCTGTCTACTAGGAATGTGATTTGAATTTTGTATTTCTCCTTCGCTTTCTTGTACCCCCTTTCTTTGCGATTACAGGTACTTAGAGACCTACTACCATTGATTCTCAGTACGAGGCTGAACCCACGTTTTTGTAGAAACCCTATGTTCCTGAGGGTCTCTTTCCTCAGGTATACACCTTTATCTGATAGATATGGATGAATCACCAGCATCTCTAGCCCCATGGATTCCATTTAAAGGACTTGTTAACCCAACGTTTGAGGGTGTATCTATGTTATTCCCAGAGCGACCACATGAATGGGGTTCTGCCTTGTTTTGTTTTTCAAATGTCAGTTATTCTTGATTTCCCTTTCTTTCCCCCCTCCCCCACTTTTGTCCCTATGATTGTTATGAATTTTGTCATATTATCATGTACTTACATTTATTTCATATCTTTATGTTGTATAGTGTCAGTTGGCTGAAGAAGGTTTAAATTAAACCGAAACGTTCCTTACACTGACAAGAAAATAAAATAAACTCAGGAATTGATGCAATATTTTTCTCATTTCCTTTGTGTGCCTGAGATATTATACAGATGTAGTTTCTGGTGTGGCGCCCCTGCGACCAGGGTGGCCACAGGTAGGAACTGCAGCCAGGAAGGTGGAGACAAGTTGTTACACACACCTTCAAAACACACACCCACCGACACAAGACCCAACCCGGAGCGGGCAAGGGGTGGTAGGGTCAGTCATAGTGGGTGGGGACGTAGGTCAGGTGACAGACCAGGTACAAAAAGGGAGAACTAGGAGGAGTTAGCCAGTAGGCCGAAGGGTGCTGAACTGTAAAGACCAGGAGTAGGCCAGAGTGAGCCGACCAGAAAAGACTGAGTGACACTTTCCTGAGAGTTCGGCCTCCCTGGAGGTGCAGAATCCTGTGAGACACCGTTCACTGGAGAGAAAGCCCGCTACATAGCCTGAAGCCCACGGGAAAGAGGAGAGACCGGACCAGTACAGCAGAGTCCCAGTAAGACTGCAGCACTGACAATCCACTGGCAGGACAGATTCCCCTGACGTACCCAGGTAGTTACACGAGTAGGAGAGAGCCCGGTGATCCCTTGCAAGATAGGGACATCCAAGGCTAGGCTGGGACCAGAGAGTCGGCTCTGGGTGACCGTAGCTACACGCTGGTACACTGACACATCTACTGGGAGGCACAGATTCCAGGTCTGGTCACCCAACACACGTGCTGGAGAAACCGCAGCATATATAGACCCAGGCTTGCTACCCATACCCCGGGAGAAGTCAAACAAGGGACCAAGCTGCCCTCATACAGCCCACGGGAAGAACAGAGGAGAGGAAAGCCTGAAAGGTTACAGAGAGTGAAGGGTCTCCGGAAAGGAACCTGGCTGCAGAGGGTTCCGAGAGTGCACGGAGTTAACTGTGTGGACTGTACTGTGAACTGTACTAAGAACTTGTGAAGTAAAACCCGGTGAACCCTGCTCCAGTCTCCCATGTGTGATTCCCAGCCAATAGAATTTGTTTATTACATCTTTTCACCCTGTCAGGAGCAGCCCCGACCCACGGCGGGCTCATCCATCTAGCTGCAGCACCATCCATCTATCCTCCTGGCGGGAATTGCAGCAGCGGTGGTCCCCTCACTGACCACAACCCATGGGTGGCGTCATGACATGTAAATACCTCTTTTTTACTTGGGCTCGGGACACGGTCCGGACCAAGGACCGCCGTGATACCCCGGTCTGGTACCGAGTACCCCGTCCCAGTGGGCTCCACACTGGTATGGACATATCTTTTTTAACAACATCAAGTAATATGTCAACAGTTGGACAGAATCCTTTTGGGGGAAAATATCGCGATCAGTCACACAGATATGCAGGAGCGTCTTGACATGATCTCTCATCATGTTCTTCAAGCAATGATTCAAGATCTCCCAGAGCATTTAATTCTACCGACGAAGTTGTACTATCACTCTTAGCAAAGTATTTATTATATCTAAGTTTTCTGGCAAACAATTCAAGATCCTTTATGATAGTAAAACAATCAAGTTTACTAGAGAGGGAATTGAAAGACCCTTTCCTAGGACCTCCATTTGAGGCTTAGTCAGGACTGCTGTCAAGATTGATTACCTTCAGTGTCTCCCTTGCTTCTTTCTTCCCCTTTTGGATTGCTTGTTTCTGAAGGAATATCTTGGGGAGGGTGGATGTAGTGGCAGGTCGACCCCACCTAAAGCATCCTGCTCTCCCGGTCTGCCTAAAAAAATCTTCTCCACATGATTCCCCAAAGATTGAAACGGTAGTAGCCACTGATGGTGGTTTTGATGTTTGGGCCGCCTCCTTGACCTGCTGCCACCGATATACTCTACATTTCTGGAAATCCTGTAAATCTCTTTGGTACTTGCGTGTTTTCACCTCCTGGTCCTCCTTATTACACTTGGCTATTTCCACATCGAGTTCGCTATCAAAGCGTACACATTCCTCAGATGTAAGGGTATCCTGAATCTTCTTATCTATGGTTTTCAGTGATTTCCGATCTGCTCCTATAAGGAGTTCAAGAAGCGTACGAGAACACTTAGTGAGAGTTTCCTCCCATCTTTCCACAAAGGTGGGTTCTGGGTTATTCAGAGTGGGAAAGATTTGTAATCTTTGGCCCCTCGGAATAATATCCTTTTGTAGCTAATTCTCCAAAGCCACCTTATTCACCACAATTTCATACACTTCTTAATCAGATTCCTTATTTTGATCTTCAATTCTCTCACATCACACGCCTCTGCTTCCTGGGCACTCTATTCACCAAACAAGGATCCTAGTTGTGTGATCCAAGCCTGGTATCTCTTTCTATAATCCATGTAATTACTAGTTAAGGCATCTGTGAACACAGAAAAAGTTTAAATAGATCCTATATAATCCTCATATTAGTCATTGGCTGTATATCCCATACAACCTAGAAAGAAGCCATGACTCAAATTTGCACTTAAAATCTACTTAAAGTGAACCTGTTAACCCCCCCCTTCCCCCCCAGACATCAAAAGCTAACCTCACCACCTTCTGCAGCACTAAGGCTGCATTCAGAGAAGGTGTATATAGGATTTTTTATGGCTATATTCAGGCAAATATGCACTTAGATAAAATTTGGCAGTCACCAAGTCCAGTGACCGGGAGGCGGGGATGCAGCGTCTTGTACATCATCCCTCTGTCTCGGCGATTGTGTGATGCCTCCACCCCCTCCGTGCTCTGTAGCCTCGCACCTGCGCTCTCATTTAGGTTGCCGGGCACAATTTCCTGGAGTGTCGGCGCGTGCGCAGTGCGCCTGCCCCGCAGTGGATCCTCATTGCGGGGCGGCACATCGGGCGCATGCGCATTTGCAGTGCTCCTAAGGTCCCACCTCTGACTGCCTCTCTCCTCCCCTCCTCAAATAGCCGGGTCCCAAAATAGAAAATGAAACTGAGGACCCGGATCCAAGGACTGTATGCTTGGCCGTTGTGATAAATGCCCGGGTCCTGAAGTTTTAAAAGAATTTCTAGTCAATGTGTTTGTCAACAGTGAACCTGAAGATATTCTTGAGTTCAAACAATGGATCCACACTGATCGAGACGCGCTTGATACCAAACAACTGACTATCGAAGATTTCATTGAAGAATTGGTTTTGAAAATTTCTAAACTTTGTAGCCATCACTACATCGCCAAGCATCAAAGTTGCTATCTGAAATCGTTGAAGGAAAATCTGAGACCTGGAGAGCTTGTGATCCTTATGGACTTTGCTGAAAATTACTCATTTATTGTTCAAGATGCCATTCAAGGTTTCCACTGGGAAAATAGTCAAGCTACAGTACACCCATTTGTAATTTACTTCAAGGAGTTAAATGGTGAAGCTGCGCAGAACATCAGCTCGTGCATAATCAGTGATTGCTCACGACATGACACAGTTGCAGTCCACACTTTCTTAACAGTAATTGTGGAGTATCTCAAGACTCTCATCTATGGGATTCGTCATACCCACTACTTCAGCGATGGATCTGCAGCCCAGTACAAACATTTCAAAAATTTTCTCAACTTGTGCCACCACAATGCTGATTTCAATATCAGCGCTGAATGGAATTTTTTTGGTACCAGTCATGGAAAGTCACCCTGTGATGGGATTGGAGGGACAGCAAAGAGGTTGGCAGCTCATGCCAGTCTTCAACACCCAACTGAAAACCAAATACTGACCTCGGTGGATTCATTCAACTTTTGCAACGAGGAACTGCATGGAATCAAGTTTTTTTTTGTTCCAAAAGAAAAAATTGACGAAATACGGGTAGTTCAAGAGGAAAGGTTCAAAGATGGACATACAATTGCTGGAACAAGAGAAAAATCACCAGTTTGTGCCAATTGATGACAAAAAGATTCGCATTTCAAGGGTGTCAAATGACCCTTCCTCTTTCATTGCCCATGTAGATGGATCTGTCAGATCAGAAATGCCTTTTGTGCCAATTGCAAACCTCCAGCCAGGGCAATACATTGCCTGCATTTACGATAGGAACTGGTGGATTGGAAATATTTCTGAAATTTCAGTCGACGACCATGATACATTAATACATTTTATGCATCCTCATGGACCAGCTAGCTTCTTTCACTGGCCCGTGAGAAATGATACATGCTGGATTCCCTGGCAATCAATCATTGCAATAATTCCAGCACCAGCTGCAACAGCAATGGGCCGACAATACAGCTTCTCTGAACCGATTGTGTTGCAAATTCAGCAACAATTCCAGACCACTTAGACTGAACATTATGGCTTGGGAACCAACAAAAGATACCCAATATTAGGCTTGGGATCCTAGGCAAAGACACCCACCCTCAGGCTTCGGAACCTGCGATAAAGAGACTGCCCGCGACTTGCCTTGCACGGCTATCGGCCATGGCTCCTGGGCGATGGGGCTGCCAATTCTCGAAAGACAGCATTATTACAATTCTTAATAGGATTATAATACCAATTCTTAGGGAATTGGTTGTGGTATAACCACCATGGACCAACGCAAGGGTTTGAATAGTGCAGTTACTATTCATTGCGTATTAATAAATGACACCATGTTCAGTGGCATTTTTCTTTTCTTAAACTGAGAGACTCCAAAAAAAAAACAATGATCCTTATAGAGAAAAATGTGCTCTTTCTAATGATATCAGAATTAATATATTTTAGGGGTACCCTTTTTGGGAAATTTGACCTAAAAATAGGTGAAATTCGTTTTTTTTTAAGTTTTTCATCATATGTGGGTGTGAATATTTCCACAAATACATATGCTTTGACCGTGATATTGCAGCAATGCAAAGTCATGTAGATGTTTGTTGTACAGGGCAAAGCAGCAGTTCCTATTGGTTTTTCGTCTTGAGTTATATATGGGCAAAGTGTGGCATACATTTTATGCAACGCGTTTTGCAAGCTACTTTGACACAAAATTGCGGCTGAAATATTGTTTTGTCATAGCCGGTAATAATTTTATCGTGTTTAGCAGCAAAAGTTGAGCTAGTATGCCAAATTTCAGCATCATAGCCAGTATAGAACTCTAATGGCTATGTGCCAAAGTTTGCAAAATCCTCTTAGCTGAAGCCGCAAGCTTGGGGGGGGGGCCTCTAGTGAAAGGTCAACAGTGCCCAATGTATTTGAGATCTGACCCTAAAAATTAACAGAACCTCTTTTCAAACATACATGTACATCCTTATAAATTTTCAGCAAAATCGGAGAACGTCGAGTGGGGACCACTGGTCCACTTGACACGGAATGACCCACCTCCATATTGAGGCTATTTTATCAAGGCCTCTTCTACCTGGGCTAGGGTTGGAGCTGATTGTAGCTGACAACTACTTATATTAGCTCTTATACAGTTTTCACCTAGATAGCCTATCTAGTCCATACATATTACCGGTACGTAGGTTCCCCTTGATGAGGCTATGTAGTTTGTATTTGATCATGATGCTGCATTATGGTTGTTAGAGTGAATGTAGTCTTATATGACTTTTGATCTATATCTACACCATAAAGTATTGTGATACTGTGACACTCACTGCTGTACCCTTTTTAACAGCTTTGTAACATCTGCTGTTTTCTGCACAATTTATGTACCCCCTGTTTCTGATTGTATTTAGGTCACATTATAGTTATTGTTGAATTTATTATTGGATGCTTGCATAAATAAAATAAGTACATTTTAAGTGCAAATTTGAGCCATGGCTTCTTTCTAGGTTTTAAAGAAAAATTAATGTTTGTGTAAATGGCAAGGCTTGGACAGATTAGAGTGCTATTTGGTATTTGGAGTGCAAAGCTGGACTCCATGTTGTAGTTGCACAGTTACGGAGGTTCCAAGAAAGCAGAAACGCTGACAGTTGACCCCTAAACCCTACAAAGAGTTTATCTAGTGGTGTGTGGAGCACTTTAACCCACAAACTACATCACTTTATTATATAACATTTGGCCATGGAAATGAAAAAAATAATTTTTAGCACTAAATTATTAATTAGCTATACATTTTTCATTTAGCCAATGGTAATCAGAAGTTGCATAGCAAATTGTTAGTTCCATTTTCATTATAATTTGTGGGCTCCATTTCCACAGCTCCTATGATGCCTGAACAGCCCCCAAAAGTCCAAAAGTGACCTTTGTGAAGTAGCGCCGGGATTGCAAGACAAACGGTTGGTCCCAATTACGAAGACAGGGTGCTGTTGGTGCTGAATTTCGTGGGGGAGGATTTTGCAACAGGGTGATCAGTATATCAGTATCCGCAGAGAATCAGAGAATAGCGACACTAGCATTCTTGTTTAAGATGCAGGGGTTGCTAGACGCTACGAAAGATTTCTTAATGCGACAGTGGTTTAAAGGCTTCCGCAAAAGGGGCAATTAGCTGAGACAAAAAGAGGCCCATTTCATTTGAATTATTGGGGTGTCAAGTGTGTCATCTAAAGGCGGAGTGTTCTTCCGTGTACGAAGGCAATTCGTTTTCAGTGTCATTTATTATGGCTTTCTTTGGCACATTTTAAATGCGTGAACGAAGGAGACGGTGGGTGGGCTATTACTGGGTGATGTGGGTGTGGCCAATGATAAGGTTGAATGCAGATTGCGGCAATCCAAAACAGATCAAGTGGATCGGAGAGGTTGGTGGTAGTGTATGAAATCCAAGGTCATAGGATTTGCCCGTGGGTGCAGTACAGAGTTTCTTAACAAGACAAGGAGGGCATCCAGGTCCATTGTTGAGACACGAGGACGGTTCAACACTTTCTAAGTTTCAGTTTGTGGCGGTGTTGAATTTTTGTCTAGCAAAAGCAGGGGAATCGCCTAAGGAATACAGGTCTCATTCCTTTAGGATTGGGGCAGCAACAGAATCCTCCAGATGGGGTTTGGGGGATGACTTAGTTTGGAAAATAGTAAGGTGGGAATCGTCCCACTTTTGGTCCTATGTGCATCCTCACCTGGTGGCATTCTAAAGCAGTGGTGCTGGTGTTAATCGACCTAAGTATATATGTGTGTATAATTTGCAGTTGGCGTGGTGGTTGTGGAACGTGCTGGTTTTATTTTTTGGCGCTAATTGTTTTCATTTTTAGGTGCTTGTTTGATTTGGATCATTGGCCACTCGTACATTTACTGGGGAGCATCGTGAGCGGATGTTCGTCCCAACAGTCGACAGCTCGGTCAGGCTTGATCAGAGGCCATTATAAAATGGATCGGGATTCGAGAGCTGATGTGGGGGAGAATACTTCCCGAAATAGCATATTACACGAGTGTGAATCATACCAATATGCTGGTAATACATGCGGGAGGGAATGAAATGAAGGTTTGTGAATCCCGGGACTTGATCAGGCATATCAAGTTCAACCTCCTGAGACTGTGGTTGGCTCTTCCGGGGATAATAATTGTATAGTCAGATACAGTGGCGAGGTTGAGCTCAAGATTCGCTAGATCTGTGGAGCGACTTAATAAAGCGAGGATAAAAGTTCTCAAATAGTGGGTAGATTCATAGCGAGGAATAGTGGTGAAGCATCAACAGTTGGAGGCACCAGACAGCCAGTACATGAGGGGGGATGAGGTGCATCTCAATGCAATTGGTACGGACATGTGGATGCTGGGCTTGAGGGAAGGAATTAAGCAAGCGTTGGGAGTGTGGCGGGTAAGCTGTCACGTGTCCGGTCTATGGCGGGGGATAGATTCGTTCCAGAGGTTGGCATCAGAGGTGTTGGCTGGGGGTAAGACGTCACCATTGGGGTGTAGTGAATAGGTCAAGGGGGACTTGTGGGCATGGTCCTGCAAGTTGGGGGGGTGTTGATGATGGTGGGAGGTTAGCACCCCCCACCAACCTGGGCTGGCTGTTTGTGCGGCCAGGGGGAACCCCGGACTGGTTGCAATGCGGCTGGGGGGATGTAAGTAAAATGGTGGAGTTGTTAGGTTATTGGGCAGCGGCATTGTGCAGCTGCCGGTGATAAATATATATATATATTTTGTTAATAAAAGGCTGTTGCCATTGTACTCAAGTCACAGGTGTTGGATGATTATTTTGGTTAAGTAAGTTGGGGTTGGCGGGTATCATAAGAATCCGAGAGTCCCCACTAGATTGTCATGGTTTTGTCAGTAGGCAAATTTGCAATCAGGCACGATAATGGGGTGCAGCATATGGTGTAGGCCCTAGTACAGGAGGAACAAGCTTAACCCATGTTCTCAAGCGATTGTAATACCTGAGCATCTGCACAACTTTGAATACTACTGTTTGGAGCAGAAGAAGTAGAATGGGATCCAGCGGTATGTAAACGTAGTAACTTTATTTTTTTGTTGTTTTTTTGTTCTTGCATAAACACAACAAAACAACAAAAAGGCATGAAGTTAGAAGGCTGCCTTCACATTGTGGGACCCCTCCGCAGCGTTCTGCGGAGGGGATCCGCAATGTGAGCGCAGCACTGCAAGCCCCTATCTTTATAATGGGAGCGCACGGTGCTGCGCATGACCGTGCGCACCCATTCACTCCCATATGTGATCTGTGCACAGGCGGATGCCTGCGCACAAATCACCCAGTCTCGTCCGCACCACAAACGCGACATGTTGCATTTCTGGTACGGACGAGACTGGGTTATTTGTGCGCAGGCATATGCCTGCGCACAGATCATATTTGGGAGTGAATGGGTGCCCACGGTCATGCGCTGTCAAGCGCAGCACCGTGCACTCCCATTATAAAGATAGGGGCTTGCGGTGCTGCGCTCACATTGCGGTGTCCGCAAATGTGAAGGCAGCCTAAAGTCTACACAAAACATTTCAATGTTACACTGGCATCACCAAACTTTGTGTCCATTCTCATTTTATATATTTGCTGTGGACCTGCTGTTGCGATTTTAAGCCACACATTTCATCCATGCACTACAAAACATATACAGTAGTTTGACCTTTGTATCATATATCCACATGCTGCTTTTAAATCTGCTGCACTGGTCAATTTATAATGTGGATGTTTTTGCAGTGTTTGCATTAGGTTTATTAAAATCTCATGCACAGTACTGATACTGTTAAGTGTAGCATTTTTTTTTGTCCGGAAAAATCCCCAGCATTTTCCCTCCATAAAGATATATCTACTTACATAATTGCCTTGTGGCTTCTGCTTCCATCCGGTTGTAACGCTATTTCATTTCCGCCACAAGGCAATTATACACACACTTGGGTGTAACAATATGGCGTCCGCTGGTGGTAGTACTGCCTGCCACACACTACCGCCAGCGGAACCCCGGCACCGCCAACCCCAACCACCCGCATCCTCCGTCCTCCCCCCTCACTCCCCTCCATTCTCACCCCCGCCTGTCGTTACTGTTGCCGGCTGCTGAAGGCTCCAGGAAGACAGTCTCACTCTCTGTGGAGAGGGGTCATGTGACAGGGTGGGCTGATCACATGACCCGCTCCACAGAGTGTGAGAGTGGCTTCCTGGATCCTTCAGCAGCCGGCATCGGTAATGACAGGTGGAGGTGAGAATTGAGGGGGAGGATGCAGCACAGGGGAAGAGCCATACACACATGTGGACACGGGGGGAGAGCTATACATGCAGGGGGACACGGGGGGAGAGCTATATATGCAGGGGGACACGGGGGGGGAGAGCCATACATGTAGGGGGACACTGGGGGAGAGCCATACACACAGGGGGACACAGGGGGAGAGCCATACACGCAGGGGGACACAGAGGGAGAGCCATATACACAGGGGGACATGGGGGGAGAGCCATATACACAGGGGCCACGGAGGGGGGGAGAGCGATACACACAGGGGGACAAGGGGGGAGAGCCATACACGCATGGGGATATAGGGGGAGAGCCATACACGCAGGGGGACACTGGGAGAGAGCCATACACGCAAGGGGACACTGGGAGAGAGCCATACATGCAGGGGGACACTGGGAGAGAGCCAAACACACAGGGGGACACTGGGGGAGAGCCATACATGCAGGGGGACACAGGGGGAGAGCCATACATGCAGGGGGATATGGGGGGAGAGCCATACACGCAGGGGGACACTGGGAGAGAGCCATACACACAGGGGAACACTGGGGGAGAGCCATACATGCAGGGGGACAAGGGGAGGAGAGCCATACACGCAGCAGGACACGGGGGCAGAACCATACACGTAGGGGAACACTGGGGGAGAGCTATACACGCAGGGGAATACTGGGGGAGAGCCATACACGCAGGGGGACATGGGGGGAGAGCCATACACACAGGGGGACAAGGGGGGAGAGCCATACACGCAGGGGGATATGGGGGGAGAGCCATACACGCAGGGGGACATGGGGGGAGAGCTATACACGCAGGGGAATATGGAGGAGAGCCATACACGCAGGGGGATGGAGGGAGAGCCACACACGCAGGGGGACACTGGGAGAGAGCCAACACGCAGGGGACACTGGGAGAGAGCCAAACATGCAGGGTAACACTGGGGGAGAGCCATACATGCAGGGGGACACGGGGAAGAGCCATACACGCAGGGGGATATGGGGGGAGAGCCATACACGCAGGGGAACACTGGAGAGAGCCATACACACAGGGGAACACTGGGAGAGAGCCATACACGCAGGGGGACAAGGGGGGAGAGCCATACACGCAGCGGGACACGGGGGCAGAGCCATACACGCAGGGGAACACTGGGGGAGAGTCATACACGCAGGGGAACACTGGGAGAGAGCCATACACACAGGGGAACACTGGGAGAGAGCTATACACGCAGGGGGACAAGGGGGGAGAGCCATACACGCAGCGGGACACGGGGGCAGAGCCATACACGCAGGGGGACAAGGGGGGAGAGCCATACATGCAGGGGAACACTGAAAGAGAGCCATACACGCAGAGGGACAAGGAGGGAGAGCCATACACACAGGGGGACATGGGGAAAGCCATACACGCAGGGGGAAAACGGGGGGAGAGCCATACACGCAGGGGGACACGGGGGAAGAGCCATACACGCAGGGGGACACGGGGGAAGAGCCATACACGCAGGGAGACACGGGGGGGAGAGCCATACATGCACGGGGTCACGAGGGGAAAAACAACACATGCAGGGAGACACGGGGGGAAGAGCCATACATGCAGGGGGACACGGGGGGAGAGCCATACACGCAGGGGAACACTGGGAGAGAGCCATACACACAGGGGAACACTGGGAGAGAGCCATACACGCAGGGGGACACGGGGGCAGAGCCATACACGCAGGGGAACACTGGGGGAGAGCCATACACGCAGGGGGACAAGGGGGAGAAGCCATACATGCAGGGGAACACTGGAAGAGAGCCATACACGCAGAGGGACAAGGAGGGAGAGCAGGAGAGCCATACACACAGGGGGACATGGGGAAAGCCATACACGCAGGGGACACGGGGGAGAGCCATACACGCAGGGGGACACGGGGGAAGAGCCATACACGCAGGGGGACACGGGGAAGAGCCATACACGCAGGGAGCCACGGGGGGGAGAGCCATACATGCACGGGGACACGAGGGGAAAAACAATACATGCAGGAGACACGGGGGGGAGAGCCATACCTGCAGGGGACACGGGGGAGAGCCATACACGCAGGGGAACACTGGGAGAGAGCCATACACGCAGGTGAACACTGGGAGAGAGCCATACACGCAGGGGGACACGGGGGAAGAGCCATACACGCAGGGGGACACGGGGGAAGAGCCATACACGCAGGCAGACACGGGGGGAGAGCCATACTGCACAGGGACACAGGGAAAAACAATACATGCAGGGAGATAAGGGGGGGAGAGCCATACATGCAGGGGACACGGGGTAGAGCCATACACGCAGGGGGACACGTGGGGGAAGCCATACACGCAGGAGGACACGGGGGAGCCACACACGCAGGGACACAGGGAGATGGAAATACACGCAGGGGACACGGAGGAAGACAGACAGCGCACACGGGGGAGACAGAGACAGCGCAGACGAGGGAGACAGAGACAGCGCACACGGGGGAGACAGAGACAGCGCACACGGGGAGACAGAGACAGCGCACACGGGGGAGACAGAGACAGCGCACACGGGAGAGACAGCGCACACGGGGGAGACAGAGACAGCGCACACGGGAGAGCAGAGACAGCGCACACCGGAGAGACAAAGACACAGCGCACACCGGAGAGACAAAGACACAGCGCACACAGGGGAGGCAGCATAGAGCAGAGAAAAAGGCACAAGGGAAAGACAACGCACAGGGGGAGAGACGGCACAGGGAGGAGACATGCAGAGAGACGAAAGACAGCGCACAGACACCACCCTCCCAAAGTGATAGCATTGGGCCCACATCTAGTTCTAAAATAATTGTTATAGTAGATTTTCTATCCTTACAGGCTTTCACCAGTTTTCACCGGAGCTGAGATTCTCCAGTTTGGGGTAGGGGAAGTTTTGGGGTAGGGTCGGGGTGTGTGGTTTGGGTGGAGTGGAGGTGATGCAGGTTGGGGTGTTGGTGTGGGGGGGCAGGTTCGATGCATATATGAGACAAACAGACATACACTCAGCGTATAACTAAAAACAGTTACTATGCCCGTGCAACGCAGGGCTCTACAGCTAGTTTATTTTATAATTTTAATTTAGATCCTTAACCCCTTAATGACCCATGACGTTCTATATATGTCATGGTTCGTCTCCCTGCCTTTGATATAGGCTCACACACTGAGCAAGCATGTATGTGTCGGCTGATGTGATCATCTGACATGTGCCTCCAACAGGTTCGGGTGGATTGGAGATTCGGCCACATTTATTAATCAGTTAATCCACGCTTTAATTCTCTGACAGCGGGATTTAACATATGCTGGCAGGCTGGTGCGTCATTTCTTGCTCCCATCAGCGGTCCTGTGATATGATTGCGGGCTCTGGTGGGTTGTCATGACAGCCAGGGGTCAGCTGATGACCCTGTGTCTGTCATTACAATCCTCCTGTGAATGCTGGCTGTGCATTGGCATTCACAGGAGGCAATGTTTTCTGCTGTACAAAACAGTACTGATGCTCTGCTCTTTACAGCACTAGCAATCAGATCATTGCAGCTTCAAGTCCTCCTAAAGGAACTAGAAAAAACAGTTGAAAAAAATAAGTTTTGAAAAACATGAAAAAATAAAACAAAAGTTCAAATCAGCCTCCTTTTGCCCCATTGAAAAAAAAGAACAATGACAAACAAGATACACATATTTGGTATTGTTGCATTTAGAAATGCCGGATCTAGCAAAATATAAAATAAAGTAATCTGATTGGTAAAGATCGTATTGAGTAATACAAAATGCCAAAATTGCAGTTTTTTGCTGGCTGCATCAATAGAAAAGAATGTAATACCAGATGATCAAAACATTATATACAACCCAAAATAATACCAAAATAATACCAATAAAAACATCAGCTCAGGGCACCAAAAACAAGCCCATCACACCGCTCCAGATCCCAAAGATTGAAAATGTTATCAGAAAGTTGTGACACAAGATGATTTTTTTTTTACATAAAGCAAAAACTATATATGTTTGGTATCTACGTAAACGTACTATTCTGCAGAATCATACAGCCAGGTCTGTTTTATGGTAAAATGAACATTGTAGATAAAAATTAAAAAAACTATTGCAGATTTTTGTTTTTTTTTCTATTTTGTCACACTTGGAATTGAAATGAACAACTCATGCTCCAAAAACCAAGCACACACTACTCTATAACAGAAAAATAATAAATTATTGCTCTTGGAATAAGGCGTGAAGAAAACAAAAATGCAAAAGCAAAAATTTGCCCAGTCTGCAAGGGGTTAATTTATTAAAGGAGGATAACGGTTTCATTTGGCATGATAGCACTTAGATTTAGTTACATTTTGCATTTGACAGAGATCTGAAGGGGTTAAGCATGTTCATGTGGATTTTTATGCTGCACATTATAGCTACAGTATTGTATTTATTTTAATGTCAAAATACACATTTTGTGTATGTCTGTACAAGATTGTCATTCTCACAGATCTATCTACAACTATATTTATTCTTACCTACTGTTCCTAATAATGTCAGTGTGGCGAATGCATCAAGTGAATGAGCAGGTAAAGCTTCTACAATAAATAACAGCAAGTGTATTGAGTGTCCAGTTCAATTAGAGGTGTCAGGGCATAGATAGAAATCCATCCAGCAAGCTTCTATAGCTGAAATCAAGCCTCTAGCTTGAGAACTGCTAAAACCTAACAGATGCTAGTGTTTATGAGGCTGCATTTTCAGATGTCCTTTCTGGTAAATACTTTACAAGCAATACATCAAGTTGTCCCTACCAGTAACCTGGTCAGCTGCTCATGTGTTTATGAGAGTGTATGTTTAACCGTTTTGGAGCCATCAGGATCATGATGTTAAACCTTGGTTTGTTTATTTATTTTCTTGTTTATTTTTAATTTGAAAAAGGATGAAATGCCCAAACTATAAGTTATGTACTTTATAATTGGTGTGTGCGTCTTATCTTGTAAAATCATAATCATACAGTTCATTTTATTTCAAGAATGATGATACTTCATGAATCAAGGTTTGCTTTTCAAATATAAGTGCTCACAATTCTATCTGGAAATAAGTGTCTTGATGAAATACCATATTTTTTGCATTATGAGACGCACCTGATTATAAGACGCACCCCCAAATTTGGTGAAGGAGAAGACAAATAAATAATTTTTAATGTTAAATGGGGTCTGTCTTATAATGCCAGTGTCCATCTAGCAAATCATGTAGGGTATATGTTCCTCATAGCCTCCTCATCCTGCTACATGGTCTCTCATCCTGGGATATAGCCCACCCATCTTAAAATTAGCCCCCATAATCTGGATATGGCCCCCTTATATTGGATATAGCCCCCTTCTGCAGGCACATGTCCCCCAGTGATGCCACATGTCCCCCATTGATGGCACACATCCCCTATTGATGGCACTTGTCCCCCAGTGCTGGCACACGACCCCCAGTGCTGGCATACGTCCCCCAGTGCTGGCACACGTCCCCCAATGCTGGCACACGTCCCCTATTGATGGCACACGTCCCCTATTGATGGCACACGTCCCCTATTGATGGCACACGTCCCCTATTGATGGCACACATCCCCTATTGATGGCACACATCCCCTATTGATGGCACATGTCCTCTATTGATGGCACACATCCCCCATTGATGGCACACGTCCCCTATTGATGGCACATGTCCCCAGTGCTGGCACATGTCCCCCAGTGCTGGCCCACATCACCTATTGATTAAAGCAGTGGAAGAAAGGGAGGTTGTAAATGCGCTGCTGTTTATTGAATAGATCCAAAGATTCCAAGGAGTCGCAGGAATGTTAATGGCAACACCTTTATTGTTCTTACGTGTTTCGTGGTACTACAGACCACTTCATCAGAGATCCTCAAAAAGGCAGACATCCCCTATTGATGGCACACGTGCCCTATTGATGGCACACATCCCCAGTGCTGGCACATGTTCTCTATTGATGGCACACGTCCCCTATAATGGCAAACGTCCCCATGCTGGCATATGTCCCCTATTGATGGCACATGTCTCCTGTTGATGGCACATGTCTAAACAGAACAGACCTACTGTAAGTGAACCTATACTGTACTTTGGCAAAGGAGAGGAGAGAGAGCTGCTGAGAGGGAGTGCATAATTACATGACAGTTTATACAGCAGGCGGACTTTCCCTGTTTGCTATAATGGATAGACTATCCAGTAATTTCTGCAGTGTCTGACAATGCTGCAATGCTGAACATGGAAACTACAAACGGTACAATAATGATTTTGCATGTTTTTAAAAGGTCTGCCCAGGCCGTATTCAAGGGTAATATTAGTATTATACTGAAAAATGACGTGACAGTGTCCCTTTAACACAGAGATTTCAGCCAAATATCTCTTATCACGCTGTGTAGTGTTCTTTACCTGGAATGTTTGTTGTCACATCAGTAATAGTGATGAGCGAACCTGCTGATACTCAGGATTGGCGGGCTCACCCCGGAGCTTCCTGTAAAGCCCAACTTTGGAGCCGGACGTAACTTGAACTTGCTTTTTACTGTGTTTTTTTTTTTTTTTTTTTTTTTACGACAGAGTATTTTTACACTTTTTTGACTGTTTTTTGTGATTCAGTCTTTTGGTGGTGTGAACACTGTTCTACAGACGCGTTCACTGTGTACATGGCTCATTAGTTTTTGTCTAAATTGTTTCTTGTTTCCCACCCCTCCCATTTGAGCCCTGCACGTAAAAAGCCTTCTTCTGCAGTCAGTCCAGGTCAGACATTGATCTAAGAAAGGGGTGAGAATGCGCAAAATAGGGTCTTATCCTTAGGAGACAGGTTTTGATGGTGTAACTTAGGAACTGCTCACCTGATAGGGTTGTGTAGCGCACAACCGGCGTGATCGCTCAGTACAATACAGCTGCTGCCAGGACCGTACCTCCACAGGTCACTGTGGTCACGATAATCTTCCAATAGGACAAAGTACCCCGTGGTCCGAGCTGCTGTGTTCGTATGATGTAAAAACCAGATACAGTGGTATGTCTGGGTATAGTAGTAGCTGTTTATTTTCCGACGCGTTTCGGAGTCCCTGAGGAAGGAGTTTGGGATATGACTCCGAAACGCGTCGGAAAATAAACAGCTACATCATACGAACACAGCAGCTCGGACCACGAGGTACTTTGTCCTATTGGAAGCAGGTCAGACATTGGACCTGTCTGGATCCTGCTCATTTTAGGTACCAATACACATGGTCATACATCAGATAGGGACTGCTCTGATACGGGTTACCTTGAAGTGGTAGAGCGGCTTAGTATACATTTTTTGCAAAATACGTATCAACTAAATACCCTGTTTTTATTTTTTCAGCAGCACTTGCTTTTTACTGTGTTTTTTTACAACAGAGTATTTTTACACGTTTGTTTGACTGTTTTTTGTGCTTCAGTAACTTGACCTTTCGTCCGAACCCCGAACTTGGACTTTACAGTTATGGAATGGGCAGGGGGGCTGTAAATGTAAGCATATAGTTAATAAACATCATTATACTTATCGAGTCCCGCTGCATACATCCTGCTATCTTGCTGTCCTAGCTGCATCTACTTTCAGGGCCATTCATTAACTTTTGGGGATATCTATTGCACTGCTGAGAACTTGTCAATTCTCGGTTGTGTTCGTGATGATGTCAGGGGTCACCCGAGTTCCTGGCTATGAACTCAATTGACCTCTGACTGTCACTGTTAGTCCCAGACTGCTCCTCAGCTGTCTGGTTTTACTTGGCTGGCGATCAAAATATGTTGCACGCATTTTTTCTTATTATTTATTTAAAGAATTTTAAAAAAATGTTGGGCTTCCTGGTATTTTGATTGCCAGCCTAAGTAAAGCCAGGCAGCTGGAGGTGGCAGCCCATAGCTGTTCACTTTTGCTGTGCTGAGAAACAAAAATACAGCAAAGCGCTACTTAATTTTTTTTAAATTATTTATTTTTACACTACTATATGTGTGACGGACCCAACAGCCAATCACAGATGCTGTGACAAAGAATAGGCATCTTTGATTTATTATTGGAGTAACCTACAGTCTTCCCATACATGCTAGAATGTATGGGCTGGTTTCAGGTTACTCCAGAAGCCAATTACAGACGCCCACTCTCTGTGACAGCATCTGTGATTGGCTGTTGGTCCCTTCACAGATTGACTGACATCATAGTAATGTAAAGCTTTATCAGCTGCATAGTTAAATCTAAAAACTTTGATTGTGTCCGAACTGCTGCACCCCGTAATTTAAAGATACTGTTACACACTTCAATGTCGTTTAGATATCAGCAATGACCTCATGGGGGCACGGTCGTTAGGACATCTTTTTGACATCGTTGGTGAGACGTCACACATCTAGATATCTTGGACAGTGCACTAACGATGTGGCGAGCAGCTATCGCTCGCACAACCCAGCGAATAATACTCGTTCACTGTTGTGAATAGAAGTTGTTAACAACATCGTTATTGCGGTGTCACACACAACGATGCAGCAGGTTGGCTGATTGAGAATTGTTTGATTTGAGAACATGTTCTCAAACCTGCGATCAACGATTCAACAATTTATTGTAATCGTATCTCGGTGTTACACGCAACGACGTCCTAATGATGTAGTTTGAATGACTACAAACTCGTGACGTTTGACTAATATCGTTTACGATCAAGTACCGTGTAAGTGATATATTGTTAGATTTGGGGGTCTCTTTACCTACATCATGCTGCTCTCAGATGAGGTAGCAAAAGTCTTGCGTGGTGGGCGTGCATACAGGTCATGGAGGTTGAGTACATTACTTATTGTTTTCTTTTAAATGATTGCATCTGCAATTTTCCAAGGGATTTCATGAGATACTGTGAATGTGGAGGGCCAAACCAAGCAGCCAGACTTAATTCTGCTCATTAATATTATTATTGTTTCACATTAATTTCTATTACTTAATATTGAGCAGAATTACTTCTGGGGCTCTCTGCTACTGTTAATGCATGTTACGGTAGGGCTTATTGTAACATGTATTTCTAACATCAGCAGTGAATCAAAACCTTAAAATTTCCAGTTTTTTTTATAAAGTTTAGAAATCATACTGTTCTTGGTATTCAGCCATTGTTCCTCAGCTCATAACACACTATGATGTCCCTAGAAAGCCACAAATATAGTATATTATATATTATATACAGTAAAGCCTGATTCTTTTCTGATGTTTGCTTAGTTGCAAAAAGGAAACCAAAATAATCCAATACAATAGAGGCCATTAATGTGTTTAAACAAACACATTTTCGACATTGAACCAAAGTCTTCATCTAGTAAAAAGCTCAACTGGACTCTGCAACCAAGGAAATGTATTCTGTGGAGATACAAATCTCGCTATTTTATCTAGCAATTTAGTAGTCTAATGGATGAGCCTGTGTTTAGATAATGCCAGTTCCCTGCCTCTGAAGCTATCCTTCATCTTTTAGCATGAGCTGGGATGCATATTGTGAGCCAGGCCCTCTCATCCAGCATCATGCACCAAAATGCTGTTCTGGAATTCCCACACACTGCAGACTTACCAGATAGTAATGTCTATAGATTTACAATTTGATCTCATACAAGCTGTAGGTGTAATGTGTGGTTGTTCCAATACTTTTATCTCACCAATCCCTTGTAGACTGTGAGCCCTAGTGGGCAGGTCCTCTATCCTTCTTTACCTATGTGTGCTGTGTATTGTTGATAATTATTGTACTTGATGCCTTTTTTTCACATGTCTTTACCATACCAAAATTTTCTGAAATAAATATCTGAAATTGCTACATGATTCAGTTATCCAGTGGCATTGAGGTTTCCATTGATGAAGAATGGCCACACTATCTTTGTACCGGTGACCAGAAAAATGCCCACAGGAAAAATGCCCACAGGAAAAATGCCCACAGGAAAAATGCCCACATGGAAAAATGCCCACATGGAAAATTGCCCACATGGAAAATTGCCCACACGGAAAATTGCCCACATGGAAAATTGCCCACATGGAAAATTGCCCACATGGAAAATTGCAAATTGCAGTATCACAAAGTTTCAGATCTCTGATATTTGAGGTGCAAAGTGAGGATGTTCACCTGATATGTGAAAAATGCCAACAGACATGAATGCAAACAGGAAAACAGGACTGGAGAATAATATAGAATTTTAGGTTATATGCTCTGCAAGACAAAGAATGGTATAGAGGTGTAAGTGAGATGCTTTGCAGGACTGCGGATGGTATAGAGGTGTATGTGAGATGCTCTGCAAGATGGGGATGGTATAGATGTGTAGGTGAGATGCTCTGCAAGATGGGGATGGTATAGAGGTGTAGGTGAGATGCTCTGCAGAACTGTGGGATAGTATAGAGGTGTAGATGAGATGCTCTGCAAGATGGGGGATGGTATAGAGGTGTAGGTGAGATGCTCTGCAGAACTGGGGGATTGTATAGAGGTGTAAGTGAGATGCTCTGCAAGATGGGGAATGGTATAGAGGTGTAGGTGAGATGCTCTTCAGAACTGGGGGATAGTATAGAGAAGTAGGTGAGATGCTCTGCAGAAAAGGGAACAGTATAGGTGTAGGTGACAGGGCAGGGGGATAGTATAGAGGTGTAAGTGAGATGCTCTGCAAGATGGGGAATGGTATAGAGGTGTAGGTGAGATGCTCTGCAGAACTGGGGGATAGTATAGAGAAGTAGGTGAGATGCTCTGCAGAAAAGGGAACAGTATAGGTGTAGGTGCAGGGCAGGGGGATAGTATAGAGGTGTAGGAGAGATGCTCTGCAGAACAGGGAACAGTATAGGTGTAGGTGAGATGCTCTGCAGGGCAGTGGGATAGCAAAGAGGTATAGGTGAGATGACATGCAATACAAGGGAATAGTATAGAGGTGTAAGGTGAGATGCTCTGCAGGGCAGTAGGATAGTATAGAGGTAAAGGTGAGATGCTCTGCAGGGCAGGGGGATAATATAGAGGTGTAGGTGAGATGCTCTGCAGGGCAGGGGGATAGTATAGAGGTATAGGTCACATGGATGTCACACTGATGGTAGCTGATAAAAAAAAATGCATAATTGCATCATACTCGTACCACAGTCGCATGACCATACGGAAAGCACTCACGCGACTGTCAATCATCAAAATCCCTCTGATAATGCAAACCTTAAGGCCGCGTTACACACAGCGATATTGCTAACGATATCTCTGCAATGCCACAGGTTTTGTGACGTTGCAGCGACCTCACTAGCGAAGTCGCTGCGAGTGACATGCCGCAGCAATCAACGATGAGCTCGCTGATTGCTAGTCGCTGCGGATTGGCCGGGACCATTTTCCCATCATTGGTCTCTCGCTGTCCAGCATCCATCGGCATGTGAGACAGGGACAACAACCAGTGATCCCCATTCTGCGCCCGAGACGTTGAGCGATCCGAGTGAGCGTCAGGGGACGCAGCATCGGTATGTGGATCACCCAGTGTGACTGCAGACCAGCGATCACATAGCGATGTTCCAGAGATCCCGGTCAGGTGGGATTACTGGTGGGATCGTTGAAACATCGCTATGTGTAAGGGGGCCATTAGTGTGCCTGTACCCTATAGGTGAGATGTTCTGCAGGCAGAAGAATGGTATAGAATTATAGGTGAGATGCTGTGCAGCAAAGAATGTCAGCGGAAATTGCCCACTAAGATGATAATGTATTAGACCTGCAGTCCCATGTAACTCCACAGATAATCCAGTGATACTCCTGTGAGTACAGATAACAGTGATGGCTCCTCTCTCTGAATCTGCTGCTGGTTGGGTTCTGCTGTTTTGGGCTGGTGGGAGGGAGGAGTGAGGCAGAATCACTGAGAGATGAGAGCAGACTGGATCTATCTATTGCAGATAATGACCGACTGCTACAAACCACAGATCTTCAGCATTTCTGCACTAGGTCAACTGTGATTCACAAGATGATCACAGATCATGGGAATCCTCATCTTGCACCTCAGAGATCTGAAACTTTGTGATGCTGCAAATGGCAGTTTTCTGTGTGGGCAATTTTCCATGTGGGCAATTTTCCTGTGGGCAATTTTCCATGTGGGCAATTTTCCGTGTGGGCAATTTTCCATGTGGGCAATTTTCCATGTGGGCAATTTTCCGTGTGGGCAATTTTCCATGTGGGCAATTTTCCATGTGGGCAATTTTCTGTGTGGGCAATTTTCCATGTGGGCAATTTTCCGTGTGGGCATTTTTCCATGTGGGCAATTTTCCGTGTGGGCAATTTTCTTGTGGGCATTTTTCCTGTGGGCAATTTTCCTGTGGGCAATTTTCCTGTGGGCATTTTTCCTGTGGGCATTTTTCAGGGAACCCTTTGTACCCCATATACCATACCATCAATTCTTGTGTTCCAACAGTCTTGGAGGGATCTATCCACTGTGGTTTAGTGTCAGACCAATAGGGGTGGGTTTGTTAACTTCACCATTCACAAAAAAGTTTGCCTCATCACTCATCTGAAGGCAATTGTCTATAATGTGAAGATACAAGATGTGCAGCATCTGAAACAACGGATACTGGAAGCCTGTGCTAGCATTTCTTCTGCGGTGTTGCCATCAATGTGTCAAGACTGGGAGAAGAGGGTTGCATTGACAATCCAACACAATGGGCAGCACTTTGAACGCATTTTATAAGTGGTGTGAGGTAGCGAGCCGGGGACTCGCTTGCTGCGTAATGATGCCAACACGTGTACAATTTTTCACGTTACTACCCGTTTATTTCTCAACAGCATCAATAATCGGGTTAGTACATTTAACATTTAACACATACACGTCACATAATACATTGATATTACATATAACATTGCACATATACCATTATTGTAACCCGGGACCGGTAACCACCTCTCTCCCCATTGGAGCTCTAACACTTGCTCCCGTAGTAGCTACGGCCTCCGGCCTATATACACTTTACACATAAATACATAAGTTACATTTCGACGATGACCCCTCCGGGTTCATAACAGAGATGTGGGTCCCAATGGCGGTACCTACCGCCTGGCTTTAGTCACCCAGCCTGATGACTCCATATATATATATCCCGTAGTCAGGGTTCCTGCCTGACCGGGACCTTACATACCACATGTGATCCATCATACACTATCCATGGATCCCATGCATCCTTACACCCGCTCACAGCCCATCATAATACATCCATGGACTGTGGCTCGTCCATGGCCCATTACAGGGATTGGCAAACCTTAGTACCCGGGAAACTCATCCGTACCAACTAGGAGCCCTATTACCCCTGTGTCTGGCACCACAGGCACACCCACACCATTAGAGGACGTGGTTGAGGGACAGGTACCCGCTGCAAGCAACAGGGCAAGCCTCCCTCTCATCCAACAGGGACGGAAATCCTCCAATATCATCCACACTAGCAGGGTCACTCTCTCTCCACATCATTATACATGGCTCTTACATATAGGCCATCGTCTCTCATTCAGGGCAATTACCTAAGCCCTCATACACATATAGTTAACACAGGTCCCTCACTGACTTTCTAGTCGGACCTCGGGCGGCTATGCCCGCCTGGCACATATCACACACCAGGTGCACAGTTCACACAAGCATTTGAGAACTGCTTTCTTACCGGGCACGGATCCGGGTCTCGCTACCTGTATCACAGGTTCCACCAGGCATCCCCACGGGCTCCTTTCCCGGACGTGTTTCACCCCACGCCCGGACCAGTATCCACCAGGTTCAGCCATGGCTTCCCCTTCCAGGTGCTGCCACGACCCCGCACCTTTGCACCGGCATGGAACTAGCATGCTCCCATTATTCCATCCCACACAGAGCCCTGGACTGGACAGCTCTGCACTTTGGCTGTTCATAGATCACCATCCTCTCAGGCTGATCTCTGGCTCAGAATGAATCTCTCAATCACTCAGCTGGCCAGCTCTTATCGTGCCTGCCACTCCCACACTGACTCAACCAGCTGGGCTGCTAATCCTCCAGACACACCCACCTGACACATCCACCTGGGCTGTCAGCAATCATTCAGTACATCCCATTCCTCATGGCCTCCTCGATTTCATGAGCCACTCACTAGTCACTTTAAACTCATTGTGTTCAGAACAGGCTCACACAGCGTCATCCACTACCAAACCGGCCAGTGTGAACAGGATCATACCCTGATCCTGCATGTGATGCGCCCTGGCCATGGGGATCATGCCGGCGGTGTCTCACAGTGGTCATAAACTTGTAAATAATTCATGAAAGAATAAAGTTACGTTAAAATCAAGCACACCAATTGTTTTTCTTATGAAATTCTCAATGAGTTTGATGTGTCATATGGCCCTCTTCCCATTGAAAAAAATAAAGTTGGATCCAAAATAGCCGACTTCAAAATGGCCACCATGGTCACCACCCATCTGGTAAAGTTTTCCCCTTCCCATATACTAATGTGCCACAAACAGGAAGTCGATATCACCAACCATTCCTATTTTATTTCGATGCATCCATATAAATGGCCCACCCTGTATGTCAAATTTTCACACTAATCCTTAAAGTAGATAGAGAACCAAATGAGTAAAAAATGTTAGACTTCCTTAGAATTACTTTTTTCTCATCCATCCATGAAACGTTGACCCAATAGACTTCTGGCTTGTATAGATGATTTTTAACAGTCTGCTCTCCAGAAAGAACATTGTATTCCAACTGCAGTAATTGGCTAATGTTAGAGAGGCATTTTGTTGCTTAGACGTTACCTTAGGTTTGGTCACAAAGGAACCCATCATATGCTTTGATCTTGAAATGATCTTTGTTGGTCATCCACTCCTTTGCAGTGAGATAATCATCTTAATTTCCTCTATAGTGTATGCAAGCTGTATGAGTGGGAATTGGTCTAAATTTTTTAGAGATGGTTTTGTTACTTTTTACAGCCTGATGAGCATCAACAACTCTGCCATAGTGGTACTCAGAAAATTAATTCATTTATGCACTTCCACAGCTAAGACCTTGATAGATCCCTATACTTTAAATACAACATGTTACCTCTTGGTCATGGAGTTTCCACGTGCACTGCCCCGGGTATTGATTGGACTTGAAAGCTTGATCCAAGAATCTTTATTTACCCGGGGCAGCGCACGTGGAAACTCCTTTTCTCTTTTTTTACACACCTTGGATCCTTTAGAGGTGCAGCATCCTGGCTCTTTGTGATCAATAGGTGTTGTGAACTGGCACAGCCCTCAAAGGTGAGTGTATCACACACCAAGCTATATCCTTCACTACACAGATAAGACCCTATGTGCGCCATTTCTCCCTGTTTCACAGTGTATACCTCTTGGTCATGACATTGAGACCATCAGACTCCAATTTCATCTCTTTCTAATCCTAATGTCCCTGGAACCAGTGCCCTGTCCTCTTTCTTTCTCCTGGTATGTCGTGTGAACACACTCTTGCTCCATATTACTTTCTTGTAACAAATTGAAACCAGAGAACAACAAAGTACTTGTGCACTTAAAAACACTTTAATACATGTATCAAAAATTTGTGACAAGATTACAGTAGAGAAAGGACTTTTTTCCCCTTTTGGATCACAATCCAGGAATAATACTGTACAAGGATAGTGAATAACAACCCCCCGGGACGTCCAATTATCTCAGGGGTCTCCTCTATCACTGCTAACTATTCGCATTATTTGGATCTTTTTCTTCAGAAATATGTTTTAAGTTTGAAATCCCATTTGAGTGATTCCACTCATTTAATAGGAATATTGAAAGAATGTACTCTTGAGGACCATCATTTATTTTGTACAATGGATGTGAGTTCCTTATACTCAAACATCCCCCATCATATGGGATTGGAAACAGCGGAATATTATATGTTACAGGATACCTCCCTGCCAACAGAGCAGAGGAAATTTCTTCTTGGTGGTATGGAATTTATTTAAAAAAATAACGTTTTCAGTTTCGAAGAAGTGACTTACAGACAGGCGAAGGGATGTGCCATGGGCACACGCATGGCACCAAGTTACGCTAATCTATATATGGGGCGGTTTGAAACCATACATATTGAGGAAAACCCCTTAAGTGTAGGACGGATCGTGCTTTACAAACGGTTCATCGACGATCTATTTTTTGTTTGGTCCGGTACAAGGGACGAGTTGACAGCCTTTCTAGATCAACTAAACCAAAATGCGTGGGGGTTGAAATTTACATACAATATTTCCAACACCGATTTGCAATTTCTGGACCTAATGATCCAAAATGGATTAAATGGAAGAATTGGAAGAAAGCACTTCAAGGTGGTGGATGTGAATAGTTACTTGCCATTCAACAGTGGCCATCTTCCCAAATAGATTGTTAACGTGCCATATGGACAATACTGGCGCATAAGAAAGAATTGCACACTGGATTCAGATTTTAGGAAAGAATCAATTGTATTGAAAAACAGATTCAGGCAAAAAGGTTTCCCCAAAAAGATCCTAGCTGATGCTTATAGTAGGATGAGGGAGGAAACCCAAGATTCATGCCTTGAGAAAATGAAGTCTAGATCTAAAGACGATGGTGCAAAGAAGCCTGAACTTAGTCTAATCACCACCTATAACAGGTCTACAAGGGCCCTCAATAAATTAATGTGTAAATATTGGTTCATTCTTAAAACGGATCCAATATTATCAAAACAATTACTGGACAAACCAACCATTATTTATCGTAGGAACCGTTCAATTAAAAATCTGGTAGCACCCAGCCAGACCTCTCTTGGGACAAAGCATCAACCATTGTCGCAAACAAATGAGAAAATGATTGGTTGTTTCAGATGCGACAATAAAAAGTGCCTTTGCTGTGAGTCTTTAGCTCATGGTACTGTATCCTTTAAATCTAAAACCACTGGGGAGGAATTCCCAATCACCTTTAATCTCACTTGTCAGTCATCCTATGTGGTGTACATTCTGGAGTGCAGTTGTGGATTACAGTACGTAGGTCGGACCATACAGGCTATGCATCTACGCCTCAATAAACATAGGCAAAATATAAAAAATGGTTTTATCAAGCATAGTGTATCCAATCACTTTTTAATAGAGCATCAGAAGGATTACCGGCAGTTTAAACTAATCATTATTGATCATATTCCTGATACTCACAGCGACAGATTGAAACGGCTTGTAAACAGCGAGAACTATTGGATTTTTAAAATAGGTTGTTTGCACCCTGAAGGCCTCAATTTAAAGCTTGAAAATGTCTTTTAATTGTTTTAAATGTTGTGATTGTATTGCGATTTTTTCTTATGTGATGGATTAGAGATTATCTCACCAGGACCCCCCCCCCCCCTTTCCCTCTCCCCCTTTTTTTTTTTTTTATATATAATTATTGGTAGTTTTATATATTTACTGGTATTTTCATATTTTAATTACCTTAATTCTTTTAATAAAGCTGATTTACAGTATTTTTAGGTCCCTATTGAGGTACTCTCCTTTCCTTTATGGTATTCACACTACATTATGTGTATTTCCCTTTAAATGACTTCACTGGATGTGTTTTAGTTAATGATGATGTCATTGAAATTGTGCCCTATAAAGGCCTGGTATGCTATGTGAGGTCATCACCTGATGAAGGTGGAGCTACCGCCGAAACACGTTGTGAAGACCCCTTGTTCATGCTAAATAAAGGAAAGTATTACTATCCCTCCATTGTCTCCTCCTTGAGCACCCCAAAACCACCAATTTCTTTCTCATATTGTCCCTTAGAATACATTTGTGTCAGTATTATGGGTGATTCCATTTATACAATCTAACCCATAACATTTGTAAGATAAGGTCCACATTCAACAGGTTTTCCCTGCGTACAACATGTCAATGAGGAACTCCCCACCTCCCAAGACTTGACAGTATTAAACTATTCCCTAGGCGCCTAAGCACAACATTGGAGAAAAAAAATCCCATAGAAACAAAGACGTGGTTCTTACATGGCCATTAGCCCCGACATGTGTTTCGACACGTGTTTCACTGTCCTGCTTCTTTGGAGGGATCACGGAATGATGTGTAGTGAGGCAGTCTGCTGTGTACCCTGTTAAGACCGCCACTTTTTATGTCAGATGCCGACGGTGACGTCTACCCAGAAATCCGGGTCAGTGACGTCACACGCATGCAACGTAATTTCCCACTGGCCAATCAGAACGCGGCTTCACCGCACATGCTCTTGGCCCGGGACGCATCACCATGACAACCAGGCATGCGCGGTGGCCAGCGCTCACAAGGCTCTTGCAGGGAAAAGCTGCAAACATGGCACATATGTATACTAATCACGGCGCATTGTTATTTAAATGAGTGTTATCTTTCCCTGGCCATTAGTCGCCCATAATACTGACACAAATGTATTGTAAAGGACACATAATATATATGATGTTTATAAGGTTACTAGATGGTGGCCCGATTCTAACGCATCGGGTATTCTAGAATACCTTGTAAACAGGAGTGAAATGCGTCACACTGACTGACAGCCTTGTAGACAGGAGTGAAGTGCGTCACACTGACTGACAGCCTTGTAGACAGGAGTAAAGTTTGTGACACTGACTGACAGCCTTGAAGACAGGAGTGAACTGTGTCACACTGACTGACAGCCTTATAGACAGGAGTGAAGTTCATCACACTGACTGACAGACCTTGTAGACAGGAATAAACTGTGTCACACTGAATGACAGACCTAATAGACAGGAGTAAGGAGTGAGAATGAGGAGGCTGTGAGAATGGGGAGGCTGTGAGGATGGAGGAGGCTGAGGGGTTGGAGGAGGCTGTGAGGATGGAGGAGGCTGAGGGGATGGGGAGGCTGTGAGGATGGGAGGCTGTGAGGATGGGGAGGCTGTGAGGATGGAGGAGGCTGTGAGGATGGGTAGGCTGTGAGAATGGAGGAGGCTGTGAGGATGGGGAGGCTGTGAGGATGGAGGAGGCTGTGAGGATGGTGAGGCTGTGAGGCTGAGGGGATTGAGGAGGCAGTGAGAATGGAGGAGGCAGTGAGGATGGAGGAGGCTGTGTGAATGGAGGAGGCTGAGGGGATGGAGAAGGCTGTGAGGATGGGAAGGCTGAGGGAATGGAGTAGGCTGTGAGGATGGAGGAGGCTGTGAGGATGGGGAGGCTGAGGGGATGGAGGAAGCTGTGAGTATGGAGGAGGCTGTGAGGATGGGGAAGCTGAGGGGATGGAGGAGGCTGTGAGGATGGAAGAGGCTGCAAGGATGGGGTTTGCATTCAAACCGCGCGCCAAGCCACAGTACTAATTCCGCTCCTCTGATTGGTCGACCGTGGCGACCAATCAGAGACGCGGAATTCAAACCGCGCGCCAACCTGCGCTACTTCTCTGATTGGTCGCCGCGGCAACCAATCAGTAGAGTACTGCGGCTTGGTGTGCGGTTTGAATGCAGCTTCTCTCATCGGTTGCCGCGTTCAGCGCCAACCAATCAGGATAGCAGCGAGCGCCATATCTCAAATACACTGTATTCAGCGTATTTGAAATATGGCGCCATGGCGTATGAATACCGCTCCTCTGATTGATCGGCACTGAACGCGGTGACCAATCAGAATAGCAGTGTGCGGTATGACGCCATATTTCAAAAACACTGAGTACAGTGTATTTGAAATATGGCGCCATGGCGCACACCGCTGTTCTGATTGGTCGCCGCGTTCAGCGCTGACCAATCAGAATAGCGGCGGCGCCATATTTCAAATACACTGTACTCAGTGTATTTGAAATATGGCGCCATGGCGTGTGCAGCTATTCTGATTGGTCGCCGCGTTCAGCACCGACCAATCAGAGGAGCGGAATTCAAACCACGCGCTGCTTCTCTCATTGGTCACCGTGTTCAGCGCCGGCCAATCAGAATAGCGGTGCGCGCCATATTTCAAATACAACATGGCACCATGGCGCAAGCCGCTCCTCTAATTGGTCGGCGCTGAATGCGGCGACCAATCAGAGGAGCGGCATTCAAACCGCGGTACTTCTCTGATTGCAGAGTACTGCGGCTTGGCGCGCGGTTTGAATGCCGCGAAGGGCACCACCGCTGCGAGCAGCCTGGAGATGACCAGCTGACGCCGGTCATCTCCTGGCTAGCTCGCCGCTGACCGAAGCCGGGAAATGACCGCTGGTCGCCGGGCTTCAACGAGAGTGGCACTAACGTGCCACTGTCGCTGGGCTGCAAATTGGCGTGAAATTTGAACTTTGAATTTGCGCGCCTATGTGCATAGTCTGCACTCATTGGCGCCCGCCTTTGGCGGCCTCTGTCTTTCGCGCGATTTCTGTGACCGACAGACGCCTTAGACAATTATATAGTAGATAACTGTATACTTTAACAAAACCACTTTATGATCCCCACTATTGTTTTGGATATTGATCTACTGTTATCCACTATCCTTGTACAGTATTATTCCCTTAACTGGAGTCCAAAAGGGGAAAACAAAATCCCTTTCTTTACTGTAATCTTGTCACAAATTTTTGAGACGATGTATTAAAGTGTTGTTAAGTACACAAGTACTCTGTTGTTCTATGGTTTCAAATTGTTATAAAGAGTATGCAAAATGACCCAGACTGATGAGACCGTTCACCTGGGTTTGATTAGTTGAATGCTATATATGGATCTTGTATTAAATTTCTTGTAACAAAGTTTCAAATTTCTTTCAGTACAATCATTGCTACTATATCTGTATGAAGTGGTGACCGTTTTAGGGATCCTCCTGCAGCAACTTCCATATGCACTTGCAATAGTAAATCGGGAAAATTAGAATATTCCTAATGGCCACTTTACACGCAGCTACAGGTAACAGGTTTTCCACAGGTAACTTACTGGCTGCAGTGAAATCATGGAGACATGGTTCTATCTTGTTGCTGTGTACAAATGGAACTATGTCTCCATGATTTCACTGCAGCCAGTAAGTTACCTGTGGAAAACCTGTTACCTGTAGCTGCGTGTAAAGGGGCCATTAGACTGCGCAATAGTCTTTCCAAAGCAATTGCCGTAAGTTGCCTTAGGAGCAACTTTTCATGTCACAAGAAACATAATACAGTGAGTGTGACTCTGCTAGAATGTGATCTAATATTTAAAGGTACCTTTACACGTCGCAACTACGGTGTAGAAACTGAGAGGCAATCCGAAATTCCGTCACCGTTGCCCTGAAATTGCTACAAAATTGCGGCATGTACTTGTGGAACCCGGTGCTGATTTTGACAGTTGCTCCCAGTTACGATTTCAGAGCATTGTTCAAAAATCAGACGCAACCCTCAAGGTGAATTTCCCTGGTTTTGGCGTGTGAACGGGCAATAGGGATGGAATCGCCTACTGATGCTCAGTTTTTTACTGTTTCCAACACAAAATGCCTCAGTTAATTTTATTAGGTTTTCCAATGCAATAAAGCATTTTGGTTCATGATGCATTAATACAATTTGCAATAACAATGATGTATTTTTTTAAAAAAAATGAAATGTTCATATTTCAGTTTTATGAATTTCAATTCCAGAGACATTGCTTTTAAAATTGTTTTATAAGACTTGCCAATAGAAAATATTAAAAGACTCCACTGTACTGTTATCTAATGTTTCCATTGATCGTTCTGTTTTGATTACATATTGCAACATTACTGACCTTTCAATGCTATGGATAACTGTTAGGCTATGTCCCAATGGTGCATTTTTTGCTACATTTTTTGTCACATTTTGTCACAAATGCATGTGTTTCCTCCCCCCCAGCAAAGGCGATGAGAATTCTGAAGTGCTGTGCTGATTATGCTTTTTTTTTCCCTTGAAGATTTTCAGCGATTTGTTGTCCAGAGAAAAAAAATGACCATGTCAGTTCTTTTGGTATAATAGCAGCATTTTCTGTCCTTCCTGACATTGCTAATAGTGAAAAAATGCAAGACCGAAACCTGCACCAAAAACGCATTCCATATTTGATTGCATTTTTTTGGCACAGGGTACAGTTTAGCAGTGTTTTTTCCTGCAGAACATTTCTGCACCTAAAAAGTTTTGTCAGCACATAACCTTACAGTGTTATAATAATGAATCTTGTGTCACCATAACTCCTAGATTCACCTACTGCTGCTATACTCCTTGTTTAGCACTCCCATTTCTTATTCTTTTACTTTGTATCACTGAAATGAAAATCTTTAAAAAAAAACAATAAAATAGTTTAAAATTTTGAAAACTCCATTGATCTTATATAGTAGATGTATTCAAATGAGGATCTCAATTTGAACATTTTGTGTCTTTCATAGGTGATACTTTGGCAAAAAAATAAGGTATCTGACCAGAAAATGGCCCTCATTTCAGTTTTGGGAACTACGATAATGAATGGTATGGCACATATTCAGCACCAAAGTGAAAATCCAGAGGTATGCTACTATTGAGTTACGGTAATATATCCTTTTTTTATCCAAGTGTTTTTCATTATCATGCTTTTTTTCCTTTTTTAAAAAATAATGTAATTTTGCTTTCCAAGATGTGTTCCATCTAACAGTTATGGTAAGGACAAACATGCCAAAACTGACGTGGCCTTGATATGTATAGAAACAATGCTGATATGCAACGGATATGGTTTTTAATTTGATTAGTAAATGGGTGTATGAATTTTCCAGACAACAACTACAGTTGTGGCCAAAAGTATTGACACCCCTGCAATTCTGTCAGGTAATACTCAGTTTCTTCCTGAAAATGATTGCAATCACAAATTCTTTGGTATTATTATCTTCATTTAATTTGTCTTGAATAAAAAAAAAAATAATAATTGTCCTAAAGCCAAATTGGATATAATTCCACACCAAACGTAAAAAAGGGGGTGGATAAAAATATTGGCACTGTTAGAAAAATCATGTGATGCTTCTCTAATTTGTGTAATTAACAGCACCTGTAACTTACCTGTGGCACCTAACAGGTGTTGGCAATAACTAAATCACACTTGCAGCCAGTTGACATGGATTAATGTTGACTCAACCTCTCTCCTGTGTCCTTGTGTGTACTACATTGAGCATGGAGAAAAGAAAGAAGACCAAAGAACTCTCTGAGGACTTGAGAAACCAAATTGTGAGGAAGCATGAGCAATCTCGAAGCTACAAGTCCATCTCCAAAGGCCTGAATGTTCCTGTGTCTACCATGCGCAGTGTCATTATTTCACCGAATTTTCGTCTAGAGGTTTATCCAGGGTAATTTATAGAATAATAAGGGATAACCTTTTTGTTCTCATTAACTGTTTTTATTTTAAGGGTTTTTATAAAAACATGGTGTAAAATAAGTGAATTTGTGCAAATGTGCAGACTTCCCACCCACCTAGACAACAAACACACAACACAGCCCACTAATGGTGCTAGAGCGGAGGGTTTGGTGGGGTTCGGTTGACGGTCTGTGAAGTCAAACCCAAGATAGATTGATGCTAAAGGGAGGGACCACCGGATACACTGTGCATCATTGGTGGTCCACAACCGATAACAACAATTGGTAGATGGTCGTGTGTATTGTAGTCGTCACCCTGTTACAGGTCCAAAGCCCAACCCTCAGTTCCAGGTCCACATCAGTGGTGATCGGTCAAGTCAAGGTCTACAGATTATTGATATAACCTGCTTAGCAAACAAAATATAGCCCGACGCGTTTCGCCTCTCACAATAGTTTGAGAGGCTCATCAGGGGCGTTATACAATATGCTTCTACAGTAGTATAAGGATCAAATCTATTTATATTTTATCCTAGGTTATGAGTCCATTGAAACAGATTCCAGGATGGTTCCAGTTGCTAGGAGAACATATGAGGCAGTCCTTAGTGGTTCAAATAGTATCTTCTTCACAATACCTAGATGGTATCAAAAAGCCTATATGAGCATAGTTATAGTAGTCAGTCATGTTACCGTCACCCAGTGTTCAGTGGTATTATAGTAAAGGTACTTTTCTAGTCACCCAACACTTGTGGTAATGGAAAAGATATTTTTCTTTTTTGGGGAGGGGGAAGACATACCACGTTATAAGGTTGTGGTCTACACCTGGTATGGTGTGCCTTGTCACAGTCTTGTCCAGTTACAGTCTGTGTGTCATCCAAAAGGCTGAGGAAGGACAGAAATTGGTTATACCCCCTACTGTGGTGACCACCCTGGGGAACTACCTTATGATAATGGTAGTACCTTTACTGGTTAGGCCCTTATATATCCATCATATGGTAGGTATAGTGTAGTTTCTTTAGAGGTCTGCCACATTAGTGTTCCCCTTTGAATAGGAGAAACAGACAATGATTATAGTTTAGAGATATTCAGTCCTTATATTAACACTCGAGAGTGGTATATTAGAGAAAGGAGAGGGTGGTTTTAGGTGTGTCCACTAGGTTGTTACCTTATTCAGTATATGGATAATAGAGGTTATTTCGTGCTGATATAGTAAGGTCACTCTTGTCAGCTTTATACCATTACTGACCCTGATATCTAGTCAGCCTGTGGGTGAAAACAAGTTTACTTTAGTCCTATTAGTTTTATACTGTGATATAACCTGTGATTTTGGTATATAAAAAGAGGTTGTAAATAGTACCTTCTTTATAAGGCTCTGCATCACCAGGTCTAGGCGATGTCTTCAGCCACTTATAGAGTTTGATCCCACAGTCAGTCTGAAGAAACAGAGGTTTCAAAGCTATGGGACATTTAGAATCTACCAGGTTGTTGTAGGGTTAAAAAGTTTGTCACCATACCTTAATGGTGGATATGTCAGGCAGGCTCCTCTGCTGGTTTACATCTGTTACTGCTCTCAGCGAATGGAGTTAGCTGTGGGCCCACCTCTCCCCCTGCTTAATATAGTCCTCCCTCCACTATGAGTGGACACCACCCAAAAAGCCAGTTCTGACCGCCTCAATTGTGCCAAAAAAAAAAAAAAAAGGGAGGAAAAACAAATAAAGAGAGGAAAAAAAAAAAAAAGGGAGGAAAAACAAATAAAGAGAGGAAAAAAAAAAAAAGGGAGGAAAAACAAATAGAGAGGAAAAAAAAAAAAAAGGGAGGAAAAACAAATAAAGAGAGGAAAAAAAAAAAAAAAAAGGGAGGAAAAACAAATAAAGAGAGGAAAAAAAAAAAAAAAAGGGAGGAAAAACAAATAAAGAGAGAAAAAAAAAAATAAAAAAAAATCTGACATCTGTTTCTTCAGACTGACTGTGGGATCAAACTCTATAAGTGGCTGAAGACATCGCCTAGACCTGGTGATGCAGAGCCTTATATAGAAGGTACTATTTACCACCTCTTCTTATATACCAAAATCACAGGTTATATCACAGTATAAAACTAATAGGACTAAAGTAAACTTGTTTTCACCCACAGGCTGACTAGATATCAGGGTCAGTAATGGTATAAAGCTGACAAGAGTGACCTTACTATATCAGCACGAAATAACCTCTATTATCCATATACTGAATAAGGTAACAACCTAGTGGACACACCTAAAACCACCCTCTCCTTTCTCTAATATACCACTCTCGAGTGTTAATATAAGGACTGAATATCTCTAAACTATAATCATTGTCTGTTTCTCCTATTCAAAGGGGAACACTAATGTGGCAGACCTCTAAAGAAACTACACTATACCTACCATATGATGGATATATAAGGGCCTAACCAGTAAAGGTACTACCATTATCATAAGGTAGTTCCCCAGGGTGGTCACCACAGTAGGGGGTATAACCAATTTCTGTCCTTCCTCAGCCTTTTGGATGACACACAGACTGTAACTGGACAAGACTGTGACAAGGCACACCATACCAGGTGTAGACCACAACCTTATAACGTGGTATGTCTTCCCCCTCCCCAAAAAAGAAAAATATCTTTTCCATTACCACAAGTGTTGGGTGACTAGAAAAGTACCTTTACTATAATACCACTGAACACTGGGTGACGGTAACATGACTGACTACTATAACTATGCTCATATAGGCTTTTTGATACCATCTAGGTATTGTGAAGAAGATACTATTTGAACCACTAAGGACTGCCTCATATGTTCTCCTAGCAACTGGAACCATCCTGGAATCTGTTTCAATGGACTCATAACCTAGGATAAAATATAAATAGATTTGATCCTTATACTACTGTAGAAGCATATTGTATAACGCCCCTGATGAGCCTCTCAAACTATTGTGAGAGGCGAAACGCGTCGGGCTATATTTTGTTTGCTAAGCAGGTTATATCAATAATCTGTAGACCTTGACTTGACCGATCACCACTGATGTGGACCTGGAACTGAGGGTTGGGCTTTGGACCTGTAACAGGGTGACGACTACAATACACACGACCATCTACCAATTGTTGTTATCGGTTGTGGACCACCAATGATGCACAGTGTATCCGGTGGTCCCTCCCTTTAGCATCAATCTATCTTGGGTTTGACTTCACAGACCGTCAACCGAACCCCACAAAACCCTCCGCTCTAGCACCAATAGTGGGCTGTGTTGTGTGTTTGTTGTCTAGGTGGGTGGGAAGTCTGCACATTTGCACAAATTCACTTATTTTACACCATGTTTTTATAAAAACCCTTAAAATAAAAACAGTTAATGAGAACAAAAAGGTTATCCCTTATTATTCCATGCGCAGTGTCATCAAGAAGTTAAAGCCCATGGCACTGTGGCTAACCTCCCTAGATGTGGACGAAAAAGAAGAATTGACGAGAGATTTCAACGCAAGATTGTGCGGATGGTGGATAAATAACCTCGACTAACATCCAAACAAGTTCAAGCTGTCCTGCAGTCCGAGGGTACAATAGTGTCAACCCGTACTATCCATCGGTATCTGAATGAAAAGGGACTGTATGGTAGGATACCCAGGAAGACCCCACTTCTTACCACCAGACATAAAAAAGCCAGGCTGGAGTTTGCCAAAACTTACCTGAGAAAACCTAAAATGTTTTGGAAGAATGTTCTCTGGTCAGATGAGACAAAAGTAGAGCTTTTTGGGCAAAGGCATCAACATAGAGTTTACAGGAGAAAAAAAGATGCATTCAAAGTAAAGAACACGGTCTCTACAGTCAAACATGGCAGAGGTTCCCTGATGTTTTGGGGTTGCTTTGCTGCCTCTGGCACTGGACTGCTTGACCGTGTGCATGGCATTATGAAGTCTGAAGACTACCAACAAATTTTGCAGCATAATGTAGGGCCCAGTGTGAGAAAGCTGGGTCACCCTCAGAGGTCATGGGTCTTCCAGCAGGACAATGACCCAAAACACACTTCAAAAAGCACTAGAAAATGGTTTGAGAGCAAGCACTGGAGACTTCTAAAGTGTCCAGCAATGAGTCCAGACCTGAATCCCATAGAACACCTATGGAGAGATCTAAAAATGTCAGTTTGGAGAAGGCACCCTTCAAATATCAGGGACCTGGAGCAGTTTGCCAAAGAAGAATGGTCTACAATTCCAGCAGAGCATTGTAAGAAACTCATTGATGGTTACCGGAAGCAGTTGATCGCAGTTATTTTGGCTAAAGGTTGTGCAACCAAGTATTAGGCTGAGGGTGCCAATACTTTTGTCTGGCACATTTTTGGAGTTTTTGTGTGAAATGATCAATGTTTTGCTTTTTGCTTCATTCTCTTTTGTGTTTTTTCATTGAAGACAAATTAAATGAAGATAATAATACCAAAGAATTTGCAATCATTTTCAGGAAGAAACTGAGTATTATCTGACAGAACTGCAGGGGTGTCAATACTTTTGGCCACAACTGTATGTGCTATATATAAGTAAAGAGTAGTGGTGGGTGAACCCTAACTGTAAAGTTCGGGGTCTATACGGAAACCTAGAGAATACCTTCCCTGAGAAGTCTGTGTTACTGTTCGGTTTCAGCTTGGCTAGGGAGGCTGTAAAAGAAAGCAAAACAGTGATTAAAAAGCAGCATTATACTTACCGAGGACTGCTTGCTTGTACTTCCGGGCCGCTCATTATCCCCGTGTGACGTGAGTCACTACAAAAATAGTTAAGTCTCAGAGGTGAAGAAACAGACAATAATAATAGAAAGTAAATATCATAATACTTACTGGAAGTAAAGAGAGGTAAAAACGATCCAAGGTTAGGTCAAGGAAAAGCGCAGCAACAGCTAGGGGCAACTAGAGATGAATTTCAAGTCACAAACCAAAGTCAGGAAAACCAGGAGGACAAAACATAACACAGTAGGTACACAATAAGCGTAGTCAGGTCACAAGCAAATGGTCAGTCAGGTAAGGGAATAAAGTCAGACTAACTAATACACAGAGTGCAGGAAGATCAAACCTACACAGGCAAGTATACAATTGATACTGAATGAAGAGGCAAGCCTGCTTAAGTAGAGGCCTGATGAGGGAAAAGTGTAAATAGGTGATTGCAACACAGACTGAGAGATTACACAACCATAGTAACAAACACAGGCAGAATGGAGATCATGACACACCAACAATAGTTAAAAAAACAACGGCAGAGTGGAGATCGTGACATTCCGGTTTATTCACTGGACTTTGCCTCCAATAGCCAACCATAGACACCCACTCTCTGTGACAGCATCTGTGATTGACTGTTGGAAATACATCCATTGTTCTGGCGTCTGTGATTGGTTGTCTTTGGCAATGAACCTGCCTTATTAGGAGGTGTAAAAATAAATGATGAATACATTTTTACATACCTGTAATAGAGCAACTTATTGGGTGCCTTGGAGTGGAGAGGTGGTGCCAGAGGAAGTGTACGCCCCTTCCTTTACCCTTGGCACTCCTCTGCTCCTCTTCTATAGTACTACCCTTTACTAGTCCTCTCACGTTTTCTCTCTCACCCGTAAACGTCTTTCCTTCTTCCTTTCTATTGTTCCCATTGCCTGCTCTATCAGATAGACTTTCCTACCTCGCCCCTGCTCTTGGGAATGAGGGGAGAATGCATCTCTTCTCTTGAGAGAGGGTTGGCAATGTCATAGTACAGATAAGGTCCTCGGGGTGTGGTCCCGGGTTTGTCCCGTTTGGCCTCTCCTGGGGTCGTCTAAGCATATCACGCCATCTGGGCACTTTCCAAATATTTTCTCTTTTTTCTAAGTGGTTATTACTTATAATGTACCTCGCTGAGATCTTATTCATGTAGTTCATTAAAGATTGTGAATTCTTCTGACTTAAGTTGGATGAACTTTATCTTTTCCTTAAATAAACAGAGATTGAACCAAAACATTTTTGTATAGGGCTTTGCTGTATTTTTTATTCTCAGCACAGATAAAACAAACAGCTACAGGCTGCCACCCCCAGCTCCCTGAATTTACCTTTGTTGGAAATCAAAAATGCAGTGCAGACCATTTTTTAAATTATTTAAATAAATAAATAAAAAATGTGGGCTTCACCCTATTTTTGATTGCCAGCCAAGGTAAAAACCAGTCATCTGGGGACTTAATGACAGCTGTCGATACTCAGCTGTCATCAACCCCTTCTATCTCCCCGATGCTACTGCACTAGGACATTGGGAAGAGCCAGGTAAAGCGCCAGGAATTGTCGATTCTATTGAATGCGCCAATCTCTGGTGCAACTGCGGGCAGCTATTCTGTAGCTTAGGGGGCATAATAACTATGAGCCTCACCACGCTGAGAATACCAGCCCCAAGCTGCCTGGATTTTACTGCAAGCTGCCTGATTCTGTAGGGTTGTGTGAGCTACAAAGGCACAGGAAATCTGGTCAAAGTTGAAGGAAAGATGAATGCAGCACGTTATCAGCAAATACTGGAGACAAATTTGCACTCATCATCCCGGAAGCTGCGCATTGGATGTACTTGGACATTTCAATATGACAATGATACAAAGCACAAGGCCAAGTCAACTTGTAATTGGCTACAGCAAAACAAAATGAAGATTCTGGAGTGCCCATCTCAGCTTCCTGACCTCAATATCAATGAGCCACTTTGAGGAGAACTGAAGCCCGTAGTTCATGCAAGAAAGCTGAGGAATTTACAGGAAGTAGAGGCTTTTTGCCAAGACGAATGGGCAGCTTTACAATCTGAGAAAATAAAGAACCTCATACACAACTACCACAACAGACTTCAAGCTGTCATTAATGTTAGAGGGGGCAATACATGGTATTAAGAACTGTGGTTTGTGAACTCTTGATTATGATCATTTGGATGTTTTTGGCTGTCATTTTGATTTTATAAGAGAAAACACAGTAGTTTGATAAATTATTTAACCCAACCACTAACCATGAGTGGAAAAAGGTTTTTGTGTTATCATTCATATTTTCTGAAAGAAAGCCAAGAAATCAAAAAATCTCCTGAGGTATGTAAACTTTTGAGCACAACTGTATAAGTGAATAAATATCATATAATGAGAGACATAGTCATGGCTGGAAGTGATGGCACCCTTCTAAATGAAGCTATACACTGTAAGTGAATAAACATATAATGAAAATAAATACCGTATATAATGAAAGATAAAGTCATGGCTGGTGTTTGTACCCTTGAAATTAATCCTCAAAATTAAGTATTTCTCTCAGAAAATTATTGCAATTTCACATGTTCTGTCATAGACATGTTTATTTCCTTTGTGTGTATTGGAACAACATAAAAAAACCTGATAAAAGCCAAATTGAACATAATGTAACACAAATCTCTAAAATGGGCCAGACAAAATTGTTGGCACCTTCATCCTATCAACCTATCTGGTTGCACACTCTTTGGAAAAAATAACAGCAATCAATCCCCTTCCTACAACCATCAACAAGCTTTTTGCACCTGTCAACTGAAATGTTAAACCACTCTACTTTTGCAAACTTCTACAGGCTTCTCATATTTGAAGAGTGCCTTCTACCACAAGTGTAAGATCTCTCCAAAGGTGTTCAGTATGATTAGGTCCGGACTCATTGCTGGCCACCTCAAAACTCTGGGGCTTGGAAGGGAAGTAGCGCTATTTGACATTACTGACTCAAAATTGGCTGGGATTATTAGCCGATGCCATGTCTGGTTTCCCTGAGGAAGGACTTTGGGATACGACTCCGAAACGCGTTGGACAATAAACTGGCTACCACCTTATCCAGGCATACCGATGTCTCTGGTTTTTTCATCATACGAAAACAGCAGCTCGGACCATGAGGTGCTTTGTCCTACTGAAACATATCTGGTTTCGAGGCTCCTTGATGTGCCTAAACAGTGGAAATCCCCCAAAAGTTACCCATTTTTGGAAACTAGACACCTCAACAAACTTTTATGGATATGTGGTAAACACCTTGAACCCCCAGGTGCTTCACAGTTTGGCCGTGAATATAAAAAACATAACATTTTCTCATCAAAAATCTTCTTTGAGCTAAAATCCCCTAATTTGGTGTGCAATTTCTCCTGAGTACGTTGATACCCTATATGTGGTGGAAAACTACTGCTTGGGCATACGGCAGGATTTAGAAGGGAAAGATTGCTATTTTACTTTTCGAACTCAAAATTGTATGGAATCGTTTATGAATGCCGTGTCAAGTTTGGAGAACCCCTGATGGGCCTAAACAGTGGAAACTCCCCACAAGTTACCCCATTTTGCAAACAAGACCACTGAAGGAACTTCTCGAGATGTGAGGTGAGCTATTATGAACCGATTTGTTAGGCCCCCTGGCACCGCTTCCCAGCTCACCTCTCCCGGGTCGGCATCTCCTGCTCCTCTGCCAACCGGGCGTCCGACATCCAGGCGTGCTGTGTCTCGGAGCCGTCACCATGTTCCCTTCCTGTCAGCTGACCGCCGGATTCGCACATGACCACATTACTGTGGTCATTTTCATGAGTCTACTCAGCCGCACGCTAAGTGCATTCCTTCCCTGTGACTCTAGGGGCCAACAAGGTCCAACCTGACACTCCCCTTGACCAATAGCTGCTCTTCCCATGGTATATCAGGCCACCTCCTCTGATGGGAGGTGCCTGATTATTAAGTCAGTTTGCTTCTGCCTTGCTTGACTGTTGGTCAGGCCTTCCTTGTGCTCTGTGTCCTGGAACCCTTGCTGTGCTCCTTCCCAGCAGCACCATTCCTGTCCTCCAGCCTTGTACTCTGTTTCCTGGAACCCGTGCTGTGTTCTTCCCCGGTAGCACCCTTCCTGGTCTCCTAGCCTTGTGCCTTGTTACCTGGAATACTTCTCTATTCCTTAGTATAGGCTAACCTTACGAGCCGCCCCCCTGGTACTAGCTGCTGTGGTATTTAGACCCCCTGGGCTTGCCCCTGACAATCCCTGTATAGGGGTTGGGTAAAGTAGGATCAGCTCACCCAGGGGAGTTCGGTACCACGGCCCAGTGGGTCCACTCTAGGGCACCTTCTCCCGGAAGCGTGACACGATGACTCAGGAGTAAGATTCAGTTTCCATAGAAGTCGTTGGTAACTGTACTGACCACAATCCCTGACTACACACCGCAACTAGAAGTAGCCATGGGATGTAACTAACCAGACCTAGACACCTCTGCACAGCCGTAGAACTAACTGCTCCTAAAGATGGATGTAGGAAAAGCTATCTTGCCTCAGAGCAGAACCCCAAAAGGAATAGCAAGCCCCCACAGATATTAACTGGGAAGCAAGAGAAAGAAAAACAAACACAGGCAGAGTAAAAGGTTTAGCAAAAGAGGCCAAACTAGCTATATAGGAAAGACAGGATAGAATACTGCTATACTGGTCAGTATAAAACACTATTAAAAAATCACCGGGAGTTTGACCCAGCGCTTCCTCTCCCTCCGCTGGGTCTCCTCTCCCTCCGCTGGGTCTCCTCTCCCCTCCACTCTCCTTCCTTTCCGTGCTCCACGCCGTCCTCCACCGTCCTCCAGGATGGCGCAGGGCCGGACAGAGCCTTCTAGGTTGCGCCCTGTAGCTCCGCACTTGGACTGCCCTCCGCCTCCGCCATCAGCCCGTCCTCAGTGCCTCCGCCGCCCGCCCTCCCGCTTCTCTCCCAGTCCTCCTGCTCGAAGGCGAAGGGTCGGTGCCGGCCGCTCTCCCGCCCGCCGGGTCCTTCCTAATGCCGGGCCGCGTCCTGAACATGCTGCGAGCGCTCCCCCTGCTGGAGGCCGAGCAGACCGCAGCCGGGCCCTCTCCACCAGTCACAGGGGGGGCCACAGAGAGGAGATCTGGCCAGCCTGGGTACCTAAGGGGCCATGAATCCCTGCTATATATAACATGATAGCACGCTCTCCCGCCGCACTTCACCGGCCCCCAGGTCACAGTACAAAAAATCACCAACAGCAGATAGTACAAAAATTACCCTGAGTCAATAAGACTCTGCGCCCTCTATATCTGCAGACTTCTGTAAATCAAATGCCAGCAGAACTGGAAATAACAAATAATAGTGAATGGTAAAATTCCTAGGAAGAAAGCTTCCTAACTGAGAGCAGATGAACTCAAAATGAATACAGACTAAATTGCAAACCCACAACTCAGAATAAGACAGAACTTAAGCAGAATCATAAGCACACAAAAGTGTGCCACAAAATATCAAAAAACGTCCAGTTAGTTTGCAAAGACGTCCACAGAGCAGAAGAAACCAGAGAGATGTGAACTCCTCCAGGAACCAAAGACAACTGGCAAGGATTGATCCACTTCAAACCATTATATGCTCCAAGAACCAGATTGCCAATCATCACCATCACCTGTGAAGCCCACACAGTCAGCTGCATCAACAGCAACAACCACCGGAGGGAGCTCCAATGAATTCACAACAGTGAGCACTTTGAATCCCCAGGTGCTTCATGGTTTATCCGTGAAAATAAAAGAAAAATCACATTTTCTTAGCAGAAATGTTCTTGAGCTGAATTTTTGTAATTTTCTCAAGGATACCAGGAGAAATTGTAACCCAAAATTTGTTTAGTTATGTCTCCTCAGTAAGCCGATACCCCATATGTGACAATAAACTGCCGTTTGGGCGTTCAGAAAGCCTTGTAAGAGAAGGAGCACCATTCAAACTCAAAATTGACTGGAATCATTAGTGGACACCATGTTCATTTGGAGAACCCCTGAGATGCCTAAACAACGGAAACCCCCCCCAGGTACTTCACAGAATTTTAGAACGCTGACCCGTGAAAAGGGAAAAAAAATCACTCCTTCCCACAAAATGTTGTTTTAGCCCCAAATTTTGTATATTCACAAGGGTAACAAGAAAATGCACCACAATTTGTTGTGCAATTTCTCAAGTACACCAATGTCACTACACCGGGGGTACAGAATAATGACACTACACCGGGGGTACAGGATAATGACACTACATCAGGGGTACAGGATAACGACGCTGACACTGGGGTACAGCCAGGATAATGACACCGGGGGTACAGGATAATGACACTACACCGGGGGTACAGAATAATGACACTACACCGGGGGTACAGGATAATGACACTACACCGGGGGTACAGGATAATGACACTACACCGGGGTATAGGATAATGACACTACACCGGGGGTACAGGATAATGACACTAACACTGGGGGACTCTGCTGGCTGGACATGGATGGACTAAAAAAATTAAAAATGTCTGTGTACACTACATTATGATCATTATCACCAGGAGCAGCAGCACGAGTACTGAGTGACTGAGTCTGTGATTGTGTTGTGTGTGTCACTGTACAGTCTGGTACGAGTGCACACACAACACAGCCGCCCGCAGTCACTCAGCACCCGTCCCTAAGTGACTGACAGACGGTCAGTCACTTAGGGACGGGTGCAGACTGTCTGTGGGCGGCTGTGTAACTGTTGTGTGTGCACTCGCACACCGTCGCACAGATCGGACCCGCTCGGCCCGCTCTGTTCAGCAGGGGGTAGTGAGAGGCGGGGCTAGGTGGGCGGGGCCTCTAGACCTGAGGGCATACCATGACTTTTACCTGGTTACCTGGCAGAGCAGTCCGAGGCTGGATGGGAGTAACTTCTGGCTCATTACAATGAATTCTCTGTTGGGAATTTTGTCTGAATCAGTTTTTTCAGAGATTTACACGTAATTGCCGATGTTGAGCACTCGTGGAAGGAAGGAGATGCTGTAGAATTCTGCTAGAGTGCCAAGGAACACCACAGGAGGAGTAATTAAACAAATCTTTATTTGAGCCTCATTCACACTCCACAACGCATTTCGACGGTATGGAAGACCGTCTTCATCAGGTGGCTACATGAGGTATGGGGGGAATGATATTTATAACATTCAGCATGGTCTAATTGGTGAGAGTCACACACCCATTAACCCATTAGCTCCTGGTGGGAGGTATACATCCGTTAACCCTCTCCTCACCAAAGTTTACACTCCCATTATGTTACTCCCTATATTGCTAACCTCATGTTTGCGGAGGGAAAATATGCTTTTAATAATATTTTGTGCTATATACATTACAATAATTGTTCCTAAAAAAAGAAAAAAAAAAATACAAAAATTACGTAATAAAATGGTTCCCAACACACAAAGATTCCTTCTAAAAAGGGCACATCTTGCCATGTTAAATACAATATACAGTCATGGCCAAAAGTTTTGAGAATGATACAAATATTAATGTTAACAAAGTCTACTGCTTCAGTTTTTCTAATGGCAGTTTGCATATACTCCGGAATGTCATAAAGAGTGATCAGCTTAGCAGCAATTACTTGCAAAGTCAATATTTGCCTAGAAAATGAACTTTAACCCCCAAAACACATTTCAACATCATTGCAGTCCTGCCTTAAAAGGAGCAGCTAACATCGTTTTAGTGATTGTTCCATTAACACAGGTGTGGGTGTTGATGAGGACAGGGCTGGCGAACAATCAGTCATGATTAAGTAAGAATGACACCACTGGACACTTTAAAAGGAGGCTGGTGCTTGGTATCATTGTTTCTCTTCAGTTAACCATGTTTATCTTTAAAGAAACACGTGCAGCCATCATTGCACAGCACAAAAATGGCCTAACAGGGAAGAGTATCGCAGCTAGAAAGATTGCACCACAGTCAACAATCTATCGCATCATCAAGAACTTCAAGGAGAGAGCTTCCATTGTTGTCAAAAAGGCTCCAGGGCGCCCAAGAAAGACCAGCAAGCTCCAGGATTGTATCTTAAAACTGTTTCAGCTGCGGGATCGGACTACCAGCAGTGCCGAGCTTGCTCAGGAATGGCAGCAGGCTGGTTTGAGTGCTTCTGTACGCACTGTGAGGCGGAGACTCTTTGAGCAAGGCCTGGTTTCAAGGAGGGCAGCAAAGAAGCCACTTCTCTCCAGAAAAAACATCAGGGACCAACTGATATTCTGCAAAAGGTACAGGGAGTATACTGCTGAGGACTGGGGTAAAGTCATTTTCTCTGATGAATCCCCTTTTCTATTGTTTGGGACATCTGGAAAACAGCTTATTCGGAGATGAAGAGGTGAGCGCTACCACCAGTCTTGTCTCATGCCAACTGTAAAGCATCCTGAAACCATTCATGTGTGGGGTTGCTTCTCAGCCAAGGGAATCGGCTCACTCACAGTCTTGCCTAAAAACACAGCCATGAATAAAGAATGGTACCAGAATGTCCTCCAAGAGCAACTTCTCCCAACCGTCCAAGAGCAGTTTGGTGCCCAACAATGTCTTTTCCAGCATGATGGAGCACCTTGACATAAAGCAAAGGTGATAACTAAATGGTTCACCTAACAAAAGATAGAGATTTTGGGTCCATGGCCTGGAAACTCCCCAAATCTTAATCCCATTGAGAACTTGTGGTCAATCATCAAGAGACGGGTGGACTAACAAAAACCAACAAATTCTGGCAAAATGCAAGCATTGATTATGCAAGAATGGACTGCTATCAGTCAGGATTTGGTCCAGAAGTTGATTGAGAGCATGCTAGGGAGAATTGCAGAGGTCCTGAAGAAGAAGGGTCAACACTGCAAATATTGACTTGCTGCATTAACTCATTCTAACTGTCAATATAACCTTTTGGTACTCATAATATGATTGCAATTATATTTCTGTATGTGATATAAACATCAGACAAACACAAATAAAAACCAGAGGGCAGCAGATCATGTGACAATATAATTTTGGTGTCATTCTCAAAACTTTTGGCCATGACTGTATATCTAATATATAATTACCTTAAGCCACTTCCGTCATATTCGGCCCTACTTCCGTCGTCGTGAAAGTGGCTGCCTCCCAAAGCCTCACTCGCAATGGCTTTGCAAGTCTGCACACAATACCCTCCAGTTACTCGCAAAGCCTCACTCGCAATGGCTTTGCGAGTCTGCTTCACTTACAATATCCGGGACACTCTCTCTCTCCCCTACCCCCGGGTCCTCCTGTCTCCTGCCCGCGCTCCCCCCCGGTCCTCCTGTCTCCTGCCCGCGCTCCCCCCGGCCTTCCTGTCTCCTGCCCGCGCTCCCCCCGGTCCTCCTGACCGCGCTCCCCCCGGGTACTCCCGTCTCCTGCCCGCGCTCCCTCCGGTCTGCCTGCCCGCGCTCCCCCCGGTCCTCCTGCCCGCGCTCCCCCCGGTCCTCCTGCCCGCGCTCCCCCCGGTTCTCCTGCTTGCGCTCCCCCCGGTCCTCCTGCCCCTCTCCGCCCCCCCCTGCCCTCTCCGCTTCTCGCGGCCCCCCTTGCTCACCCTGCCCAGGGCCGCACCATCCATCCGTCCAAGCGGCTGTGCTGAAGGAGACGCCGCTTGCTGCCTGCCGCGCGGCGCCGGGAGCGGCAAGTTTCATACCTGTGTGCATCATGCATGTGTGTAGTGTGTGCATGATGCATGTGTGTGCTGTGTGCATGATGCATGTGTGTGCATGATGCATGTGTGTGCTGTGTGCATGTGTGTGCTGTGTGCATGATGCATGTGTGTGCTGTGTGCATGATACATGTGTGTGCTGTGTGCATGATACATGTGTGTGCTGTGTGCATGATGCATGTGTGTGCTGTGTGCATGATGCATGTGTGTGCTCTGTGCATGGTGCATGTGTGTGCTGTGTGCATGATGCATGTGTGTGCTGTGTGCATGATGCATGTGTGTGCTGTGTGCATGATACGTGTGTGCTGTATGCATGCTGCATGTGTGTAGTGTGTGCATGCTGCATGTGTGTGCTGTCTGCATGATGCATGTGTGTGCTGTCTGCATGATGCATGTGTGTGCTGTCTGCGTGATGCATGTGTGTGCTGTCTGCATGATGCATGTGTGTGCTGTGTGCATGATGCATGTGTGTGCTGTGTGCATGATGCATGTGTGTGCTGTGTGCATGATGCATGTGTGTGCATGATGCATGTGTGTGCTGTATCATGCACACAACACACACATGCATCATGCACACAGCACACACATGTATCATGCACACAGCACACACATGCATCATGCACACAGCACACACATGTATCATGTAGACAGCACACACATGCATCATGCACACAGCACACATGCTTCATGCATACAGCACACACATGCATCATGCATACACCACACACATGTATCATGCACACAGCACACACATGCATCATGCATACACCACACACATGTATCATGCACACAGCACACACATGCATCATGCACACAGCACACACATGCTTCATGCATACAGCACACATGCTTCATGCATACAGCACACATGCTTCATGCATACAGCACACACATGCATCATGCACACAGCACACACATGCTTCATGCACACAGCACACACATGTATCATGCACACAGCACGCACATGCATACAGCACACACATGTATCATGCACACAGCACACACATGCATCATGCATACAGCACACACATGTATCATTCATACAGCACACACATGCATCATGCATACAGCACACACATGTATCATGCACACACCACACATACATCATCACATGCATCATGCATACAGCACACACATGTATCATGCACACAGCACACACATGCATCATGCACACATGCTTCATGCATACAGCACACACATGCATCATGCACACACCACACACATGCATCATGCACACAGCACACACATGCTTCATGCATACAGCACACATGCTTCATGCATACAGCACACACATGCATCATGCACACAGCACACACATGCTTCATGCACACAGCACACACATGTATCATGCACACAGCACGCACATGCATACAGCACACACATGTATAATGCACACAGCACACACATGCATCATGCACACAGCACACACATGTATCATGCATACAGCACACACATGCATCATGCATACAGCACACACATGTATCATGCACACACCACACATACATCATCACATGCATCATGCATACAGCACACACATGCATCATGCATACAGCACACACATGCATCATGCATACAGCACACACATGCATCATGCATACAGCACACACATGTATCATGCACACAGCACACACATGTATAATGCACAGAGCACACCTGCACACACATGCATCATGCACATGGAACACACGCATCATGCACACAGCACACACATGTATCATGCACACAGCACACATACATCATCACATGCATCATGCATACAGCACACACATGTATCATGCACACAGCACACACATGCATCATGCACACAGCACACACATGTATCATGCACACAGCACGCACATGCATACAGCACACACATGTATCATGCACACAGCACACACATGCATCATGCATACAGCACACACATGCATCATGCACACAGCACACACATGCATCATGCATACAGCACACACATGTATCATGCACACACCACACACATGCTTCATCCATACAGCACACACATGTATCATGCACACAACAGACAGCTCTTTAAGTTGGCGCTCATGTATCATGCACACAGCAGACGTGCACACACATGTATCATGCACACCTCCACACACATGCATCATGCACATGTAACACACGCATCATGCACACAGCACACACATGTATCATGCACACAGCACACATACATCATGCACACAGCACACCTATGCATCATCCACACAGCACACCTGCACACACATGCATCATGCAGACAGCACACACATGCATCATGCACACAGGTCTTTAACGTGCCGCTCATGTATCATGCAGACAGCACACCTGCACACATGTGTCATGCACACCTGCACATACATGCATCATGCACACAGCACCCCTGCACACACATGCATCATGCACACAGCAGACATGCACATACATGTTTCATGCACACAGCACACACATGCATCATGCCCACCTGCACATACACGTATCATGCACACAGCACACACATGCATCATGCACACACCACACACATGCATCATGCACACAGCACACACATGCATCATGCATACAGCACACACATGTATCATGCACAAAGCACACACATGTATCATGCACACAGCACACACATGTATCATGCACACACTACACACATGCATCATGCATACAGCACACACATGTATCATGCACACAGCACACATGTATAATGCAAACCTGCACACACATGCATCATGGCCACCTGCACACACAGATATCATGCACACACCACACACATGCATCATGCACACAGCACACACATGCATCATGCACACACATGCATCATGTGTGATGCATGTTTGTGCAGGTGTGCTCTGTGCATTATACATGTGTGTGCATGATACATGTGTGTGCAGGTCTGCTGTATGCATGATGCATGTGTGTGCAGGGGTGCTGTGTGCATGATGCATGTATGTGCAGGTCTGCATGACACGTGTGTGCAGGTGTGCTGTCTGCATGATACATGAGCGCAACGTTCAACACCTGTGTGCATGATGCATGTGTGTGCTGTCTGCATGATGCATGTGTCTGCAGGTGTGCTGTGTGCATGATGCATAGGTGTGCTGTCTGCATGATGTATGTGTGCTGTGTGCATGATACATGTGTGTGCTGTGTGCATGATGCGTGTGTGCCGTGTGCATGATGCATGTGTGTGCAGGTGTGCATGATACATGTGTGTGCACGTCTGCTGTGTGCATGATACATGAGCGCCAACTTAAAGAGCTGTCTGCTGTGTGCATGATACATGTGCTTGAAGGTATGCTGTGTGCATGATGCATGTGCGTCCAGGTGTGCTGTGTACATGATGCATGTGTCTGCAAGTGTGCTCGCTCCATCCTGCCCCCCCCCCCCCCATCCTGCTCCTCCGGCTCCATCCTGCCTCGCTCGCTCCATCCTGCCCTGCTCCCCACTATCCAACCCTACCCCCCAACCACCATCCTTCTCCGCCTCCATCCTGCCCGCTCCCTCCATCCTGCCCCCCCTGTTCTTGCCCCCCCTCTGCCTACATCATGCCCCCCTCTGCCTCCATCCTGCTCCCCCTCTGCCTCCATCCTGCTCCGGCTTCATCCTGCCCCCCTCTGCCTCCATCCTGCCCCCCCCCTCCGCCTCCATCCTGTCCCGCCCCCCGGCTCCATCCTGCCCACCTGCCATCCTGCCCCCCGACACAATCCTGCCCCCCCACCCGCCCTCACCATCCTGACCCCCTACTCCATCCTGCCCCCGGCAGTTAGCGCTCATGTGACCGATCAGCTGATCGGTTTCCCAGGCAACCACAGGTCCTAAAGGCCTGTACTACCTAGAAGATGGAGGTGGAGTGAGCCGCCGGCCAGGTGAGTATCCTCACTGAGGATTTTTTTATTTTTACTGTGGAGAAGCGGGAGTTGCGGGGACCGGAGTATCGATAGTGCTGCTATACATGTACTGTAATGTACCGCCATATACCATCGTGCTGCTATACATGTGCTGTAATGCACCGCCATATACTATAGTGCTGCTATACACATACTGTAATGTACCGCCATATACTATAGTGCTGCTATACATCTACTCTAATGCACCGCCATATACTATAGTGCTGCTATACATGTACTGTAATGTACCGCCATATACTATACCGCTGCTATACATCTAATGTACCGCCATATACTATAGTGCTGATATACATCTACTGTAATGTACCGCCATATACCATCGTGCTGCTATACATGTGCTCTAATGTACCGCATTATACTATAGTGCTGCTATACACGTACTGTAATGTACTGCCATATACTATAGTGCTGCTATACATGTACTCTAATGTACCGCCATATACTATAGTGCTGCTATTCATGTATTGTAATGTACCGCCATATACTATAGCGCTGCTATACATGTAATGTACCGCCATATACTATAGTGCTGATATACATGTACTGTAATGTACCGCCATATACCACAGTGCTTCTATACATGTCCTCTAATGTACCCCCATATACCATAGCATTGCTATACATGTCATTTAATGTACCACCATATACCATAGCGCTGCTATATGTATATCTAATATATATAAAACCCGAAGGCTCACTTACGTCACTTTGCTCACCACTTCCGTCACTTTGTCATAGCCAAAGTGCCGTCACCACAGCGCTACACACGCCCAGGGAGGACCAACATGGCGCCCCTAAGCAGACCGGGACTCAGGCAGCCCCGACACGCTTACGCCCGCCCCTACACTGCCCAAAACACACACACATCACGGCCATGAAATGAGCGGCGTTAGCCGGTCGTCTCCCGCCCGCCACACACCACTTCGGGAGATGACCGGCTGATGACGGTCGTCTCCCGAGTGCCTCGCGCTCGCTCCCGCCAGTTTCACAGGTGCAAGCTCCTCCCCCTCACTTCCGGTGCCCGGGGCTGTTGATAGCTCTCAGCGAAATGGCGGCCGCACGGATCGCCCTCCGCTCCTAGACTGCCCCGAGCCTCCGGGGTAAGCCCTGTGCCGGACCGCCAGCAGTAGGCCAAGTAGCCCTGAGGATACGGAGCCAGCTGGTGTGCAGCCTGAAAGAAGACAAAGAGGTGTGCAGCCTAGAGGAGGACAGGTGTACCGAGCGGTGATGTCGCCGCTCCAGCCTCCTCTCTCCTCACCCCTCCAGCCGGACCTCTCCTCACTCCTCCAGCGCCACCTCTCCTCACCTCTCCAGCGCCACTTCTCCTCACCCCTCCAGCCGCACCTCTCCTCACCCGTCCAGCGCCCACCTCCCCTCACCCCTCCAGCGCCCACCTCCCCTCACCCCTCCAGCGCCCCCCCACCTCCCACTCCAGCCGCACCTCTCCTCACTCCTCCATCCGCACCTCTCCTCACCCCTCCATATGCAACGTACAGTATGTGTATATATGTGTGTGTATGTAGCCACTTCCGTCACTTTGTCCGCACTTCCGTCACTTTGTCCGCACTTCCGTCACTTTGTCCGCACTTCCCTCACTTTCTACACACACATACACACACACACAAACACACACACACTACGCTATACTTACCACTGTCCCTGCGTCCGCCGCCTGGATCCTCAGTCGACATCTCGCCGCCCCCCAACTACTGGATCCAATATAGCGTCCATGAAGTCTCGCCAAACTTCCCGGACATATTGGATCCAGTCGTCCGCGGCCGCCAACATACTTTCTCCAAGATGGCGTCCGGGAAGTCTCCTCAGACTTCCCAGACCCAATATTCGATCCAGTCGTCTGGGGGCGGCGACATTTCGACTCCGGATCCACGTGCCGGGGAACACGCAGGCCCGGTGGTAAGTATAGCGAAGTGTGTGTATGTGTGTGTGTATGTGTCTGCTGACCACTCTGCCCAAGGCGCTGCGCTGACCACTCTGCCCACGGCACTGCGCTGACCACTCTGCCCACGGCGCTGCGCTGACCACTCTGCCCACGCCACTGTGCTGACCACTCTGCCCACGCCGCTGCACTGACCACTCTGCCCACGCCGCTGCACTGACCACTCTGCCCACGACGCGCTGACCAATCTCACTGCTAACCACTGAGCCACCACACTCACTGCTAACCACTGAGCTACCGCACTCACTGCTAACCACTGAGCCACCGCACTCACTGCTAACCACTGAGCCACCGCACTCACTGCTAACCACTGAGCCACCGCACTCACTGCTAACCACTGAGCCACCGTACTCACTGCTAACCACTGAGCCACCGTACTCACTGCTAACCACTGAGCCACCGCACTCACTGCTAACCACTGAGCCACCGCGCAGTGCTAACCACTATGCCACCGCCCAGTGCTAACCACTCAGCCACCCCGCAGTGCTAAGCACTGACCCACCGCGCTGTGCTAACCACTCAGCCACCGCGCAGTGCTAACCACTGAGCCACCTCTATACACACAATTCATTTCACCGCACTCCCCTATTAGTAAATCCCTCTCCCTCTCTCCTGTAAGTGAGGCGCGAAGCTCATTGGTCGGCGCCAGCACACAGCGACCAATGACCTTCGCGCCTCACTTACACCACTAAATTTCAAACTCAAACTCCTCCATGTATCTCAATGACCAGTGAGGCGCTTCTCTCATTATACTCATGACAGTAGCAACATTAACCCCTTACATTCCGTTTTTTCTGTAATTTCTATAACACACTGTGTAGTTGTACTGTCACTACAAAGTTAACCCCTTCTATACCATTTCTCCCTTAACTCCATACTTTGTAGTCTCTATTACTACTCCCAGTAGGAACATTAACCCCTTATATTCCATTATTGCTGTTATTTCTATTACACAGTGTATAGTTGTAATCACACTGCGAAATTAACCTATTATATACCAGTTCAGCATTAACTGCATATTTGGTAGTGTTTATAACTACTGCCACTGCTACATTATCCCCTTGATATTTTGGATATAATTTACAGAGCTGACTCTGTTGTGTTAGTGCCTGTGGGACATTAACTCCTTCAATTACCATTTTTGATATCATTATAAGTTCCTACTCTGTTATAGTCCTGTTAGTCGGACATTAACTCTTTCTACACCTCCACTATATTGCTACCCTCACAGTTTTGCCTACATCGCCTACTTAGTCATTTATCTGGTGTTTAAGTCTATTATTTACAACTCTTAAAAATATTATATACAGATTCTAGACTCCCGATTCTTTAGAATCGGGCTCACAGCTAGTGAACAATATAAAATCCATAGAATAAAATAAGATTAGAATAAACTAATACTGTGCCATTATGCTGAATCTGCTATAGGTCTCCAAAAGTAGGGGGCCAAATCTCCAGTCCTGGTATACGCTTAGTGCATATACATGTACAGATATAAACGTATGCACAAATCTTTCTCTCACTGCCTATATACTACACTTTGGCCATAGTTGCTGATATCATTGTCTAGCTACATTTTCTAATATCACGTTATGGCCTTCAGGACTTAGTGTTCCAAACTTGTATATCCAGAAATTTTCTCTTTTGGAAAGGATACCTAATCGGTCAGTGACCCCCTTATTGACATGATCTATAATCAAAAGTCTCATTTTATTTGCGTCTTTATTATGACAAGCTGTACAGTGTCTGGAGACACTATGTAGGAGATATCCTGTTTTGATATTGTGTCTATGTCCGTTTAGGCGGTTATGCATTGCCTGTAAAGTGCATCCCACGTACCGGGTCCCACATGGGCACTCCATGAGGTAAATGATGTACGAGGTTTGGCAATCTGCTCTGAATTTTATATCGAAAGTTTCCTTTGTCGTGAATGAGGTGAAGGTTTTCACGCCATTCCCAATTACTGCACAACAAAGACATTTCGGAATTTTGAAAGGGGAAGCATCACTTTTCAATGCCTTCCCTGATCTCTCCTGTTCTTCCGAGATTTCTGTTTCTATTTTGAACATTGCTTGGAGCCAACAAACTACGCAAATTACGATTTTTTCTTTAAATAATAGTTGGTTTGCTGGGGAGATGTTCAGAGAGGATGGGATCGCTTTGTAGCACAAACCAGTATTTTGCCATCAATTATTGAATTATCCCTCTGGATTGGCATTATGTGGTGGTCATGCTCCACTTTGCCAATTCAAGAGCTTTTTCATCAGTCTTTACCTTTTTATTTGCAACCTTTTCTAAACACAACTCCTGTGTATACTTTTTGGTTCTATTATAGGCATCCTGTAATAATTTTCTCAGATAGCCTTTTTCCAAGAAACGTTTTTTCAGAACTTTAGATTCCATCTGGAAATCAGACATGTTGGTACAGTTTCTTCTCACCCTCCAATATTGTCCATAGGGCACGCCTGTTAGCCACCTGGGAAGATGGCCACTATTAAACTCCAAGTAGCTGTTTACATCTATGGGTTTAAAATAGGTGGAGGTGTACACCTTCCCTGGCTGTCAAAGCAGGTCCAAATACTGGAGGGCTGAGTTGGAGATAGACATAGTGAAAGTCAGACCCCATGTATTATTATTTAGCTCTATCACAAAGGTTACTGCCTCCTCCTCCGTCCCTTTCCAAAGAAAAATTAAATTGTCTATAAAGCGTTTATAAAACACTATCTGGTTCTTAGCCCATCGGGACTGCGCAATGGAGACGGACTCGTATGCACCCATATATAAATTGGCATAACTTGGTGCGAATCTCGTCCCCATTGCGCAGCCCTCTTTTGTTTGTACACAGAACCATTAAAGGAAAAGATATTGTTGTTCAGTATGAACAAAATGGACGTCAGTAGAAAATCCCTTTGTTCTTTACAGATATCCTGATCCATCATCAAAAATTCTTTTATCACATTAGTCCCCAATTCATGTGGGATATTGGTATATATTGCTGAAGCGTCTAAGGTGATGATAAGAGCATTTGGTAGGGGGGAAGTTTTCCAATTTCCTCTATTAGGTGTGTGGAGTCTCTCAAGTGTGAATCTAAGACAACCACGTATTCGTGGAAATCCACAAATTTTGTTTTCACTGGGGGACTCCCACCCAAAACGATGTAGGACGGGGGGGAGTTTTGGGGATCTTTATAAAATTTTGGGGAAAAATAGAAGGGGGTAATTTATACTAGGATATAAGGGAAAATTGTTTTTTTTTTTGTATATTAACTTTCCCAATTGCTTTTAAATAGTTTATTGTATTCAAAAATACCCAAAAAAGGGGGGGGCCCATCCTCAATTTTTTCATAAAATTCCTGATCCTCCAATTTTTTTTCCCCTTTTTCCCCAAATACCCCCTTTACCACCTACAATCCCTCCCCCTTTTCAAATTTTTTTTAAACTTTTCTCATTCTTTTTGAGGGGGGTGATAGCTTTTCTTTCTCCTCTAGTAATTTTTTTGGGGGAAGGGGGTTTAAGTACAAATTCTTTGAAATCTTCATAGTTCCCTCAATCTTAACCCCTTTTTCTTTCTTCATTAATGTTGAGCCTATCATGGAGCACAAAAGTGATTTCCCTTTTCGCAATCTTTGGGAAGCAAAAAATAAAAATCAGCAGCTTTTTCAAAATTTTATTAATTATATTGTTACACCTTCAGATTGCGGTATTGTGATTTCACAAAATCTGCGGGGAAAAAAAAGGGAAAAAAAGGGGGATGTGCACATACCTTTTTTTAGTATCAATTTTTTTATTTTCACAAAAAAAAAAAGAATCCCATACAATTTGTTGTGAAATTTTTTTTTGGTACTGGAGTCCCCCGATCCCCAATTGGGGGAAAACAACTGTTATTGCTGAAAGGAAAGAAGTGTTTTTTGATTTTGTTGGGGTGCTTTTCCCTTATAGGATCAATCTCCTTCCACATGGGGAACTTTAGCCACAATGCTCCTCTGAGAACAGCTATTTCCTCAACCTCTTTTAACCTCTATACGCCAGATAAACCCCCATACACTGAAAAAAAGGGGGGCAATCACCCCCAAAGCACCTCTGCAGATTCGATTTTGATGGGGCACAAATCCTAAATCTTTTTAAAAGGCTTGTTAAAATCAACTATGACTTAGGGGATTGCTCTTAAATGGGGGGCCCCTAGAGTTCGTTACTTCCCACTGAAGTACAATTTGCTTTTTGTTTTTTGGAACCATAATCACTCAAATTCTATAGCAATTCATGTCATTTTTGCAGACCCATTGTCCAAAAAGTAAAAAAAGCAAAACAAAATTACTTATTTTAAAAAAGACCCCTTTTAAAAAATTTATTTAGATCATTTACACCTTAGTTCCCCCGTATTTTTTTTGGTTTTATAACAGATGTAAAAAAAAAAAATCAGCCCCCCTTTAAAATTTCTTTGCACCTTTTTTTTTTTTTTTTGAAATTAAACTTGAAAAAATGAAAAATACAATTTTTTTGCAATGCCCCAAGTTGTGTTTTTTGAACCCGGGGGGAAATTCTTTTCGGGGACTTTGGGAAAAAAAAGCCCATTCATTTTAGAGTGCAAAATCTTTGGAAATCGATAGAAATGCCAAATGTTTTGGAACGCCTGAGTCCAAAAAAAGTGCAAACTACCAAAAGTGCCCCCTTTTTTGGGAAAATTTTCCCCAAGAATTTATCCATATGTGGTTCACCCTGTACCCCGTTGCTCAAAATTTTTTCAATTTAAATTTAAAAAAGGAAAAATCTAATTTTTACCAAAAAAATATTTTTTTACCCCCCTTTTTTTATTTTAAAAGGGGGAAGGGGAAAACAATGCATCATACAATTTTTTCAATTTTTCCCCTTTTTTTTTTTTTACTCAAAAGTACAAAAACTACTAAGGGGATAAAAGGGTTAGGGGAGGGGCACCTTTTTTCTAGAATGATTGTGAATCCAGTCACATTTAAGGGGCCCCTACTTGAAAAAAAGAATTAATCTAAAAAGTAAATTTTTAAACTTCATGTTTATAAATTTAAAAAGAGCAAATAAATTTTTTTTTTTCCTCTAAAATGTTCTTTGGGCCCCAAATTTTAATTTCAAAATCTAATGGACATGGAAATTTTGTTTGTGCTTTTTCCCGAAAAGACAACACCTTACTCAAAAGGAAAGGGGGGCATTTGGATTCAGATTTTTGGGGAAAAGTTTGGTATAGCCCCCGGGTCCAAAACCAAATCCCAAAAAGGCCCCCTCTTACAAAACACCCCTTAAAACCTGGGGGTTTATGTCATATTGACCCCCACGGTGTGTCACAAAATGTAACTATTGGGGATTAAAAATAAAAATATTTTACTTTTTTTCTACAAAAATTTGTTTTACCCCCAATTGACTTTTTTTCCAAAGGAAATGGGGAAAAATGGCCCAAAAAATTTAAATACCAAGTGGGTACTTCGCTTATAAAGGAAATTTTTAAAAGGGGGAAAAAGAAAATTTTTAAATCTTAATAAAATTTTATCATAGTTTGCAGACTCCATATACAACCCCTAACCAGCGGGGGTTTCCCCCGTAAAAAACCCCCAAAATTCTTTACAATAGTATGTTTTTTACCCAGGGGGTTTCTTTTTCGGGTTTTTGGCCACCGCAACTAACCCCTATATTTTATTTTCCCCAACGGGCCTAGGGGGACTTTTTTTTTTGGGGGTTTTTTAAGCTTTTTTAGGACTTTTAATAACGGGTTTGATAATTTTCTTGCTCTGCTTTTAAAAAAATTGATGGGTGACATCAAAAATCTGAAGGGGGGATTAATCTACTGCTGATGGACCATTGTGGGAAAAAAGGGATAATTTTGACCTTCAATCAAGCAATAATCCATAATCAATAGTCCCTATAGTATTTCTTACATCGCCCCCCTTGGCCCTTTTTGTTCAAAATCTAAAATTAAACAAAAAACGAAATTTTTTTCTTTTTACAGAGAAGGGGAAAGTTGGGAATCTCCCCAAATGTTAAACTTAAACCTTTTTTTAAAAACACTTTATGCATACTCCAGTCTTTTTTCCATTTACAGACGCGATAAGGGACATTCGTCCTAAAAGGCTATTATTTTCAGAGGCCTTTTTTTTTTTAAAAAGTTTTTTTTTTAAAAATTTAAAATAAAACAGTTTAGGAACAAGTAATAAGTCATTTATACTTCACAAACATATATATCCCTTTTTCCCCCCCCCCCCCCCCCGGGGTGCCCCATAAGGGGAACATTAAAGTTTTGAAAAAAAGGGGGGAAATTTTGTCCTGCCGTCGTCCTTGGGGTTTCCCAAAAATCCAAGGGGAAACACAAGATTTTAAAAGTAATCCTTTAATGTCTAATTTTTACACGTTTTGTTACTTCAACCCCCTTTATCAGAGATCCACAATTTTCCCTTGGGGGGGATGCTGCAACCGGGGTTTCTTCAATAGTTTTTTTGCTCCACAACAACATAAGGTTTGCAACAACCAAACAACCCCCCGGTTCCCCCGGGGAAAACCATTGGTTTTAAATTTTTTTAATTTCCCCAAAAAGGGTAGGTTTCCCCCAAAAATTTACACCCCCATCAGGGGGCCCATACTCTATTTTCTTTCTCTATTCCTCCCTCTAAAATTTTTCCTCTAGGAGCATCCCTTTTGTTCTGACAATAATTTTTCCTCCGGGGGGGGAGCTCAGTCAACCCCTTTTTCTGCAAAATTTTGCCCATACAAAATCGTGCTATCCTATTTTCAGCAGCAACCCTTTCCCCACATCCCCTTTACAATTACCGGATTCCTCTAATACACATTTGATCCTCTTTTATTTTATTAATAACATGACCCAATTGCCAGCCCGGGGACACACCGGGGTTTTGACACCCTTGGTCCCCCCCACCCCGGGTAATTAAGTTTCCCCAAAAACCTGCTTTAAAAACCCTGGGGCATTTTATAAGTTCTAAAAAGAACTTAAAAAGTTTTATTCCCTTAGAAAGTTTGGGGGTATAAATTCAATATATTGTCCCATTGTTCCGTCTAATGTCTCCCACACATCCCCCAAACTTTTCCGGGGGGGTTGACTTTTCCCCGGGGATGTATGTAATAACATTGAATCCCGAGATGACCCCCCCTTTTCCCTCCCATCTGACACAAACCCCCAAGACAAATTTTTGGGGCCGACTTTTCCCCCATCCATGCTTCCAACCAACCCCCGGGCATTTGTATTAAATCCACCACCGGGGGAATCCGATTCCCTTTCAAACCAAATTTCCCCTTTTTTTCTTCCCTTCCTCATACTTACTATCTACCCTTTCACCTTAAAATTGTTCATCTATTCTTTTTTTGATTTATAGGGTTCATTTCCCACCCAAATACTCGAAACCATCCCCCCTCGACATTTTGGGGGCCCCCTACCTTTTGTTCACCCCTTTCGGGGTATAGTGCCCAGCCCCCTTAAAGGCACCATCCTCCCCCCCCCTGAATATTGTCCGTCTCCCCTCACATGTGTAACACCGGGGAAAACCGCCCCTCACATGCTTCTCCATCCCCAAAAAGGGGGCCCCTGACTGCCAAAAAAAAATCCCACGTTTGGGGTGCAGCATCCCCCCTTTTTCTTTCCTTTTTTTTTCCAGTTTCCTTTTCCTTGCCTCCTCTTGCCCCTTAAAAATCCCCTAAAAAGGATTGATACAGAAACTCTTTTTGGGCGCCAAATTGGCGAATTAGCAAAACGTACACAATTGGGCACACACCTTTTTATCAGGTTAACCCACCCTTCCCGCAAAAAATTTACCCCGGGGCCCTTTTTCCCTTTAAAATTTCCCCGGAAATCTACGTTCAGATCCAAAACGATCAGTGGAGCTTTACCCTACCCAATTTTAAATTGTAAAAACCAATTGGAGCGTTTTCCTTTCATCTATTTTCCCCCTTTATTTTCCCACCGCCATGAACAGACTTGTGACAGTTTGGGGAGTCAAAAAAAGCCCCAAAATTCCTTTTTTTCCATTGTGGTCCCCACGTCTTCCCCGCACTTTAAAAAACAATAAAATTCATTTACTACAGTCTATTTTTTTCCTCCCCCTTAAAAGACACTGTTATGCAAACATTTTTACATCCCGAGAAAAACTCTTTATTCGAAACAGTTTGGCTAGGGCCCCCTAAAATCCCTTTCAATTAATTTGAAAAGGAATAAATTTTGGACCTTCTTTAATTGCCCCCCCTCACATTCCATTTTTTTCATATCGTTTCAAAATTTCCCCCTTCGGGGGGGTTTGGGTTTTGGACACTCAGGAACAAACTAACCCCCACAATAAGTCTACCTTTTTTTTGGGGGGGGCCCTCAGCTCCTTAGGTCAAGTAGGGAATTCTTTCTGGAAAATTAAAGGGGGTCTGTTGCTATTAACTTACATAAACGCAAAAACCATTTTGCAGGGGAAACAATAGTAAAGGGGGTGAAAACATCTTTTAACAATTACCCCCATTGAAATGCCGCGGGCCCAACAAATTTTTTTTTTTTTTTGATAAAAATTAAAATAGGTCTTATCTGAATTATTTATAAAATTTATTGGGGAACTCACCTTTTGGGGTTTGGAAATCACAACCACTGAGTAAAATCAAACGGGGGCTGAAAACCCCAGCTTAAAAATAAAAATTTGGAAATGCAAAAGATGGGTAATGACCCCCTGCCAAGTCCACAAAAAAAAAAATGTTAAGTTATAACATAGGTTTTTGCAAAAAGTTTAACTTTTTTCCATGTCTTGGTTTTCCGAGGAAGGGGCTGGGGGGTCTTGAAAACGTTTTTAAAAAACATTTTAAAGAACTTTGACGTTTTGGGACTCAGTAGCTATTCCCAACCCACTTTTTTTCTCCCACAAAAATTTCTGCATCTTGGGGTTACCCCCTGGGGGCCGTAACGGGGGTAAGGAAACCCTAGGTCTACCGCCTCTTTTGGCCACCACACAAGGGGAATGTAACGAATTTTAATGTCTCATATGCCTAAAATTTTACTATGTACTACAAAATATGTCCGGGGCCGGAACCCCCGGACCATAGGAGGGACAAGGAAAGTGTGGGGAAAAGGCGGGAAAAAAATTTCACTGCCCAAGGAACATAACAATAATACTTGACTTTTAATTTTTTCACGCATTTCATTGCCCCCCGCGCACTTCCTCAGGAGATAAAATCTTTAAGAGTATACACAACACCCATAAATGGGAAGGGAAATAGTAAAAGTTCCCCTACCCCCGTAAAAGTTATAGGGGCGCAAAAAAGAAAACCCCATAACTTTTTTGAATACAAGTTTTTAAAAAAAATTTTTTCAATACTATATACATAAAAAAATTTAATACAATCAAATAATGCTAAAAATAAATCGTCCTTTTTTCTTTTTTCCTTTCTTAGGGGGGTTTTCCCAAAATATCCTGAATATCCTAAAAAAATCACGAAAAGGTCTTTCCAAAAATCGTTTTGCTCCTTTTGTTAAAAAAAGATTTAGGTAAAAATTTTTGGACCTTCTTAATTTTTGAGACCTGACTTCCCAAAAATTTTCTTTGGGGCCTCCTTTTAAGTCCGAACGGGTGCCAACGTTTTGTGAAACCTTTTGAAGATTCTTAAAAACTTCTATTCCTGCTGCGTCTTTAAAAAGCTGTGAAATAAACACACTTTATGGGTTTTAACTTTTCCCCCCCCCCCCTCCTGCACTCTGTCTACGGGGCAAGAGATCAGGGGGGCCCCATAAACCCCCTTTTAAGGGGTTAATTTTGAGCTACATGTCCCCAAAGTACCCACACCCCGGGGGCCAGAGCCCAAAAATTGCCAGCCGGGGGAAATAATTTTTTACAAAACCGCTAATCGGCCTGCTACTTTTATTCAAAAAACCCCAAAGGGGAATTTAACCGGTTGTTGTAAGTCAAATGCGTCCACGGTTTTTTAAAAGGGGATTTAAAAAAAACCAACAATCGGCTTTGCAAAAGGTGGGGTTAACCCCTGAGTGCCATTTGTGGCTACTCCCGGGGGTGGGGCCAACCGGCCCCCTTTTCTCACTTTTTTAAACCCCCAAACCTGGCTTAATAAGCGGGGTTTTTATAATAACGTAAAAACCGACATGTCCTTCTGAAAATACTTATTTAACAATCCTGGGAATTTTTTGGGGCTACATGGTGCCGGGGGAATTTTGGGCCCTCTGGGGGCCTGTACCAATAACATTAACCCAATAAACACCGGGGTTATGACCCCCTGCTCACCCTTTCCCCAATTACCGGGCTTTGCGGGCTTTACATGTGAAATCACACAGGGCTTACATAACAGTCTATTAATGACTTTTACATACAATAATGTGCAGTGCTGTTGTCACAACGCTGGCACATTATTGTTAACCCATTGCTCAGCTTGGATGTAAAAATCTCTCTCCGATACTGGCGCGCTGCCAAAATGGATATTGTTACCGATATCCTTGTGTGTGACAATGCACGACATAATTCAATATTGCTTGTACGATGTCGTTTATGTGACTTTCTAAGGATGTCGTTACTATATCCTTGTGTGTAAACCCACCATTAGAAGCATATTTCTGTAGGTATTCCTATATAAAACCTCTCTGATTATAAACCCAATAAAAAGAATTCCCAGTCATATTAGTTTTTAAAATATCAATTGATAATAATAGAAATAAATCATTATAGTCTATAAAATAGTTACATTCAGTCTCGAACCTGAATAAGGTTCACCTACAGTCATGGCCAAAAGTTTTGAGAAGATACAAATATTAATTTTACAAGTTACTGCTTCATTTTTCTAATGGCAATTTGCATTACTCCAAATGTCATAAACAGTGATCAGCTTAACAGCAATTACTTGCAAAGCAATATTTGCCTAGAAAATGAAACTTTAACCCCCAAAACACAATTTCAACATCATTGCAGTCCTGCCTTAAAAGGAGCAGCTAACATCGTTTTAGTGATTGTTCCTTTAACACAGGTGTAGGTGTTGATGAGGACAGGGCTGGCGATCAATCAGTCATGATTAAGTAAGAATGACACCACTGGACACTTTAAAAGGAGGCTGGTGCTTGGTATCATTGTTTCTCTTCAGTTAACCATGGTTATCTCTAAAGAAACACGTGCAGCCATCATTGCACTGCACAAAAATGCCTAACAGGGAAGAGTATCGTAGCTACAAAGATTGCACCTCAGTCAACAATCTATCGTATCATCAAGAACTTCAAGGAGAGAAGCTTCCATTGTTGTCAAAAAGCTCCAGGGCCCCAAGAAAGACCAGCAACGCCAGAAACCGTATCTTAAAAACTGTTTCAGCTGCGGGATCGACTACCAGCAGTCCCGACTTGCTCAGAATGGCAGCAGGCTGGTGTGAGTGCTTCTGCATGCACTGTGAGGCGGAGACTCTTTGAGCAAGGCCTGGTTTCAAGGAGGGCAGCAAAGAAGCCACTTCTCTCCAGAAAAAACATAAGGGATGACGATATTCTGCAAAAGGTACAGGGAGTGGACTGTGGGACTGGGGGTAAAGTCATTTTCTCTGATGAATCCCCTTATCGATTGTTTGAGACATCTGGAAAACAGCTTATTCGGAGAATAAGAGGTGAGCGCTACCACCAGTCTTGTCTCATGCCAACTGTAAAGCTCCTGAAAACCATTCATGTGTGGGGTTGCTTCTTAGCCAAGGGAATCGGCTTACTCACAGTCTTGCCTAAAAACACAGCCATGAATAAAGAATGGTACCAGAATGTCTCCAAGAGCAACTTCTCCCAACCTCCAAGAGCAGTTTGCGCCCAACAATGTCTTTTCCAGCATGATGGAGCCCTTGCCATAAAGCAAAGGTGATAACTAAATGGCCAGGGAACAAAACAGAGATTTTGGGTCCATGGCCTGGAAACTCCCCAAATCTTAATCCCATTGAGAACTTGTGGTCAATCATCCAGAGACGGGTGGACTAACAAAAACCAACAAATTCTGGCAAAATGCAAGCATTGATTATGCAAAATGGACTGCTTCAGTCAGGATTTGGTCCAGAGTTGATTGAGAGCATGCCAGGGAGAATTGCAGAGGTCCTGAAGACGAAGGGTCAACACTGCAAATATTGACTTGCTGCATTAACTCATTCTAACTGTCAATATAACCTTTTGGTACTCCTAATATGATTGCAATTATATTTTTGTAATGTGATATAAACATCAGACAAACACAAATAAAAACCAGAGGGCAGCAGATCATGTGACAATATAATTTTGGTGTCATTCTCAAAACCTTTGGCCATGACTGTACTCTGTTCACATTGTAGGAAACCTACTGCTCAAGCACCACTCTACCAAGGCACCTCAAACTACAGCAGCTAGTTATTTACATTTAACTCTTTGGGACTCCAACTCTCCACTAAATCGCATATTGTAATTACTAACCGTTATATAGGATTCTCTTTATCAGAGAGATCATATATTCCCACCCATTAAAGACAATATTTTCTCTTACAAAAAAAATTGTCCCTAACGAAAACAAACAAACAGCCCTACAAAAGATCATCTCTAAATAGTCTAGAACCTACACAAGTAAAAATTTACCATTACTGGTTCATCGGGAAATGTATGTGAACCCACACCGGAGGAGCTAATAAGGATCTACATTGACAAATGGAGGTGTATACTACAGGATTCAACCCACAGTCTGTAAAGAGCACAATACAGAGAGTATCATTCATGAAAATCTGGAATCGGAGAAACATGTAATTTCCTCCCCGTCTCTTACTGAAAAGGTGAAAAACCTCATTCAATCAGCTGGGTGAAGAGGTTTAAGGCGATACTGGATTTATCTGATTTCTCCGATTCCAGATTTTATGAATGATACTCTCTGTATTGTGCTCTTTACAGACTGTGGGTTGAATCCTGTAGTATACACCTCCCTTTGTCTGTGTAGATCCTTATTAGCTCCTCCGGTGTGGGTTCACCTACATTTCCTCGATGAACCAGTAATGGTAAATTATACTTGTGTAGGTTCTAGACTATTTAAAGACTAGATTAAGGCCCGATGCTATCGCATCGGGAGGGTTGGATTGCGCCACTCCAAGATGGCATCCGGAAGTCTTGCTAGACTTCCAAACCCTCTTGGATGGGTGCATCCAACATGGCGGGCGGGAAGTGTCGCGAGACTTCCAGGCCGCCATCTTGGATCTCGCGAGATCCAACATGGCAGGCGGGTAGTCTCGCTAGAAATCATCGTCAAGGTGGATGTCGTCGGACGGACAGATCCAACATGGCGTCGCTGTCGCGGAGAAAAAAAGGTGGGATGTCGGCGGAGAAGATCAGATGTTGGCGGCGGCGTGCAGGAGACGATAGGATGTCGGGGGGTGTGTTAGCGGACGGATGTCGGTGAGTATAGATGTCGGGGTGAGATGAGTGTGGGGTATGAGTGTGAACTGTACAGAAGGGGGGGGTCTATGTGAAGTGGCCAGGGATCGCGTGTGTGGGGAGGTGCAGAAAGATGGGGGGGGTGTGGGGAAGAGTGTGATGGTGTCATGTGGAGATTGTGAGGCACAGCAGAGGCCCCGATTTGGGGGTTAGTGGGCTTTGAAACCCCCCCGCTACTGCCAAAGGTCGGACATCTTGGATCACACGACGGGTTTACAGCAGCTTCTGTCACGGATGTGAACGTAGCAATACCGTTACATAGTGACGGAAATTGGCTTAGGCCTTTTATTATTAATAAATAGAATACATACAGCAGTAGCGTGTGCAGCGGTGCCAGTGTGCAGCGGGGATGGAGTCCAGGAGGAGACAGCAGGCGGGTGCAGGGAGGAGGGGGCCAGGGGGACAGCGACCGGTGCAGGCAGGAGGGGGCCAGGAGGATAGCGGCCAGGTGCGGCAGGAGGGGCTGGGGAACAGCGCCGGGTGCGGGCAGTAGGGGGCAGGGGGGCCGTCCTGGCCGCACCCCGCCGCTGTCCCCCTGCCCTCTCCTGCCAGCATCAGAGTGCTTAGCAGAGTATACGGCGACTCAGTGGTAGCAGAGTTTAGGGCGGCTCAGTGGTTAGCAGAGTTTATGGGGCTCAGTGGTTAGCAGACTTTACGGCGGCTCAGTGGTTAGCAGAGTTTATGGGGCTCAGTGGTTTACAGACTTTACGGCGGCTCAGTGGTTAGCAAGAGTTACGGCGGCTGAGTGGTTACAGAGTATACGGAGCCTCATGATTAGCACTGTATGGTGGCTCAGTGGTTGGCACTGTATAAGGTGGCTCAATAATTAAGCATAATGTGGCTCAGTGATTAGCACTGTATACGGTGACTCAGTGGTTAGCACTCTATGTTGGCTAAGTGGTTAGCACTGTATATAGTGGCTCAATAATTAGAGCATAATGTGGCTCAGTTTATTAGCACTGTATACGGTGACTCGGTGATTAGCACTGTATGGTGCCTCAGTGGTTGGCACTGTATATGGTGGCTCAGTGGTTAGCACAGTATGGTGGTTCAGTGGTTAGCAAAAGTATGGTGGCTCAGTGGGTAGCACACGTTTCGGCACCCCACCTGACGCCTTCCTCAGAAACCCTGAGGAAAAGGGGCCAGGTGGGGCACCGAAACGCGTTGGGGGAAGGTGAATAAAAGGATGAAAATCTGCTTGATGAAATTCTGACTCATTGTGAGTTTTTTTTAGCTTGGACAGCGCGGACCGTGATACACCTTTATTCCCATCATCATTCTGGATATTACCACTGGTCATGGTTGGTGGAGGTCCTGCAGCAGCTTGAAGTACTATACGCCTTCAAACCAGTTGTGGGTTTCACAACTGCATTTAGGTGAGTGGTTCCACAGCACCACCTTGACATACTGTAGTGTCACCAGTGATAGGGCACTATTGCGCCTCTTGTCCCCCACCCTTTTATATTTTCACATGGATTTTATTCTTTCTACATTCATTGAGGAATTTTCAGTCTCAGACCAACCACTAATCAAAGAACAATAAAACTATCTGTGCCTCTTATCTCTGAACTCTGATTTTACTACCCCAGCTGCTCTCCCCCTCGCAAGACTGACCACTATATTCTTTTCACGTCACCTATCTTATTAACTGCATTATCGAACCGTGTATATGTGTATGTATTTTTGTTTCAGAAAATTGTGTCATTATTAAGCCTGATGAAGAGGCCATAGAGTCTCTAAAGCTTGCTGTTTTTTACCATCTTCTCAGTTAGCCATTAAAAGGTATCAACCACTGAGGACACTCAGAGTCTAATATATATTATACTTTTAAACATCATGTATTTTTGTGTCAACAGATTCTTATTAATGGATATTTTCCGAGACCGGACACAGACAGTACACTAACTAGTGCTCATGGCCCAGATAAGAGCTTTATCTATATAAACCATCGCCCTGTTTATCATAAAGACATTTTAAAGGTAACATCATAATTACTCTTTATTAAAATTATTTGTTAGTCATGATTAACTGTTATTTGAGTGAGTTATTTATTTGATTACAATAAAAATAAATTGTTTTCTTAATGTATACACAGTGCTTTGGAAAAGTATTCATACTCTGAACTTTCCACACTTTCTACCCACAATCTTCAATTTATTTTGGTGGGATTTTATGTGATATACTAACACTACCTAGCAAAATATTGTAACATGGAAAGTAAATGATACATGATTTTCTAAATACATTTCTAAATAATTTACAAGTGCATTTATTGGTATACAGGCCCTTATAATTCAATATTTTTGTTGGACCATCTTTTGCTTCAGTTACTGCTACAAATTCTTCAGCGATTTTCCACTACCAACTTTGGTTATAATATGATTTTCTCAGAGACTAATTGAAAAGAAAAGCTTTGGTGTAATTGTTCTAATGAGCTGAATTGACTTCAGTGGATTTAAGGCCGGCTTCACACCATGGTTTTGAGCTTTCAGGTCAGGTCTGGTTTGAACCAGACCCAACCTGATCTGCTTTTGCCCCCCTGTGTCCTTATGGTGCCGGATTAGTCCTATTTGGCCATCCAGTTTGTTATTTTTGTCCCTGTTCTGATTTTGTCTGGTTTTGCATCGGGCACAAAATCAGAGTCAGCATCATTTTTTGTGTCTGGTGCAAAAAACGAACAAAACCGGATCCTCTCAGATCCGGGGAGATCCAGGGCCCATAACGTGGGAGTGTATGGGTGCCAGATCGTCTCGGATCCAGGGAAAAATCGCATTGTTTCCAGGATGCCATGTACTGAACAGCGCAGGCTCTGCAATGCTGCCGCGCTCATTCAGCACCATGGACAGCAGCATTTCAAAACCTGCGCTGAATGTTCAGCACCATGGACAGCAGCACAGCACACGCAGGCTGAGATTTCAGCACCGCATACAGCAGCAGAAACAAACACAAACAAATCCTGCAAAAAACAGTATCGGAGGGCATATTTGCCCACAGTTTCTGATCATCCTGTGTTTTCACATTCTGTCTGGTGGATCCTGCAAAACACCGTACAGAACCTGACAGCTGAAAACCGTGGTGGGAAGCCGGCCTAAGCTGTGTTACCAGGTATTAACCCCTTCAGCCCTAGATGATTTTCCATTTTCTGTTTTTTAGTTTCTTCTTCCCCTTCTTTCAAGAGCCATAACTTTTTTATTTTTCCGTCAGTATAGACATATGAGGGCTTGCTTTTAGCGGGACAAGTTGTACTTTTGAATTACATCATTTATTTTATCATATAGTGTACAGGAAAATGGGAAACAAATTCCAAATCCTGTGAAATTGTAAAAACATTGTGCAATTACACGTTGTTTTTTTATTCCATATGTTCACTATATGGTAAAACCGACTTATTGGTATGATGCCTCGGGTCAGTGCGAGTTCGTAGATACCAAACATGTATACTTTTACTGTTATCTAACTGGTAAAAAAAAATTGAAATTTTTAAAGAGAAAGAATTGCACTTTTGCAACATTTTCCAAGACCTGTAGCATTCTCATTTTTCAGGATTTGGGGCTGTGTGTTGGCTTATTTTTTGCGGCTTGAGCTGATGTTTCTAATTATACCATTTTGGAGTGTACATTAGAGAAAAAAAGTATTTAGTTAGCCACTAATTGTGTTCTCCCACTGAAAAAGATGAGACAGGCCTGTATTTGACATCATAGGTAGACCTCAACTATGAGAGACAAAATGAGAAAACAAATCCTGAAAATCACATTGTCTGATTTGGAAAGAATTTTTTTTTTTTATTTTGGTGGAAAATAAGTATTTGGTCAACTACAAACAAGCAACATTTCTGGCTCTCACAGACCTTTCACTTCTTCTTTAAGAGGCTCCTCTGTCCTCCACTTATTACCTGTAGCACTGGCACCTATTTGAACTTGTTATCAGTATAAAAGACACCTGTCCATAACCTCAAACAGTCACACTCCAAACTCATCTACGGTAAAGACCAAAGAGCTGTCAAGGGACACCAGAAACAAAATTGTAGCACTGCACCAGGCTGGGAAGACTGAATCTGCAGTAGGCAAGCAGCTTGATGTGAAGAAATCAACTGTGCAAGCAATAATTAGAAAACAAAAGACATACAAGAACACTGCTAATCTCCCTCGTTCTGGGGTTTCATGCAAGAACTCACCCAGAGAACTGCTACAAACATTACACAGGCAGTCACACACTATGCCACCAGGGACTCAGATCCTACAGTGCCAGATGTGTCCCCCTGCTTAAGCCATTACATGCCCCGGGCCATCTGAAGTTTGCTAGAGAGCATTTGGATGATCCAGAAGAGTATTGGAAGAATGTTATATGGTCAGATAAAACCAAAGTAGAACTGTTTGGTAGAAACACAACTCGTCGTGTTTGGAGGGGAATGAATGCTGAATTGCATCCAAAGAACATCATACCTAATGTGAAGCATGTGGTGGCAATGACGTCATTACCGGCGTGCGGTCACGTGGATGGACGCCGGGTAGAAGCAGGAAGGAGAGCGGGGGATGCGCGCGTGGTCACAGGAGGGTAAGTATGAAAGCTCTTCTTTTACAGGTGTGCGGCTACAGCAACGGGGGGCCTGTATATAGCACGGGGGGGGGGGTTGCTGTATTATACCACAGGGGGGCCTGTATATAGAACAGGGGGGCGGGCTGCTGTATACTGACTCGTGTATAAGCCGAGGGGGGCACTTTTCAGCACAATTTTTGTGCTGAAAAACTCGGCTTATACACGAGTATATACGGTATATAACAAAGTATTGAGATGAACTTTAGTTATTGACCAAATACTTGTTTTCTACTAAAATTTGAAAAATAAATTATTTCCAAGTCAGACAATGTGATTTTCAGGATTTGTTTTTATCATTTTGCCTCTCATAGTTGAGGTCTACCTATGATGTCAATGACCGGCCTCTCTTATCTTTTTAAGTGGGAGAACCTGCACAATTAGTGGCTGACTAAATACTTCTTTTCCCCACTGCATGTGCTGTTTTGTTCGCCCATTATTACATTTATTGCAAAAAACGTAATTTAGGTGTTTTGACTTTTTTATTCCATTACAGATCTCATTATTTGATTTTAGATTTTGCTAGATCGTGCATTTCTGAATGCGATGATATCAAATGTATGTATCTTTTTTATTTTTTTTAATAGTTTTATTTATAGTGGGGCAGAAACGAGGTGATATGAAATTTTAGGTATTTTTTTCATATTTTTACAAACCTATATTTATTGTTCATTACTTTACTTTGCCCACTAGAGGGCCTCAGTGCTCCACAGTCTGATCACTTTTTTTATGTTCAAATGGGCTGCAGCACATCCGAACATAGGTGAAATGAGCACTCCCTGCCGGTGACGTCGCTGGGTTATCACCGGCAGGAAATAATTCAGGACAGCTTTAGGGGGTAATCAGATGACCTTGGAATGTCCAGGTAACAGTGGAGGTCAAGGGTGCAATAGGGTCTTATCTCTTAGATTCCAGATAGTTCAAAAATGAGGTACTGCTCACCTTATGCGGTTGCGTGCCCCACAACCGGTTTAAACGCTCAAAACAGCTGCTGCAGGATCCACCGTTCCATCAGGAACAACATATGCATAAATTCAAAGGACCAGGGTGTGCTACAATCCGCACTGCAGAGTATAAGAAAGGATCACATATAAGAATGGTGCTTTATTTCTTCTACGCGTTTCGGGGCTGTCCCAGCCCTTTCCTCCGTATACCACCATAAACAATGACCAGCAAGGTACAGATCTCAAAACTATATATACATCAGCAACCAGCCACATGTTGAGAAGGAAAAAAAAAATGGTGTGAAGCTGTAAGCAGTCATAGTATAAATCAGAATAACATGTGCTATGGAATTAAAAGCGCTATGTAAATGAATAAATATTATATTACTAGCTGGGTGCCCGATGCAGATGCATCGGGATTCTAGCAGAGCGAGTCTCTGACTCGCAATGGCCGCTTCGCGGCCAATGCTTCGCACTGCTAAGGCGACTCGCCATGCCCGCTGCGCGGGCATAGCGAGTCGCCTTACAACTGCTCGCAATGGCCGCTGCGCGGCCAATGCTTCGGTCGTATCCACATGACGACATTGACTCGCAGCGCGAGCGGACTCAAAAGGGGCAAAAAACCCATTCGTGATTATATAATAGATATTATAACATAATATACAGTTAGGGCCAGAAATATTTGGACAGCGACACAAGTTTTGTTATTTTAGCTGTTTACAAAAACATGTTCAGAAATACAATTATATATATAATATGGGCTGAAAGTGCACACTCCCAGCTGCAATATGAGAGTTTCCACATCCAAATCAGAGAAAGGGTTTAGGAATCATAGCTCTGTAATGCATAGCCTCCTCTTTTTCAAGGGACCAAAAGTAATTGGACAATGGACTCTAAGGGCTGCAATTAACTCTGAAGGCGTCTCCCTCGCTAACCTGTAATCAATGAAGTAGTTAAAAGGTCAGGGGTGGCTTCCCGGTGTGTGTGGTTTTGCATTTGGAAGCTGTTGCTGTGACCAGACAACATGCGGTCAAAGGAACTCTCAATTGAGGTGAAGCAGAACATCCTGAGGCTGAAAAAAAAGAAAAAATCCATCAGAGAGATAGCAGACATGCTTGGAGTAGCAAAATCAACAGTTGGGTACATTCTGAGAAAAAAGGAATTGACTGGTGAGCTTGGGAACTGTAAAAGGCCTGAGCGTCCACGGATGACAACAGTGGTGGATGATCGCCGCATACTTTATTTGGTGAAGAAGAACCCGTTCACAACATCAACTGAAGTCCAGAACACTCTCAGTGAAGTAGGTGTATCTGTCTCTAAGTCAACAGTAAAGAGAAGACTCCATGACAGTAAATACAAAGGGTTCACATCTAGATGCAAACCATTCATCAATTCCAAAAATAGACAGGCCAGAGTTAAATTTGCTGAAAAACACCTCAAGAAGCCAGCTCAGTTCTGGAAAAGTATTCTATGGACAGATGAGACAAAGATCAACCTGTACCAGAATGATGGGAAGAAAAAAGTTTGTAGAAGAAAGGGAACAGCACATGATCCAAGGCACGCCACATCCTCTGTAAAACATGGTGGAGGCAACGTGATGGCATGGGCATGCATGGCTTTCAATGGCACTGGGTCACTTGTGTTTATTGATGACATAACAGCAGACAAGAGTAGCCGGATGAATTCTGAAGTGTACCGGGATATACTTTCAGCCCAGATTCAGCCAAATGCTGCAAAGTTGATTGGACGGCGCTTCATAGTACAGATGGACAATGACCCCAAGCATACAGCCAAAGCTACCCAGGAGTTCATGAGTGCAAAAAAGTGGAACATTCTGCAATGGCCAAGTCAATCACCAGATCTTAACCCAATTGAGCATGCATTTCACTTGCTGAAATCCAGACTTAAGACGGAAAGACCCACAAACAAGCAAGACCTGAAGGCTGCGGCTGTAAAGGCCTGGCAAAGCATTAAGAAGGAGGAAACCCAGCGTTTGGTGATGTCCATGGGTTCCAGACTTAAGGCAGTGATTGCCTCCAAAGGATTCGCAACAAAATATTGAAAATAAAAATATTTTGTTTGGGTTATGTTTATTTGTCCAATTACTTTTGACCTCCTAAAATGTGGAGTGTTTGTAAAGAAATGTGTACAATTCCTACATTTTCTATCAGATATTTTTGTTCAACCCTTCAAATTAAACGTTACAATCTGCACTTGAATTCTGTTGTAGAGGTTTCATTTCAAATCCAATGTGGTGGCATGCAGAGCCCAACTCGCCAAAATTGTGTCACTGTCCAAATATTTCTGGCCCTAACTGTATCTATCAATGATTTTACAAGAATTAAAATTTACATTGTAAACCTGAGGAAATCTTAAAAGTCATTGGAAACTGCATAATAAAAATGAACAAATATATAAAAAATAGTTAAAATTTGGCAAAGTAGGTCTGAGTGTGCTAGAACTGAAACATTACATATTGGGTTCAATTCTCAATCTGAACAGTATTCTTACCCACTACACCAGAATAGTTCTTGTGTATATCCAGTTTGCGTGCCTCCGCCAAGGAAATATAGCTATCCTGGATATATACAGTTAGGGCCAGAAATATTTGGACAGTGACACAAGTTTTGTTATTTTAGCTGTTTACAAAAACATATTCAGAAATACAATTATATATATAATATGGGCTGAAAGTGCACACTCCCAGCTGCAATATGAGAGTTTCCACATCCAAATCAGAGAAAGGGTTTAGGAATCATAGCTCTGTAATGCATAGCCTCCTCTTTTTCAAGGGACCAAAAGTAATTGGACAATGGACTCTAAGGGCTGCAATTAACTCTGAAGGCGTCTCCCTCGTTAACCTGTAATCAATGAAGTAGTTAAAAGGTCAGGGGTGGATTCCAGGTGTGTGGTTTTGCATTTGGAAGCTGTTGCTGTGACCAGACAACATGCGGTCAAAGGAACTCTCAATTGAGGTGAAGCAGAACATCCTGAGGCTGAAAAAAAGAAAACATCCATCAGAGAGATAGCAGACATGCTTGGAGTAGCAAAATCAACAGTTGGGTACATTCTGAGAAAAAAGGAATTGACTGGTGAGCTTGGGAACTCTAAAAGGCCTGGGTGTCCACGGATGACAACAGTGGTGGATGATCGCCGCATACTTTATTTGGTGAAGAAGAACCCGTTCACAACATCAACTGAAGTCCAGAACACTCTCAGTGAAGTAGGCGTATCTGTCTCTAAGTCAACAGTAAAGAGAAGACTCCATGACAGTAAATACAAAGGGTTCACATCTAGATGCAAACCATTCATCAATTCCAAAAATAGACAGGCCAGAGTTAAATTTGCTGAAAAACACCTCAAGAAGCCAGCTCAGTTCTGGAAAAGTATTCTATGGACAGATGAGACAAAAATCAACCTGTACCAGAATGATGGGAAGAAAAAAGTTTGGAGAAGAAAGGGAACGGCACATGATCCAAGGCACACCACATCCTCTGTAAAACATGGTGGAGGCAACGTGATGGCATGGGCATGCATGGCTTTCAATGGCACTGGGTCACTTGTGTTTATTGATGACATAACAGCAGACAAGAGTAGCCGGATGAATTCCGAAGTGTACCGGGATATACTTTCAGCCCAGATTCAGCCAAATGCTGCAAAGTTGATTGGACGGCGCTTCATAGTACAGATGGACAATGACCCCAAGCATACAGCCAAAGCTAACCAGGAGTTCATGAGTGCAAAAAAGTGGAACATTCTGCAATGGCCAAGTCAATCACCAGATCTTAACCCAATTGAGCATGCATTTCACTTGCTCAAATCCAGACTTAAGACGGAAAGACCCACAAACAAGCAAGACCTGAAGGCTGCGGCTGTAAAGGCCTGGCAAAGCATTAAGAAGGAGGAAACCCAGCGTTTGGTGATGTCCATGGGTTCCAGACTTAAGGCAGTGATTGCCTCCAAAGGATTTGCAACAAAATATTGAAAATAAAAATATTTTGTTTGGGTTATGTTTATTTGTCCAATTACTTTTGACCTCCTAAAATGTGGAGTGTTTGTAAAGAAATGTGTACAATTCCTACATTTTCTATCAGATATTTTTGTTCAACCCTTCAAATTAAACGTTACAATCTGCACTTGAATTCTGTTGTAGAGGTTTCATTTCAAATCCAATGTGGTGGCATGCAGAGCCCAACTCGCGAAAATTGTGTCACTGTCCAAATATTTCTGGCCCTAACTGTATTAGAAAACAAAATGGTTAAATACATACAGCCTTACCCCTTTTTATTATAATAATTTATCTAACTAATTCTATAAAAAGATAATATTTATTTCCTGGACTAGTATACATACTAGCTAGCACCCACAAAAATCAAATGAAAAACTAGTAGTAATGCTAATCATTTAAAATCACATACAGTGTTGGCCAAAAGTATTGACACTCCTGCAATTCTGTCAGATAATACTCAGTTTCTTCCTGAAAATGATTCCAATCACAAATTCTTTGGTATTATTATCTTCAATAAATTTGTCTTCAATAAAAAAAACACAAAAAGAATTGTCCTAAAGCCAAATTGGATATAGTTCCATACCAAACATAAAAAAGGGGGTGGACAAAAGTATTGGCACTGTTAGAAAAATCATGTGATGCGTCTCTAATTTGTGTAATTAACAGCACCTGTAACTTACCTGTGGAACCTAACAGGTGTTGGCAATAACTAAATCACACTTGCAGCCAGTTGACATGGATTAAAGTTGACTCAACCTCTGTAATGTGTCCTTGTGTGTACCACATTGAGCATGGAGAAAAGAAAGAAGACCAAAGAACTGTCTGAGGACTTGAGAAACCAAATTGTGAGGAAGCATGAGCAATCTCAAGGCTACAAGTCCATCTCCAAAGACCTGAATGTTCCTGTGTCTACCGAGCGCAGTGTCATCAAGCAGTTTAAAGCCCATGGCACTTTGGCTAATCTCCTTAGATGTGGACGGAAAAGAAAAATTGACAAGAGATTTCAATGCAAGATTGTGCGGATGGTGGATAAAGAACCTTGACTAACATCCAAACAAGTTCAAGATGCCCTGCAGTCCGGCGGTACAACAGTGTCAACCCGTACTATCAGTCGGCTTCTGAATGAAAAGGGACTGTATGGTAGGAGACCCAGGTAGACCCCACTTCTTACCCCGAGACATAAAAAAGCCAGGCTGGAGTTTGCCAAAACTTACCTGAGAAAGCCTAAAACATTTTGGAAGAATGTTCTCTCTTTTTGGGCAAAGGCATCAACATAGAGTTTACAGGAGAAAAATAGAGGCATTCAAAGAAAAGAACACGGACCCTACAGTCAAACATGGCAGAGGTTCCCTGATGTTTTGGGGTTGCTTTGCTGTTTCTGGCACTGGACTGCTTGACCGTGCGTGTGCATGGCATTATGAAATCTGAAGACTACCAACAAATTTTGCAGCATAATGTAGGGCATATTGTGAGACAGCTGGGTCTCCGGTAGAGGTCATGGTTCAACTAGCAGGACAATGACCCAAAACACACTTCAAAAAGCACTAGAAAATGGTTTAAGAGAAAGCACTGGAGACTTCTAAGGTGGCCAGCAATGAGTCCAGACCTGAATCCCATAGAACACCTGTGAAGAGATCTAAAAATGGCAGTTTGGAGAAAGCACCCTTCAAATATCAGGGACCTGGAGCAGTTTGCCAAAGAAGAATGGTCTAAAATTCCAGCAGAGCATTGTAAGAAACTCATTAATGGTTACCGGAAGTGGTTGATCGCAGTTATTTTGGCTAAAGGTTGTGCAACCAAGTATTAGGCTAAGGGTGCCAATACTTTTGTCCGGCCCATTTTTGGAGTTTTGTGTGAAATGATCAATGTTTTGCTTTTTGCTTCATTCTCTTTTGTGTTTTTTCATTGAAGACAAATTAAATGAAGATAATAATACCAAAGAATTTGTGATTGCAATAATTTTCAGGGAGAAACTGAGTATTATCTGACAGAATTGCAGGGGTGTCAATACTTTTGGCCAACACTGTAATTGCTGCAAACATACCAAATATAACATAGTAACATAGTTTTTAAGGTTGAAGGAAGACTTTAAGTCCATCTAGTTCAACCCATAGCCTAACATGTTGATCCAGAGGAAGGCAAAAAAAAACCCATGTGGCAACACTAATCTCCACATTGGGGGAAAAAATTCCTTCCTGACTCCATATACGGCAATCAGACTAATTCCTGGATCAACGCCCTATCAAAGAATCTAGTATATATAACTGGTAATGTTATAGTTTTCAAGAAAGGCATCCAGGCCCTTCTTAAATGTTAGTAGTGACTCACTCATTACAACATCATGTGGCAGAGAGTTCCATAGTCTCACTGCTCTTACAGTAAAGAATCCGCGTCTGTGATTATGATTAAACCTTCTTCCCTCCAGACGTAGAGGATGCCCCCTTGTCCCAGTCTCAGGCCTAAGAGTAAAGAGATCATTAGAAAGGTCTCTGTACTGCCCCCTCATATATTTATACATTATTATAAGATCACCCCTAAGCCTTCGTTTTTCCAAGCTAAATAACCCCAAGTTTAATAACCTGTCTTGGTATTGCAGACCCCTTAGTCCTCTAATGACTTTTGTCGCTCTTCTCTGGACCCGCTCTAGTTCAGCTATGTCTTTCTTATACACCGGAGACCAGAATTGTACACAGTATTCTAAGTGTGGTCGCACTAGTGACTTGTATAGAGGTAAAATGATGTTCTCCTCATGAGCATCTATGCCTCTTTTAATACATCCCATTATTTTATTTGCCTTTGCAGCAGCTGCCTGACACTGGCCACTAAATGTGAGTTTGTCATCTACCCATACACCCAGGTCTTTTTCAGTGACAGTTTTGCCCAGTGTTTTACAATTAAGCACATAATTATACCTTTTGTTTCCTCTGCCCAAGTGCATGACTTTACATTTATCCCCATTAAAGCGCATTTGCCATTTAGCAGCCCAAGCTTCTAGTTTACATAAATCCTCCTGTAATATAAAATTGTCCTCCTCTGTATTGATTACCCTGCAGAGTTTAGTGTCATCTGCAAATATTGAGATTCTACTCTGTATGCCCCCTACAAGGTCATTAATAAATATATTAAATAGAAGTGGGCCCAACACTGACCCCTGTGGTACCCCACTGTTAACTGTGACCCATTCTGAGTGTGTTCCATTAATAACCACCCTTTGTTTCCTATCACTAAGCCAGTTCTTAACCCACTTACACATATTTTCCCCTATCCCCATTGCCCTCATTTATGTATCAACCTTTTGTGTGGCACCGTATCAAAAGCTTTTGAAAAGTCCATATACACCACATCCACTGCTTTTTTTTGGTCCAGTCCAGAACTTACTTCTTCATAGAAGCTTATTAGATTAGTTTGACAGGAACGGTCCCTCGTAAAACCATGTTGATAATGGGTCATGAGGTTATTTTTCTTCAGATACTCCAGTATAGCATCTCTTAGAAAACCCTCTAGGATTTTACCCACAGTAGAGGTTAAGCTTACTGGCCTATAATTTCCAAGTTCAGTTTTTGTCCCCTTTTTGAATATTGGCACCACATTTGCTATACGCCAGTCCTGTGGTACAGACCCTGTTATTATGGAATCTTTAAATATTAAAAATAATGGTCTATCTATGACAGTACTTAATTCCTGCAGCACTCTGGGGTGTATCCCATCTGGGCCCGGGGATTTGTCAATTTTAGTGATTTTTAGACGATGCCGTACTTCCTCTTGGGTTAAGCAGGTGACGTTTAATTGAGAATTTTTGTTATCACTGATCATATTGTCTGTCATGGGATTTTCTTGTGTAAATACTGTTGAAAAAAAGTCATTTAGCATATTTGCTTTTTCCTCATCCTCATCCACCATTTCACCCAGACTATTTTTAAAGGGGCCAACACCATCATTTTTTAGTTTCTTACTATTTATGTAGTTAAAAAATATTTTGGGATTCTTTTTACTTTCTCTGGCAATGAGTCTCTCTGTCTCAATCTTTGCTGCCTTGATTTGCTTTTTACAAATGTTATTTAATTTTCTGTATTTATTTAATGCTTTATCACTACCTACTTGCTTTAATTCCCTAAATGCTTTCTTTTTGTCACATATTGCACTTCTTACCGCTTTATTTAGCCATAGTGGTTTCCTCCGATTTCTAGCATGCTTATTCCCATAGGGTATATATTGTGCACAGGTCCTATTCAGGATGCTAATAAACATCTCCCATTTGTGTTGTGTACTTTTATGTCTCAGGACATCGTCCCAGTTTATTGCACTAAGATCATCTCTCAACCGTTGGAAATTTGCCTTCCTGAAGTTTAGTGTCCTTGTGACCCCTCTAGTACACGTCTTAGTAAAGGATACTTGAAAGCTTATTAAGTTATGATCACTATTACCCAAGTGACCTCCAACCCGTATATTTGATATTCGGTCTGGCCTGTTGGTTAATATTAGGTCCAGCAGTGCCCCCCTTCTTGTTGGGTCCTGAACCAGTTGTGAAAGGTAATTGTCTCTTATAGTTTTCAAAAACTTATTACCTTTGCTGGAACTGCAGGTTTCTGATCCCCAGTGTATTTCAGGGTAGTTGAAGTCCCCCATAATAATGACTTCTCCCTGAGTCGCTGCTTCATCTATTTGCTTTATGAGGATATTCTCCTCCACTTCCATTATTGTTGGAGACTTATAACAAACCCCTATCAGTAATTTATTATTTTTTCCCCCTCCCCTTATCTCCACCCACAGAGACTCTACATTTCCATTAGATTCACCTATATTATCACGAAGGATGGGTTTTAAGGATGATTTTACGTATAAACATACACCTCCTCCTCGCCTATTTGTACGGTCATTTCTGAACAGACAATAGCCCTGTAAATTAACAGCCCAGTCATGGCTCTCGTCCAGCCAAGTCTCCGAAATCCCCACCATGTCATAATTATTTTCCAACAAAATCAATTCTAATTCCTCCATTTTGTTGGTGAGGCTTCTGGCATTAGTATACATGCACTTTATGCATCTCTCTTTACCTCTATTCCTTCCTACTAGATTGACTGTTCTAACCCCACCCCCCATGCCACCCCCAATTTTATTACTTGTGCCCAGGTTACTGTTTACACTATCTTCCCCTCCTATACAATGAATACCCTCCCCCCCAATCCCTAGTTTAAACACTCCTCCAACCTTCTAGCCATTTTCTCCCCCAGCACAGCTGCACCCTCCCCATTGAGGTGCAGCCCGTCCCTAGCATAGAACCTGTAGCCAACAGAGAAGTCGGCCCAGTTCTCCAGGAACCCAAACCCCTCCTTCTTACACCAATTCCTGAGCCACTTATTTATCTCCCTAATCTCCCGTTGTCTCTCTGGTGTGGCACGTGGTACAGGCAGTATTTCAGAGAATACTACCTTGGAGGTCCTTGCCTTAAGCTTGCAGCCTAATTCCCTGAAATCATCTTTAAGGACCTTCCACCTACCTCTAACTTTGTCATTTGTGCCAATGTGCACTATGACCGCTGGGTCCTCACCAGCCCCTCCCAGTAATCTGTCAACCCGATCAGCGATGTGCCGGACTCGAGCGCCAGGTAGGCAGCACACTGTTCGACGATCCCTGTCTTTGTGACAGATTGCCCTATCTATTCCCCTAATAATTGAGTCCCCCACTACCAGCACCTGTCTGGCCTGCCCTACTCTCCTGTTTTCCCCCTTACTGGAGCAGACACTCCTCTGGCTTTCAGAGGTCATGCCCTGCTGCAGCAGTGCTATCCCTGAACTCACACCCCCCTCATCTGCCAACATAGCAAATTTATTGGGGTGTGCCAGATCAGGGCTAGCCTCCCTGGCACCCTTCCCTCTACCCCGCCTTCTAACTGTCACCCAGCTAGCTACGTCATGGTCCTGAGGCTCCATAGTACCATCCTCCCCCACATCTATCCCATTGAGCAGCTGTTCAGTGAGCAGCAGACTCCTTTCCATATTGTCTATGGATCTCAGCGTTGTCAGTCGTTCATTTAGATCCAGTATCTGGGCTTCCAAATGCACAACGTACTCACATCTCACACAGCAGTATGCACCCTCGGCCGGCTGGTCAAGGAATGCATACATGTGGCAAGATGTACACTGGATGGCATTGCCAATCATGGAGCTCATTTCCTAATGGGGATTGCACCAGACAGAAATGATAAGTAAAAAGAAATGCAAAGTATTAATAAAATACAACCAGCAATTCAGTAATTCCTCCCTTCCAAACTCCCTGAATCCAAAGTCACTGAATCACAAGTCACACACTTACTTCTGTCGCACTTGCGCTCTGTCACACAAAGCTCGCGGTCACACTCGCTAGAGAATCAGATATAAAGAGTCTTTTTTTTTTTCTTTTTTTCCCTTAGCAGCAAATCAGCCTGTATCTCACTGCACTTCCAAAAGGAATATTTGAATAAAATATATAAAATATAGGGTATGATCAGCTCATGATCACTAGATCCAAGATAAAAAATGGAAAAATGGAGAAAGGCACGTTCACCATCTAAAGAGTGTTCTAGAGGAAGGAGACCATGGCTATAGCATAAGTGCCTGATATATGAGAATAGTTCTTAAAGATAGCAAGTAGATGGATATTCACATTCCATTAGAAATAGAGAACATGCAAAACAGTGTTTTAGTCTGTAGAAAAATATATACTTAGTGGCGGAAAAAATGAAGTTACAAGTGAAGTGTCCATGTGCTTAAGACTGTAAGTTACTAGCCCACACCCGTTGTATTTGAGCCGAGGAACTTCCCCTATGTTGTCAAATCTGTTGGACTAGCTCAAAACCGAGGATTGGGAGAGAGAGATCTAAACCGACAAGTGTGTGGACATCTGCTGGCCATGATATAATGAAGCGTGAAATCCTAATTTTTACATATCAATTAATAAAAAATTTGTGTCAATCTATCCGTGAATACAATAAGACAAAAGTGTGAATGCTAACGTGTATACACAAAGTGAATTGTGTCCTTTCTTTTAATGGATTATAATAAAGGAAAAACGTGTGTATAATATGAAAGAAGCTACTGCTTGTTGCTTCGAGGAACGAACAAAGGCTGGAGGTCGGGAGCCAAAAAAGGAAGAAGACAGGGTGGGTGGACCAATTTACTGAAGGTGCAAATGCTTGAACTGTCGAATGCAACAAACAAAGTTTTACAGATAACTAAAGGAGGAGCTGAAAACCTTACTCCCAGAGAAATACGGAGAATAAGTGGATCTAGTGAGGAGTGCCACAATTTAGAAAGCCTGTTTTTCAGACAAACATGGGATCCAGATCACACACTGACGAGGATGACACATGAAAAGGAAGGGTCAATTATTCCAACACAATAACAACTATATCACTTGTTATTAGATTAAGCCCTTTAGGTTTTAATGTGTTTAGTTTGTACATCCAGAACCTCTCCTGTTTATTTAATGCTTCAAACCTATTATGGTACATTTACACGCGGCCACAGGAAGGTAGGAACAGGCAGGCATCGGACACAATTGTGCCTGTTGCCTTGAAAAGACCACGATGTGGCTGCGTGTAATTCAGGACTTTCCTTCCTTCAGGGAAGACACAGGAAGGAAAGTCCTGAATTACACGCCACCACATCGTGGTCTTTTCAAGGCAACAGGCACAATTTGTGTCCGATGCCTGCCTGTTCCTACCTTCCTGAGGCCACGTGTAAATGTACCATTAGGGACATCCTCAGTAATTAAATCTATGGACATAATTTTCAACAATGTAAAATCCCTAGCGTGATACACATTAAAGTGTTGTGACGCTCCATGCTGTAAGAAGCCATTTTTGATGTTTGATCCATGTTTATTCAAGTGGACATGGAGGGGCTGTGTTGTTCTTCCAATACACTGCAGATTGCAGGGACATTGTATCAGGTACATTACAAAACTAGACCCACAAACGTCTTTTGAATTACTAGAGGTAAATTTGTCCCCTGTTTGGATGCCTTTACAGCATAAACAATTACTTTTATTACATCTAAACACCTTCTTATGTAGTGCTACTCCAGTCTTAATCCCCAAGTTATTCTTAACACTACGCAATCGGCTAGGAGCCAATAGGCTCTTTATGCCAAGTGCTCTTCTAAAAGTTATGGAGGGATTATTAGGAATCATTGTACTCAAAAGGGGGTCAGTTAATAAAATGTGACAATATTTAAACAACAAATTCTTGACATTTTTATGACAAATGCTATATGTCATAATAACATTGTATTGCCATTTATTCTTGATGTCTGAGGAATCCCTTTCCTTTGTATCTGTCTCAAAAAATTGCAATTGTGACATGGAATTACTGACATCAAAAGGATCCTTGATCCATCTCTCTGGGATAATTTTGCATGGTGAACCTTTCTTTTAGTACTTCAGCGTGAGAATGAAAATCCTGTTTATTGGAACAATTTTTCCTTACTCGTTTGAATTGGTTCAGGGGTATATTACAAAGCCATTTCACATAATGTCCACTAGAATAGTGGATATAACTATTTGTGTCCACAGGTTTGAAATATGTTTTTGTAAGTATATGATCATTTGGAATGTAAATGATCATATCTAGAAAATTTATAGAATCCTTCCGGATATTTGGTTCAAATTTTAGCCCCCAATAATTATTTTATATTCTTGTTAAAAAACTCTCAATATCTCCATCCTCCTGGTCCCAAATGATGATGATATCATCGATAAATCTCCTGTACAATTTCAGGCCATTGTTATGATGATTATTTTTTACATGTATTTTTTCAAATATGCCCATAAATAAATTTGCATAGGAACATGCGACCTTCGATCCCATTGCTGTTCCTCTGATTTGATGATAAATTTATCAAGAAATGTACAGTAATTATTCTTTAGTATAAACTCTAATTTCTCTAAGATAAATTACTTCTGCTCACATGGGACCCTTGTGTCACTATCCAAATTTTTTTTTAACACATTCAAGACCTATCTCATGCTGAATATTGGTATATAGTGAAGCCACATCCAGAATTACAAACAGATATGATTGTTTCCATTTTATATTTTTCAAAATTTTGATGAGATCAGTTGAGTTTTTCAGAAAGCTGTCCAGTGCAAAAACATGGTATTGCAAGATCTTGTCTATATACATGGACAGATTATTGGTCAATGAGTCAATGCCCGATGTTATTGGTCTCCCTGGAGGCTTGCACTTTGGAGAGATGGTAAAGAAAAGGTATTTTGGGTTCTCTACAAGATAAAAAACGTTTTTCATTCTCATTAATTATCCCTTTTTGTGCTGCTTCCTTTATCATTTTGTTATACGTTTTGGCGAGGTCTGGATAGGGATTTTCATTTATTTCTCTATAGAAATCTCGATCTGATAATATATTATAAGCCTCATTGATATAATTAACATGGTCTTGTACCACTATCCCACCTCCTTTGTCTCCTGGTTTTATCATTCTTTTTGTTGTTCTCACGTTAGGGATTGGATCGCACTTTTCTCATTTTGACTAAGTTCACCCCTGGAATCTAAATTTTCTCTCAGCAAAATATCAGTTTTTAATTCCCTTAATACCAACTCCTGGAAGGTCTCTATGAAGTGTCCTTCACTCTGTGGGGTAAAAAACCTGATTTAAAATTCAGTTCTGGGTGGCAGGATTCATCTATTTTATTAACAAGCGTCTCCTAAAAAAATAGATGAATGCTGCCACCCAGAACTGAATTTTAAATCAGGTTTTTATGGGCACAATTGAAGAAATACATTAAAGAAAATATCATCATAACAGTGGCCTGAAATTGTACAGGAGATTTATCGATGATATCATCATTTGGGACCAGGAGGATGGAGGTATTGAGAGTTTTTTAACGGGAATATGCATTAATTATTGGGGGCTAAAATTTGAACCAAATATCTGGAGGGATTCTATAAACTTTCTAGATCTGACAATTTACATTCGAAATGATCATATACTTACAAAAACACATTTCAAACCTATAGACAGGAATAGTTATGTCCACTATACCAGTGGACATTATGTAAAATGGCTTTGTAGTATACCCCTGAACCAATTCAAACGAGTAAGGAAAAATTGTTCCAATAAGCAGGATTTTCATTCTCACACTGAAGTACTAAAAGAAAGGTTCACCATGCAAAATTATCCCAGGAGATGTATCAAGGATGCTTTTGAGGTCAGTAATTCCATGTCACAATTGCAATTTTTAGAGACAGACACAAAGGAAAGGGATTCGTCAGACATCAAGAATAAATGGCAATACAATGTTATCATGACATATAGCATTGGCATATTTTGTTAATTGACCCCCTTTTGAGTACAATGATTGCTAATAATCCCTCCATCCATAACTTTTAGAAGAGCACCCAGCATAAAGAGCCTATTGGCGCCTAGCCGATTCTGTAATGTTAAGAATGCATGCTGTAAAAGCATCCAAACAGGGGACAAATTTGCCTCTAGTAATTCAAAAGACGTTTTTTCTGTCAAACACAATCTGAATTGTGGGTCTAGTTTTGTAGTCTACTTGATACAATGTCCCTGCAATCTGCAGTGTATTGGAAGAACAACACAGCCCCTCCATCTCCGTTTCAATAAACATAGATCAAACATGAAAAATGGGTTCTTGCAGCATAAAGTGTATCACGCTAGGGATTTTACATTGTTGAAAATTATGCCCATAGATTTAATTACTGAGGATGTCCCTAATAGGTTTGAACCTGCTAAAATATCCGAGACCGCATCTCTAAACACAAGTCCACAATAAGGTGTGGCAATACATTGTTACCTGTCCCTTTCCATTTTATTTCAAAAGGACATAGCATTTCCCAACTTAGGTATCATATCCTCGAACATGTACCATCTATGAGAAAGGGAGGAGACAGAATTAAGCACCTCAAAGAGAGGGAGGCATTTTGGATTTTTACTTTACAGACTCTTGAACCAAAGGGGCTTAATAGGGAGTATGAAGTATTCCATTAATATCCTGCTATTTTGACTTATGGCTTTTCAATGTTCACAATCCTGCTCATCCCAGTGTAATATCTCTCTATTATTTATAGAGTTACCCCTTGTCTTTTACATCCTTATTAGCCCATTGTAGACCTGCCATAATCGTTTTGATTACATCATTATATTTATTTTTATAATGTGCAAGCTTTTTTAAGAAGCTGGTTTCAGTCTATCTTGATCACTCAGAATGAATTCTGAATGTATCCTTTGCTGTTCTCATCTTATAACGCTGATTGCCACTTTTGCAACTGCGCATGCGCAGCTTGTGTTCCACGGCGCGACTTCTTGCGTTCCAAATACAGGAACCAGGAAGTCGCGCCTGGTTTATGTCACTTCCGGTTTCCATAAATACTTGGCAGTGCGCGCTATTCACTGCTCACAGCCCTTCACAGCCCACCACGGCGTACCTGTAAGTATAGAGGCAGCCACATTATGTATTTACTTGTTAGATCTCTTGTCAGCTACATTCAGCATGTGTGCTTTGATTTGTCTGCAGGCTTGCCACATTATATGGGTAAGGCTGGCTTCACATTTGCGTATGGGAAGGCAGCGTATTGCTGCGTTCCCATACGCAGTCAAACGCATGCGCACTGCGTTCCTATGTTTAACATGGGAACGCATGGTGCCTGCGTTTGCTGCGTTCGGGTGCGGATGCGGACGATATCTGCTCCTTCCGGTGTCCAGCGTCCGCACCCGGGACGCAGCATGTTGGGTTTTTTTGTGCGTTTGGGGACCTTGGAAAATCAGCAAGCGTCCCCAAGCGCACAAAAAATGCATTGTCTTCAATGGGTCTGCAGTGTTCAGCGCTTGACAGCGCAGAAGAACGCTGCGAACCCATTGAAAAATCTCCCGGTGGCCGCCGGTGATGTCACAGGAGCTCACCGACGGCCACTGCTGTCCTATTCCTCCCCGCCGCTGGTAATCTGCTAGCGATGTCGTCGGGGAGGAACAGCTGATGTGACAGCTGTTTGAATCTTCCCGCGCCGACATCTCCTCTTGGTGTCGGCGCGGGAAGATTCAAACAGCTGTCAGATCAGCTGTTCTCCCCGCCGACACGTCCCGGAGGTTACCGGCGGCCGGGAGGCGGAGATCTCCGGTGCTGATCTCCGCCCCCTGACAACGCCAATTGGCTGGCCAGCCTGCACAGTGATGTGTCTGCAGGCGGACATTCTCCGCTGCGGACACATCTTTTAGACCCTGCTTTGCACTGCGTATGTGTCTGCATGCCATCAGCATGCAGACACATACGCAAATGTGAAGCCAGCCTAAGAATTCAATGGTGCTTTGTGGATGTATCTATTCCTGATTTCAACATGAGGTAATTAGCCCCCCTTTTTTTGATTATCTTGAAGCGATTGTGTAGCTGTGAGCCACTTTATCTGGAAATACGGATCATTACTTGAAGGTATTTACTTTGTGATTCCCATCAGTTCATTTTCTAGTGCATTATAAACAGTGATTAGTTGGTTTACTGTTATTTCTTCTCTAGATAACCATATTTATACAGCCCTTTCCTGAATTCTTTAATTAGTGCTCACACCTGGAAGTGCTTTAATCCATCACAGGTGGAGATACTCTGGGTAAGGTAGTCAGACATTGTGTTTTTTTAATATTTCTTGTATCCTGTTACTTACAGAATTACTGGTCATAGGACCTGAGTTTCCTTGCGGTATCTTTTATTTATTCATGTTTTTTTCCTTATCAATTTCTTACAGTATCTTATGTCACTCTGATGTTTTGTTGTTCACAACCAGGCAATCAGTAATACTGACACAAGGTATTGGAATTATATTCTCGCATAATAGCCTTTTTTTCACTCCAATATAGGACGTTTGTCCTTGTAGTTTCATGCGGCATTTTTTGTTTATGCGTTATGCTTGTCTATTGCTGTATGTGTTGTTTATTGTTTTTTTGTGTAAAAAAGTTTTTTTTTTTTTAATTTATTGTTAATGAGATGCGTAAAAAATGGCATCAACTGTTCTGTACACTGTAATTCACGAATTTTCTTTCTGTATATTGTTTTGTAGTTGTGAAAATTGAGAAAGGCCTTATGTGGCCGAAAACGTTTTTTCAAGAAAACTTTGACTTGTGTACAAATACCAAATAAAGATTGAGCACTAAAAAGCAATAACATTCATGACTGGACTTATTCACTTTTATTTGGTGTGCCAGGTTTTTGCTACTGTTTATTAGGTTTTTTCACCTGAGCACCCGACCAATATAATAGGTCGAGCTGAGCCTAATCAGATAAATACCTAATAGGTTTGAAGCATTAAATAAAAAGGAGAGGTTCTGAATGTACAAACTAGACACATTAAAACCTAAAGGGCTTAATCCAATAACTGAAGTGATATAGTTGTTATTGTGTTGGAATAATTGACCCTTCGTTTTCATGTGTCATCCTCGTCAGTGTGTGATCTGGATCCCATGTTTGTCTGGAAAACTCCCTGTCTAATTAGCGGCACTCTTCGCTAGATCCACTTATTCTTCGTATTTCTCTGGGAGTAAGGTTTTCAGCTCCTCCTTTAGTTATCTGTAAAACTTTGTTTGTTGCATTCGACAGTTCAAGCATTTGCACCTTCAGTAAATTGGTCCACCCACCCTGTCTTCTTCCTTTTTTGGCTCCCGACCTCCAGCCTTTGTTCGTTCCTCGAAGCAACAAGCAGTAGCTTCTTTCATATTATACACACGTTTTTCCTTTATTATAATCCATTAAAAGAAAGGACACAATTCACTTTGTGTATACACGTTAGCATTCACACTTTTGTCTTATTGTATTCACGGATAGATTGACACAAATTTTTTATTAATTGATATGTAAAAATTAGGATTTTAGGCTTCATTATATCATGGCCAGCAGATGTCCACACACTTGTCGGGTTTAGATCTCTCTCTCCCAATCCTCGGTTTTGAGCTAGTCCAACAGATTTGACAACATAGGGGAAGCTCCTCGGCTCAAATACAACGGGTGTGGGCTAGTAATTTACAGTCTTAAGCACATGGACACTTCACTTGTAACTTCATTTTTTCTGTCACTAAGTATATATTTTTCTACAGACTAAAACACTGTTTTGCATGTTCTCTATTTGGATATTTATGGAATGTGAATATCCATCTACTTGCTATCTTTAAGAACTATTCTCATATATCAGGCACTTATACTATAGCCATGGTCTCCTTCCTCTAGAACACTCTTTAGATGGTGAATGTGCCTTTCTCCATTTTTCCCTTTTTTATCTTGGATCTAGTGATCCTGAGCTGATCATACCCTATATTTTATATATTTTATTCAAATATATTGAACTAGCTGTGAGCCCGATGCGATTGCATCGGGATTCTAGAATCGGTGTATAGTTTATTAAATTAGAGTTTTAAGTAATAATCCTATTATTCCATGATAGATGGCGGCACAATGTTAAAGAATCAGGAATGTAGCATGCATATATACATTATTCATTCAAATTTGACAATAATGCACATAAGACATGATATGTATCTATCAACTACCAATGTTTGTATGGTATATGTCAGTGTAGTACATGTCATGATTCTAAGGCAAGGCTTTTCGTACAGATACTGGCACTGATGTTTTGTACAGATTACGTATATTCAATTTATATATGAATATTAATAATCTATGATTGAGCCAGTACATGTTTCCCCACCAACCACGGGAAGGTAGCCTTACAGCTGGTGGGACCTACTCTACTCTATCCCTAATAATTAATAGTTAGACTCCGTTTAAAGCAGATATATTTTTTGGCTATTTGCAGAAAGTATGGAATTACCAAATACAATTTCTGAACTTGGCACAAAAGGGACTACCTACAGCTCACTTTCAGCAAGTAACATGTAATAAATATGAAACTTGCACTTAGCTTGCAGTAAATACGGCAAGCAGAGCTTTAACAGCTTGACAAAATGCAACCACTAAAAATAAGAGCTAACTGATTTTAGCGATTGAAACTGTCGAAAGCACATGTGCCGCAACTACCGCAAGTAAAGGACAAATTCAATAAACATTTCATGCAACTTACATTAAGAGTACTGTAGGTCACCATTAGGCAGCAAGTGGCAAAATTGTTTTTTTCAAACTAAAAATTCAACAAATAGCAGAATAATTCAGATTTAAAATCAAAATGTCTATTCTTTCCCTATGTGTCTAAATATGTACCTATGTGTCTAAATATGTACCTATGTGTATATATGTATTTATATGTACAGAACACACTTCAAGATACAGATGTGTGTGAACAGCTGTCCCACCCATCTCTTAGGCTGCCTTCAGACTTGCAGATGCATCTGCAGCGTTTTGAAAATGCATCTGCAAGCATGTGCATGCAGACAACAGTCCATATCTTTATAATGGAACACACGGTGTCTGCAGATTCTTGCAGACAGCCGTGCGCAGCCATTCACTCCTATATGTGATCTATGCACAGACAGATGCTTTTGTACAGATCACAGACTCTCCTCCACACCAGGGACGCGACATGTTGCATCCCTGGTGCAGGTGGCATTATGTGATTTGTATGCAGGCATGCGCCTGTGCAGAGATCACATATCAGAGTAAATGGGTGCGCACGGCTGTCTGCAAGCATCTGCACAGACCAAAAGTCCCATTGTAAGGATAGGAGCTGCCGTTTGCATGCAGATGCATCTTTAAAATGCTGCACATGCATTTGCAAGTCTGAAAGCAGCCTTAGCTGTTCACAAAAACCTCACCCTGTGTAAAAAGAAAATGAAATCTCGCAGCAGCTATCCTGCTGAAGCTTCAGGTTCTTATCACTAAATGGAAGCATTTAGATGATACACATCTACAATCTTCAAAAAAAAATGTGTGTTTACATACATATACAATGAAAATTAAAAATAAATTTTCTAAGCTAATAAAGTCATTACTATACATTTTAAATAACTATTTTATATCTAAAAAGTAATTATAATATCTTTATAACAAAACTAATATTTTTGGTATATTTGTATTCCTATACATCTATAGCTAAATTAATTTATTGTAATATTTTTGTTTAATTAGAAAGTAACTATGTATCTAAATGTAATATGTATCTAAAGAATTGAAATTAAAATATTTTTACACTATAATTTTAGAGAAAAGTGAAAATAACGACTATATATCTGAAATAACGTTTATATCTAATAAGTAATTATAATGTCTTTATCTATAATTAAACTAAGTTTTTAGGTATTTTGATCTATTTATATTGATATACATCTATTGCTAAACAAATTAATATAGTAATATTTGTGTCTAATCTAAAAATAACTATGTATCTAAATGTAACATGTATCTAAAGAATTTTAAGTAAAATATTTTTATACACTATATTTTTAGTAAAATTGAACAGTAACAACTATATTTCTTAAATAACTATTTTATATCTAATAACTAATTATAATATCTTTTTCTATAACTAAAATATTATTTTTGGTCTTAATTTTTTTTCTATTCTTATACATCTATGGCTAAACTAATTTATTATAATATTTATGTTTAATTAGAAAGTAACTATATCTAAATCTAATATGTATCTAAAGAATTTAAAATAAAATATTAGAGAGATTATTTTGAGTAAAGAGTATTTCACTACTGGGCAGCAATTTGACTTGAATGGGTGTATCCAGCACTTTCACCTTAACATTGCATCGTGATTTCACTTGTGAAAAATCCACATATAACTGTCCATGTCCAAAAACTGTTTGTGACAAAAAAATCCCTACTTTCTTCAGTGTATGGCCTTGGGATTTGTTGATGCTCATGGCAAAAGTAGACTTCACGGGAAATTGTTGACGTCTTAACTTGAAAGGTAAGGCAGTCTCTGATGGAGATAAATAAATCTTTGGAATAAACACCACATTTCCTTCTGCAGACCCAGAACTGACTTTTGCTTGAATGAGATTGTCAAGCAAAGTGATGACAATGAAGCGATTCCCATTGCAAAGACCTTTTATGCTGTTAAAGGTGCGCAAAAGCATGACAATGGTACCAATGTGTAATTTGAGGCGATGATAAGGCATTCCCATTGGTGTGAGTGAATTTAAAAATTCCACTGGATATTGGTCTGAATCTTCAGTCTGAATGGAATCATCACTAATGTACTCAGTGTATTCAGCAGCAATGCAATCCATAACCTGAGAGTTCACCATTTCCACATGGACATTTTTAGGACAAAGATTGTCATGTGATGCAGCAATGTGAATGCTTTCATTGTTATATCCATCATGTATGTAAATGTAATATATATCTAAAGAATTTAAAATAAAATATTCTTATAGGCAATATTTTTTGTAAAGACTTTTTCTGAATGAGGCAGCAACTTTCCTTGAATGGGTGTATACAGTACTTTCACCTTAACAATACATCTTCTTTTCACTCGTGAAAAAGCCACATATAACTGTCCATGTCCAAAAATGGGTTGTGGGGCAAAAAATCCCTACTTTCTCCACTGTTTGGTCTTGGGATTTTTTGATGGTCATGGGAAAAGTAGACTTCACGGTAAATTGTCGATGTCTTAACTTAAAAGGTAAGGCAGTCTCTGATGAAGATAAATCAATCCTTGAAATAAACACCACATTTCCTTCTGCAGACCCAAAACTGATTTTTGCTTGAATGAGATTCTCAAACAAAGTGATCACAATGAAGCGATTCCCATTGCAAAGACCTTTTATGCTGTTAAAGGTGCGCAAAAGCATGACAATGTTACAAATTTGTAATTTGAGGCGATAAGGCATTCCCATTGGTGTGAGTGAATTTAAAAATTCCACTGGATATTGGTCTGAATCTTCAGTCTGAATGGAATCATCACTAATGTACTCAGTGTATTCACCAGCAATGCAATCCATAACCTGAGAGTTCACCATTTCCACATGGACATTTTTAGGACAAAGATTGTCATGTGATGCAGCAATGTGAATGCTTTCATTGTTATATATTACATTTATATACATGATGGATATATCTAAAGAATTTAAAATAAAATATTTTTATAGACAATATTTTTTGTAAAGACTTTATCTGAAAGAGGTAGCAACTTTCCTTGAATGGGTGTATGCAGTACTTTCACCTTAACAATACATCTTCTTTTCACTCGTGAAAAAGCCACATATAATTGTCCATGTCCAAAAATGGGTTGTGAGGCAAAAAATCCCTACTTTCTCCAGTGTATGGCCTTGGGATTTGTTGATGGTCATGGCAAAAGTAGACTTCACGGGAAATTGTCGATGTCTTAACTTAAAAGGTAAGGCAGTGTATGATGGAGATAAATCAATCCTTGGAATAAACACCACATTTCCTTTTGCAGACCCAGAACTGACTTTTGCTTGAATGAGATTGTCAAACAAAGTGATCACAATGAAGCAATTCCCATTGCAAAGACCTTTTATGCTGTTAAAGGTGCGCAAAAGCATGACAATGGTACCAATGTGTAATTTGAGGCGATGATAAGGCATTCCCATTGGTGTGAGTGAATTTAAAAATTCCACTGGATATTGGTCTGAATCTTCAGTCTGAATGGAATCATCACTAATATACTCAGTGTATTCACCAGCAATGCAATCCATAACCTGAGAGTTCACCATTTCCACATGGACATTTTTAGGACAAAGATTGTCATGTGATGCAGCAATGTGAATGCTTTCATTGTTATATCCATCATGTATGTAAATGTGATATATATCTATAAGAATATTTTATTTTAAATTCTTTAGAGAATATTTTTTGTAAAGACTTTTTCAGAATGAGGCAGCAACTTTCCTTGAATGGGTGTATGCAGTACTTTCACCTTAACAATACATCTTCTTTTCACTCATGAAAAAGCCTCATATAACTGTCCATGTCCAAAAATGAATTGTGGGGCAAAAAATCCCTACTTTCTCCAGTGTTTGGCCTTGGGATTTGTTGATGGTCATGGCAAAAGTAGACTTCACGGTAAATTGTCGATGTGTTAACTTAAAATGTAAGGCAGTCTATGATGGAGATAAATCAATCCTTGAAATAAACACCACAATTCCTTCTGCAGACCCAGAACTGACTTTTGCTTGAATGAGATTGTCAAACAAAGTGATCACAATGAAGCGATTGCCATTGCAAAGACCTTTTATGCTGTTAAAGGTGTGCAAAAGCATGACAATGGTACCAATGTGTAATTTGAGGCGATGATAAGGCATTCCCATTGGTGTGAGTGAATTTAAAAATTCCACTGGATATTGGTCTGAATCTTCAGTCTGAATGGAATCATCACTAATGTACTTAGTGTATTCACCAGCAATGCAATCCATAACCTGAGAGTTCACCATTTCCACATGGACATTTTTAGGGCAAATATTGTCATGTGATGCAGCAATGTGAATGCTTTCATTGTTATATCCATCATGTATGTAAGTGTAATATATATCTAAAGAATTTAAGATAAAATATTCTTATAGACAATATTTTTAGTAAAGACTTTTTCAGAATTAGGCACCAACTTTCCTTGAATGGGTGTATCCAGCACTTTCACCTTAACATTACATCTTCTTTTCACTCGTGAAAAAGCCACATATAACTGTCCATGTCCAAAAACGGGTTCTGGCAAAAAAATCCCTACTTTCTCCAGTGTTTGGCCTTGGGATTTGTTGATGGTCATGGCAAAAGCAGGCTTCAAGGGAAATTGTCGACGTCTTAACTTGAAAGGTAATCCAGTCTCTGATGGAGATAAATCAATCCTTGGAATAAACACCACATTTCCTTCGGCAGACCCAGTAATGACTTTTGCTTGAATCAGATTGTCAAACAAAGCAATGACAATCAAGCGAGTCCCATTGCAAAGACCTTTTCTGCTGTTAAAGTTGCGCAAAAGCATGACAATGGTACTGATTTTTAATTTGAGGCGATGAGAAGGCATTCCCGTTGGTGTGAGTGAATTCAAAAATTCCACTGGATATTGATCTGGATCTTCAGTCTCATCAGGATCAATGGAATCATCACTAATGTATTCAGTGTATTCACCAGCAATGCAATCCATGACCTTAGAGTTCACCATATCCACATGGTCATTTTTAGGGCAAAGAATGGCATGTGATGCAGCAATCTGAATGCTTTCATTGTTATCTACATCAATGACAATGTTTTCACCAAATATAGCAAGAATGATTGAGCCAGTGCAGATCATGTCTTGTGGGATTTCAATGGTATCGTCTCCAAGGTTGAAATCATTGGACAATTCACCATTTCCCAGTTGAAGTAACCAACGGCTATAATCAGGATCAATGGAGCGCATATTGTTGAAGAGTGGCAATTGAGTGAAAAGCTGCCATTGTCGTGAGTATTTAATACAACTCTCTATAATGTCAGTTCTTGTACCATGTGGGATGATAGGCAGACACTGTCGAAAGTCTCCTCCCAGAACAATGACTTTCCCTCCAAAAGGTGTTGTATTTTTCTTGGAGATATCTGTTGTCATGACATCCCGTAAAAGTTGATCTATCACATGCAATGCATATTTAGATAACAGAGTGGACTCGTCAATAATGAAAAGTTTGGTACTTTTCAAATGTTGTGCGGCATCTGTATCATTTTTAATCCTTGAAACGGAAGTTTCATTGATTGGAATTGGTATTCCGTAAAGTGAATGGATGGTTCTTCCTCCTTGCAGTAAGTTAGCTGCAATCCCTGTACTGGCTGCAGGTGAGACAATTTCGCCTTCTCCTCTTAGTTCATGAATTAATAAATCATACAGATATGTTTTGCCACTGCCACCTGGACTGTCAATGAAAAAGCACTTAGGTTGTCCACTTCTATCGTGTAAAGCTTGATTGATCGCATCATAGGCCAAAAGTTGTTGGTCATTTAAAGTAGCTTTCATTTGCTGAGCTCTTCTTAACTCATCATCCTTGTTGTATAGTGGAGCGATGTATGGCTTTCTTTTTGGTCGTGGTAGATTAAAATCAGTAAAAGTTTTGCCATGAAATTTTAGAATAGTTTGGACATCAGTCATAGCATATCCTTCACAATTCTCACACTCCTCAGTGTTGGAGTGATATGCATGGCAGTAGTCTTGGATAAAGTCTTGTTTAAATTCTTTCCACAACTCCAATGGATGAGCTGGAGGACCAAAAATACATATATATGCGAACATATCACGAAGCTGTGCAGGCATGTTGAGAACACAGGCATCCAATAAAGTATTTCTCCAAACAGTGTCATCGAAGAGCAATCCAAGGGCTAATGCTGCCTCTTTGAAAGTTGGGTATGTCACTTCATTAACAGTCTTAATGTTGTCAAAACTTGTTGCTCCTTTGACATGCAGTAACAACAACCTTAAATAGTACCGTTCTTGATCTTTCATACTAACAGTATACATTCTTCCAATCACTGAAGAACCTCCTCGCTTTCTAACTTCCCATGCACCTTCTTTCCAAACATAGTGCTCTGGAATTTGGCGGTAGAAGTAATCATGAGCATGCGGGTTACTCTCATTCAGCTCAAAGTAGCCCATCAGAGTAGATTTTCTGTGCATTGTGTAACTGATGTCGTCAACAGAGTCATCCTCATGAAAATAAAGCGGTTGAGAATGTGGGAGATGTACGGCCAGGCGAATAATGGAGTGCGATTGTCTATGCATCGGGTAAGCAAATATTCGCCAAGCTGCCTCCGGTGCACTCACGTATCTTGAATCCATGAATTGATGTGTTTCATCATGGTGGATATTGGTTTGGCAAATTTCAAGATTGGCTTTATCATGTCCTTTGTAGACATATTTGAATAGGTATTTTACACTTTGAATGGAAGCACATACCTCAACATTAATATGACACTTGTATGTTAATAGTAGGTAAGGGTTATAGGGAACAACCCAAGAATTATCAATCATCTTTGAACGGATTTGAAAGGATGATCCTTCCTTTCTTTGATAAGTAGGGTATGCATCCTTAGCTATGAGTGTTCTTGGTTGGAAATCTTTAGGAAAACCTTTCTTACACTTGCCAAGATCCATACATGGAGAATTGGGGTTGTGTTGACCACAGGGTCCATGAATCATGTGTTGCATCACAATGTCATGGAGCAGAGGGTATTCTTCTGGATCAGGGATTTCAGCCCAAACTATATTATCCACTTCAACCTCAGTTCTTAGTTTGGATTTGCTATCCAGAATGATCAAAATATGAGCGTGTGGTAGGCCACGCTTTTGGAATTCAATCACATGAACCATTGCACAAACTTTGCCAAATAATCCAGTGTTAATTTCTTTTAATAGGGCTTCCAGTTTAATTCTGAAGACACGGGCCACTAAATCAGGTCTAAGTTCCACACGCTGCCATGGCTCTAAATTGTTTGTAATCTCCCTCCATTTAGGATTACAGGTCATGGTTACAAAAAGATCTGGTCGTCCAAATTTAGTCACAATAGCCATGGCATCCTGATAGCGTTGCTGCATGTTTCTGGGACTGCCTTCAAAAGAAGATGGTAAAATGACCGTCTTGCCAATGGGAATACCTTTCTCAACAGATTGTTTCAGAAGATGTTCCTGGAGTACGCAATAATCCTCCACTTTTAAATCCTTTTGATGATGACGGATAAAATTTAAGCGATTAGCCTCGATTTTCACATACGCATCCACTAAGTACTGCTGTGTTAGTTTGCCACCATTCAGGACAGGATTGAACTGATTCCGTACAGACAGCAAATAGCAGTAATACTGGAGCTGTGTAACCCGGAGTTGACTTTTGCCTTGATGCTTGAGTCCCTCATGCCAGCCTTGTTCTCCATGAGGAAAAAATAAAGGATAGAGTAATGCATCTAAATTGCTGTGTAGAATACTGACTTGCTGTGTTTTTGGGGCCAAGGGGTTATTTGGATCAGGTTTCAAATGAATTAAAATGTCTCTATTGAATGGGGCTCTCCATCAGCATTTTCAAAGACCACAGCAACTTCATTGGCAGTAGGATTGTTATAGCGTCTCGGGTCTTGGCCTCTGTCTTGTTTAATGGCCATGATAATATTTGGCATTTTTGTGCCATGTTCTACTGCCTTCTGTTCTTCTTCTAATTCAACTTGACGTAGCATTTTGTAGGCCGAAACAAAGGGATTAATATTATCCAATTGAAGAGCAATGATACTCATTAAAGTAGGATTACATTTAACATTTTCTGGAGACTGTAGCCGTTGGTCTGTAGCGCTTAGAGTATCTAAAATGTACAGTTGTGCATATGCTGGAGTTTGATCTTGAGCAGGATGGAGTGTTCCAGTGCGATGATAAATTTGCCCATGAATACGAAAGCAGTATGGTCCATGTCCAGGAGGTAGAGAAACAGGGGCACCCATGGAGGCAAAAGCAAAAGAACTATTAATGCTCCTTATATTCTCCATCAAATTTTGACTGTACTCACTCTCTCCTTTCAGCAGGCGTTGGAACACGTGCGGGTATTGAGGTAATGGTACCTTTACTTTTCCCTTGTGGCAACAAAGAGTAAACTGTTGATCTGATGGTCGTTCAGCAGTAAAATGTCGAGCCTCACAATGTTCACATATTACATTCATGAAACCACAGAAATGTTCTACAATAACATGATCCTGATCAATAAATCCCCTTTGATGTAGGAGAGGTGAATAGAATAAACGTAGAAGTTTATTATGTAATCCTACATAAATGAGACGTGGAAGGGATGTAGATTCCAAACATTCAATAAATGAAGAAGTGGAATATATATTCCGTTCTGCCTGTTGCAATATAGAAGTGGAAGAAGAAGTTTGGCGTTCTTCACGACGTAATGTAGCCAAATGGGCCAAGTGGACTTGTCTAGATGTAGGAGATTCTGTATCTTGACGCATCTGTCTTTTCCTTTTAAGCCTCAAAATTTTACACTGTTTGCTGTATGGCGTCTCCTCAGCACAGTGTTTTCGTTTTGATGTGGCCTTGCGATGCAGTAAAGGCTGTTCAGTTGTAGTCAAGATTGTAGAAGAAGAGGTGGCAGCAGTCTGAGCATCAGACAAAGAGGTGGCAGCAGTCTGAGCATCAGACAAAGAGGTGGCAGCAGTCTGAGCATCAGACAAAGAGGTGGCAGCAGTCAGAGCATCAGACAAAGAGGTGGCAGCAGTCAGAGCATCAGATGAAGAGGTGGCAGCAGTCTGAGGATCAGACGAAGAGGTGGAAGCAGTCTGAGGATCAGACGAAGAGGTGGCAGCAGTCTGAGGATCAGACGGATCTCCTGCAGGCATTAACTTTTTCTGTTTGCGTCGTTGAGGCAGAGGCATTGATTTTTTGCCTAATCGTTCTGTCCTTCCTTCTAAAGACTGTATTGAAAGGGGTGTTTTCAAAGCAGACTTTTCCTTGTCCAAGGGAAGTCGTCTTTCTTCAGAACTCTCCTCCACACCCTTCTTGCGCATACGCACAGACACCTTGCGAACCTTTCCTTTTTTGATTTCCATTGAGGTAATGGGAGGTGTTAAAGGCAGTTCACTTGGTAGAATGTCAGTACACGAAGAGGCTGGAGTAGCATCTGTGTCAGACGGTTCTTCAGTGACTGGAATGTTTGTTTGTTTGCATGTGGAACGCGCAGTCATGGCTCTTGTTTCCATTAGTTGGCTTGTTTTTTCAGGAGACACTTCCGAAATACGTGTATGTAAAGCAGTCTTCGCAGCATCCAACCGAAAACGTCTCAGTGGAGAAGAGAGTTTAGCAAACCGTTTGAGTTTAGCAGCCTTAGCCCTATCTAACCGAATACGTCTCTCTGCAGAAGTCTCATTTGCAATACGTTTGGCGTAAGCAGCCTTAAGACGATGTAAGCGAATACGTCTCCTTTCTAAGGTCTCTTCAGCAAAGCGTTTCGCCTTAGCAGCCTTATCACTATCTAAGCGAAGACACCTCTCTTCTGAAGTCTCCTTTGCAGTACGTTTCGCCTTAGCAGCCTTACGCAGATGTAACCGAAGACGTTTCTCTTCCACACTCTCCTCTGCAATGCGTTTAGCTTTAGCAGCCTTATCACGATCTAACCGAAGACGTCTCTCTTCCAAAGTCTCGTCTGCACGCTTCTTCTTAGGTGTAGATGCAGCCTCCTTGGCAAGAGTGATATTTTGTGTTGGAGAGCTCATCTTAGTAAGAATAAGCAGTGTTTGAAATCCAAAATGAGCTAGAGTGTGTTAGTTAAGGAACCAATGAATAATAACTGTGTAAACATACAAAAACAATAAAACAAAAGTATGTATTTCCAAAACCTGTTAGAATGAAATGATAGACTTCTTTAAAGTAACAAACAAAGATGTAATGATGTTTACTGTATGGAATATTGAATGGAAATGAGTGTGTTAAAATTCTTTAAAAACTGCCGTGAAGGCAAAACAAATGGATGTAATGGCCCTTTCCGATATGCGGTATGAAAGCAAATGTTCAACATTGTAATAAAAGCGTTAATACAACCAGGATGACGTCAATTTCTGCATAACCACCAGCAAGGTTGTTGTTGCATAAGGTGTTGAAAAATGGCACAGTTAGGGTTAATTTTTACCAAGAAGTGAAGGTTTTGGTATAATAGCAGAAGTAGTTATTTTTATTTTTGTTGGTGGAGTAGGGGAAAGAGCGTCCTTAACGTGAAGTATGAAATGGCAGAATGTGACAAAGCAGGGTGAAAAAACAAATAAAGCAACTTGCGTATGAGATATTGAAAGAGGCAGGTCAATGTAAAAAGTAACGTAAATGCGGTGATGTAGTGTAACGTTACGCACTGCAGCCCTGGTGACAGGTATGGAGAAGTTGCATTTAAAATTTAAATCTTAGCCCATGTTATGGAAGTATGTAAATGTGCATATACAATGGACATATGAAAGGGGACCCAGTCAGTAATAGAGTGTAAAATATTAGGTATGTAAAAGTAGTTAATGTCCTACTGGGATGACAGGGACTTTGACATGAGCGTTAATTTCAAATAGCATCATAACCGTTGGAAAAACAGCATCTGGCACATGTGGCGCATAGCCACAGCATAACTGCAGGACCTGCAGGCGGTTACGTGAATCCCCATAGTCATTATAATCGCCTTAATAGTCAGTATCTATTTATTTGCAGCAGGTGCAGCAATTTGTGTTTTGCAGTTGTGGCAGGTGCTGTATGGAAAAAAAACGGAGGGTGACCGCGCTTTTTATGGTGGCGGGACCTGCGGCAAGTTCCCCTATACTTACAATGGGGATTAGCGGAACAACACCGCAAGTGCAGCAGTTATGCGGTGGCAATGCAGCAAACAGATCTGATGCTATTCTGTCAGCACTTCTGGCGCGATTTCAAATAACCGCTGATGTGAACTGGGCAGGTAGCATTACCACCAAACTGTTAAATATAAGACAGGTAGTAGTGCTACAAAGTAATGACTATGAAAAATATTACAAATTAACATATAATGGGTTAACGTACTCGTAACCGTGTGATGACTGACTCCAAACTCCAAAAAAAAATCAAAGAGCCTGTAAGAAGTTAATATAGCATTGACACGCATAAAAAATACTGGACGATTAATAAAAATAAAAATAGTATTAAAGTATTTAGTAATGAAATGCCAGTAGTAGACCACATAGTGACATAGACAGTGAATAGGCAAAACAATAGAAGACGTTAATGTACCACTTACATCCTGTAAAATAGTGTGGATGATAAAATAAATTACAAATCGTATAGAAGAGTTTAAATTGCAAAATGTCATGAGTACAGCACCTAGTAACACAGTTAATGAATAGCAAACCGAAAGTAGGGGGTTAATGTAGCATTTCGAACCCTATAAAACATAGTGTCGGAAAACAAAATGGCAAATGGCATAGAAGAGGATAATGTATAAATGGCCTTAGTGGACCACATAGTGAGATAGCAAGTGCGGCAGAAATAGAATAGAACGGGTTAGTGTACAAATTGCCTTAGAGGCCTTTCACATCAGCTCTTTCGATAAAATTGCGGTAGATGGAGTGAAAAAAATGCATCTGCTGCGATAGGGACATTAACATTGCACTTGCGGGGCGGTAGCGGTAATCCCTATAGAAAGCATAAGGGGCCTTGCGGCAGGTGCGGTTTTGCACTTGCGGCAAGTGTTGCCAGAAAAAAAAACGAACTTGCGGCATCTGCCGCAAGTGTTCCTATAGTTTCTATGGGGATTCCCGCAACTGCGCCGCAAGTGCAAGGTTTAATCGGCAATCGCAGCAGATGGTTTTTTTTAATCACTTGTGGGGTGAAGTTGTAAAATCGCAGATGTCCAGCACATAGTGACACAGTTATTGAATAGCAAACAGAATAGAAGGGGTTAATGTATGAGTTTAAACCCTATAAAATAGTCATGGTGCAACTAAAATAGAAAAGACATAGAAGAGGTTAATGTAAAAATGTCCTTAGTACAGCAGATAGTGAGATAGCAAGTGGAGCACTAATAGAATAGAATGGGTTAATATAAAAAAGGCCGTAGTACAGCACATACTGAGATAGGCAGTGTAGCAGTAATAGAATAGAAAGGGTTAATAATAAAATGGCCGTAGTACAGCAAATAGTGAGATAAGCAGTGTAGCACTAATAGAATAGAAAGGGTTAATATAAAAATGGCCGTAGTACAGCACATAGTGAGATAGGCAGTGTAGCAGTAGTAGAATAGAAAGGGTTAATATAAAAATGGCCGTAGTACAGCAGATCGTGAGATACGCAGTGTAGCACAAATAGAATGGAAGGGGTTAATATTAAGATGGGCTTAGTACAGCACATAGTGAGATAGGGAGTGTAGCACTAATAGAAAAGAAAGGGTTAATATTAAAATGGCCGTAGTACAGCACATAGTGAGATAGGCAGTGTAGCACTAATAGAATAGAAGGGGTTAATTAAAAAATGGCCGTAGTACAGCACATACTGAGATAGGCAGTGTAGCACTAATAGAATAGAAAGGGTTAAAATAAAAATGGCCGTAGTACAGCACATACTGAGATAGGCAGTGTAGCACTAATAGAATAGAAAGGGTTAATATTAAAATGGCCGTAGTACAGGACATAGTGAGATAGGCAGTGTAGCACTAATAGAATAGAAAGAGTTAATATTAAAATGGCCGTAGTGCAGCACATAGTGAGATACGCAGTGTAGCACTAATAGAATAGAAGGGGTTAATATTAAAATGGCCGTAGTACAGCACATAGTGAGATACGCAGTGTAGCACTAATAGAATAGAAAGGGTTAATATAAAAAAGGCCGTAGTACAGCACATAGTGAGATAGTCAGTGTAGCACTAATAGAATAGAAGGGGTTAATATAAAAAAGGCCGTAGTACAGCAGATAGTGAGATAGGCAGTGTAGCACTAATAGAATGGAAGGGGTTAATATTAAGATGGGCTTAGTACAGCACATAGTGAGATAGATTCTATTTGTACTACAATTGCTAAGGGGTTAATGTGAAAATGGCCTTAGTACTGCACATAGTGAGATAGCAAGTGGAGCACTAATAGAATAGAAGGGGTTAATATAGTATGAAAAAAAGAGGGCACTATGGTGAAATGTAGCTGATATTTAATTAGTATAAAGAAGGGGTTAATATAAGCCTAGGCATTAGGAATATATAGTCTGATGTGAGATTGTACTGTGAAAACAGCTTTTTCACTTTTACATTGTTAACAAATTCAAATTTCGCGCTCTAAGATGGCGGACGCGAAAAGTTCATTCATAAAATGGCGGTAGACTTCAGCCGCGGTGTGATTGGGCAGCGAAAACTTCATAAACATGGCGCCGTGAATCCGGTTGGTCGGCGCTATTGTGTGAAGATGCCGCTGCCCAATCACAACTCAGCGGGGCGGAGCTACAGACTTCCAGCCGGCCGAACGGCATATCCGAAAATCGCACCAGGCGCTCGGCAAGAAAAGTTGCGAAGTCCCCGGTGTGCGCTGACCAATCGGAATCAAAGCGCCATAAACAACAACCAATCACAATCGCGCCTCATTTCTCAATGGATGTCTATGGGAAGTCGGCATCCAATGAGAATCGCGGCGCGAATTTTGAAAATGCACGGAACTTTCCTTGCCGAGCGCCTGGTTCGATTTTCGGACACGGCGTCCGGGAGACTGGAAGTCTATAGTTCCGCCCCGCTGAATTGTGATAGGACAGCGGCATCTTCACACAATAGCGCCGACCAACCGGATTAACGGCGCCATGTGTATGAATTTCCGCTGGCCAATCACACCGCGGCTGGCGTGTAGCAGCATTTTATGAATGAACATTTCGCGTCCGCCATATTACAGCGGCGAGTTGTACGGTCGGCGCCTGAATGCGTGTTCGGACACAGCGGTCTCATAGACCGCGGAGGCCGCTAGAAGCGCCGAAATTTGCGCTTGTAGCGCAGAAGTCGGCGCTTGCAGCGGCGAAGTGTCCGAACAGTGGCGGACGCTCCATGCAGCGGCGATTGGCGCTGCATGGCGCAAAATAGTAAAAGTGGTGAAAAATAAAGATAGTAAAAGAGGTGAAAATAAAACTCCACATCAGGACTATAGGCTCTGATGTGAAAAGGTAGATTGTCCAAAGGATATCTTAGCTGATCAATGGTAGATCCCGATCCGGCGCTTGCTTCCCGACGTCCCGCACGAAGGATGGATATCTCGGCTCAAATGTAGTCGAACAGACGGTCCAGCGGTAGCTTCTCGTTGTCCTTGAAAGACCCTCACGAAGGATGTTTTTCTTGGCAGAAATATAATCCAACAGATAGTCCAGCGGTAGGTTCTCGTTCTCCCCACAAAGAGGATTCAAAGAGGTTGAAGATTCAAAATTGCCGCTATAAATAAGCGGGCTTATCTGATTGGAGGGCGGCAACTTCAGAAAGCTGGCGCCATGAATGTGATTGGTCGCTATGTATTTTCAAAAAAGGCGCGGCGATTTTGATTGGACGGCGCCTTCCATATAGAGATAGATAGAATAGATAGACAAAGGAGGCGATTTTCAGGCCGAGCCCCTGGTTCTATTTCCGGGCAGGCGACTCGGCTCAGAGGCATCATTCGACGGGGCCGGAAACTTGCAATCAGCGATTCGCGGCGATAGGTAGCGTATTACCAACGACTCGCAATCATTGCGAGTCGTTGGTAAGACGCGACCAATGTCCGCGAACCGCTGAATGTGAGCTTGCGGCCCCATGGAACGACGAAAAAGAGCCGACTCCCGTGACCGAAAATAGACGCAGGGGCCCGGCAATAAAATGGCCGAGACACCGCTATGTATGTGAATAGGAAGTGAGGTGCTCTTTTCATTGGGCGGTAATTCGAGCTGACTTCCTATAGACATACATTAGCGGTATGTCGGAAAATATATGGCCGGCCTTGTGGTTGTATTTTCGGACACGTGGGTAGGATATTTTCGGTAAAAATTTTTTTTATTTGTGTATGTATGTATGTTGATTTTTATGTATTTTTAAATGTATATTTGTAAATAGATATAGGTAGGTAGATAGATCATAAAAAGAATCCAAAATAAAAAAAAAAAAAATTTTTTTGTTGTTTTTTATTATTATTTTTAATTGAATTATTTATAATTTTTTATTATGTTTGTTATAATTTTTTAATAATTTTTTAATTTATTTTTTTTATTATTAAATTTATTATTTAGGCTCAGACAGAGTTTTCATTCATGTCCGCTGAAATTTTATTATTTTTTAATCATTTTTTAATTATTTTTTTTATTATTAAATGTATTATTTAGACTGAGACACAGTTTTCATTCAGGTCCGCTGAAATTTTATTATTTTTTAATTATTTTTTAATTATTTTTTTTATTATTAAATTTATTATTTAGACTGAGAGACAGTTTTCATTCAGGTCCGCTGAAATTTTATTATTTTTTAATTATTTTTTAATTATTATTTTTATTATTAAATTTATTATTTAGACTGAGACAGAGTTTTCATTCAGGTCCGCAGAAATTTTATTATTTTTTAATTATTTTTTTTATTATTAAATTTATTATTTAGACTGAGAGACAGTTTTCATTCAGGTCCGCTGAAATTTTATTATTTTTTAATTATTTTTTAATTATTATTTTTATTATTAAATTTATTATTTAGACTGAGACAGAGTTTTCATTCAGGTCCGCAGAAATTTTATTATTTTTTAAATATTTTTTAATTATTTTTTTTATTATTAAATTTATTATTTAGACTGAGACAGAGTTTTCATTCAGGTCCGCTGAAATTTTATTATTTTTTAAATATTTTTTAATTATTTTTTTTATTATTAAATTTATTATTTAGGCTGAGACACAGTTTTCATTCAGGTCCGCTGAAATTTTATTATTTTTTAATTATTTTTTAATTATTTTTTTATTATTAAATTAATTTGTTCGCATTGAAATACATTAGCGGTGTGTCGGCGATTTTATGGCCGCCGACCTGGTTCTATTTGTCGGCCCTAAAATCGCGGACACACCGCTAATGCATGTCTATGGGCAGTGAGCTCGAATTCTGATTGGTCTGCGTCCAATCCGAAATCGGGCGGACTGCCCATAGAGATGCATTAGCGGTGTGTCGGCGATTTTAGGGCCGACAAACAGAACCAGGTGGCCGGGCATAAAATCGCCGACACACCGGTAATGTATGTCAATGGGAAATGAGGGGCTCTTCTGATTGGCTGAGGGCAGTAAAGAGCGACCAATCAGAAGAGCCCCAGACATGTCATTGACATAGAATGGTGGATTTGTCGTCCATTCTATGTTAATGATAAGTGAAGAGGACGTAGGAGCTGGAAAGAAGACAGAAGATCCCCGGGGCCGGAAGAAGAGGCGGAGATGGCGGAAAGAAGAGAGAAGACCCCCGGGGCCGGAGGAAGAGGACTTGTGGATCGGACGGACGATCAGATGACTAAGAAGGCATGTGAGTGATCGACGGGGAGGTTAGGGTAGGGGACGGCGAGGGCTTCGGGTGTAGGGCTTTAGGTGTTAGCGACAGCGGCGGGAGCTTAGGAGGCGGCGGGGCTTAGAGGGTAGGGGGTTAGGTGCGACGGGGCTTACGGGATAGGGGCATAGGTGCAGCAGGTCGGGGCTTAGGGTGTAGGGGTGCGGCGGTGTTAGCGACAGCGGCGGGCATAGGTGGGGCGGGTCGGGGCTTAGGGTGTAGGGGTGCGGCGGTGTTAGCGACAGCGGCGGGCATAGGTGCGGCGGGTCGGGGCTTAGGGTGTAGGGGTGCGGCGGTGTTAGCGACAGCGGCGGGCATAGGTGCGGCGGGTCGGGGCTTAGGGTGTAGGGGTGCGGCGGTGTTAGCGACAGCGGCGGGCATAGGTGCGGCGGGTCGGGGCTTAGGGTGTAGGGGTGCGGCGGTGTTAGCGACAGCGGCGGGCATAGGTGCGGCGGGTCGGGGCTTAGGGTTTAGGGGTGCGGCGGTGTTAGCGACAGCGGCGGGCATAGGTGCGGCGGGTCGGGGCTTAGGGTGTAGGGGTGCGGCGGTGTTAGCGACAGCGGCGGGCATAGGTGGGGCGGGTCGGGGCTTAGGGTGTAGGGGTGCGGCGGTGTTAGCGACAGCGGCGGGCATAGGTGGGGCGGGTCGGGGCTTAGGGTGTAGGGGTGCGGCGGTGTTAGCGACAGCGGCGGGCATAGGTGCGGCGGGTCGGGGCTTAGGGTGTAGGGGTGCGGCGGTGTTAGCGACAGCGGCGGGCATAGGTGCGGCGGGTCGGGGCTTAGGGTGTAGGGGTGCGGCGGTGTTAGCGACAGCGGCGGGCATAGGTGCGGCGGGTCGGGGCTTAGGGTGTAGGGGTGCGGCGGTGTTAGCGACAGCGGCGGGCATAGGTGCGGCGGGTCGGGGCTTAGGGTTTAGGGGTGCGGCGGTGTTAGCGACAGCGGCGGGCATAGGTGCGGCGGTTCGGGGCTTAGGGTGTAGGGGTGCGGCGGTGTTAGCGACAGCGGCGGGCATAGGTGCGGCGGGTCGGGGCTTAGGGTGTAGGGGTGCGGCGGTGTTAGCGACAGCGGCGGGCATAGGTGGGGCGGGTCGGGGCTTAGGGTGTAGGGGTGCGGCGGTGTTAGCGACAGCGGCAGGCATAGGTGCGGCGGGTCGGGGCTTAGGGTGTAGGGGTGCGGCGGTGTTAGCGACAGCGGCAGGCATAGGTGCGGCGGGTCGGGGCTTAGGGTGTAGGGTGCGGCGGTGTTAGCGACAGCGGCGGGCATAGGTGCAGCGGTCGGGGCTTTGCGGCGGGAGCTTAGGAGTCGGCGGGGCGGGGTAGTGGCTTAGGGCGGCAGGGGGCTGTAGTGTACAGCGCGATGGTATACTACAGTCCCATGGCGCTTATGGGCATGGGACTGTAGTATACTATAGCGGTGTAGAGTACAGCAGCGGCGTGGTAGTGTGTTAGAGCGGCAGGGGGTTGTAGTGTACAGCGCGATGGTATACTACAGTCCCATGGCGCTTATGGGCATGGGACTGTAGTATACTATAGCGGTGTAGACTACAGTAGTATGGGCTTCTGTGGCTTGCTTTGTTAGCGACTCGCAATGCCCGCTTCGCGGGCATTGCTTCGCAAATCTGCAACGACTCGCAATGCCCGCTTTGCGGGCATTGCTTCGCGGGTCGCCGTGGCCGCTATGCGGCCACGGACAGAGTCCAGGAGATGAAACCTGGACTCGCTAACAAAGCCACCGGAAGTTGCGCCGCTCCGACGGAGGTCGCTACGGCAATTATATAATAGATACGATTATATTTGGTATGTTTGTAGCAATTATGTGATTTTAAATGAATTTTTAAGCATTTCTACTAGTTTTCCATTTGATTGTTATGGGTGCTAGCTAGTATGTATACTAGTCCAGCAAATAAATATTATCTTTTTATAGAATTAGCTAGATAAATAATTATAAAAAAGGGATAAGGTTATATATATTTAAACATTTTGTTTTCTAATATATATCCAGGATAGCTATATTTCCTTTACGTAGGCACGCAAACTGGATATACACAAGAACTATTCTGGTGTAGTGGGTAAGAATACTGTTCAGATTGAGAATTGAACCCAATATATAATGTTTGAGTCCTAGCACACTCAGATCTACTTTGCCAAATGTTATCTATTTTTTATATATTTGTTCATTTTTATTATGCAGTTTCCTCAGGTTTACAATGAAAATTTAAATTCTTGTAAAATCATTGATAGATATATCATATTATTCTGATTTATACTATGACCGCTTACAGCTTCACACCATTTTTTTTTTCTTCTCAACATGTGGCTGATTCTGATTGGTTGCTGATGTATATATAGTGTTGAGATCTGTACCTTGCTGGTCATTGTTTATGGTGGTATCCTGAGGAAGGGCTGGGACAGCTCCGAAACGCGTAGAAGAAATAAAGCACCATTCTTATATACCATTCTTTGGTGAATCATATTTTATTCGTGCATAGAATATGACAAAGTACAAAAAACAAAAAACGTTTTGCATGACCAGGAACAATACATAATATCGGTAGACAGGCTTAATCATGACATATGTCTTTGTTCCTAACCTTCTTAAAGGTAGGTAAAATCAATCTCCAATATAGGAGGTTTAGATATTGACATAAGAACCAATCCTGTTCTATAATATATCTTCCTGTCAATAATAAAATAACCCAAAAGAAAAATATTGGAAGTAAAAATCTCGGGGGAATTACTTTCTTTCACAGGGTTATTGTACTTAAAGAAAATAAAACTGTGGTCATTTTATTATGACCAAGCACAAGTGAAGAGAAGAGAAAAGAAAAGCAAAAAAAAAACAAGAAAAGAAGGGGGTAAGGAAAAGAGGAAACATGTTAGAAAGGGGGATGAAAGGCGCAATAGAAAGAAGGTAGAAATAGGATGAGGAGGAAATAATGAGAGGTAAATGACAAGGAAGAGAGGGGTAAATAGAAGGGGGAGTGTCCGGGGAGCCAATCAGTCATTGCGATACACTTCGTGATCTATCTAGAGGATAGCCAACTGTTAAGGGATGGTGATTCTCTAAAGAGGAGCCAAGGTGTCCATGTTGCGAAATATTAATCGGTGGACTGGTTTATATGTTGAGAGTGAGTTATAAGATCCTCCATTCTACATATTTAGTTTATTTCCGCCACTAGTTCGTCCTTTGACGGAATACGGGATTGTTTCCAGTACCTGGGAATCAATTTTCTCCCTGCCGTCAAGAAATGCCTAAGAAGACCTTTTTTAAATCTAGATATGGAGGTCCCAATAAGATTCAATAAGAGCAGTTCAGGAGTCGGGGAGATACGAATGGACGTTACAGGGTAGTAGAGAGCCAGAATGGCCATCCAAAAAGATTTGATAGCAAGGCAGGCCCACCAGATATGGAAGTAGGTGCCTCTATATGACTGGCATCTCCAGCACTCTGCAGGAGCCGATGGGAACATTGCATGTACATCTGCTGGACACCTGTACCATCTCGCCAACACCTTATAGTTCCGTTCGTGAGAGACAGCGCTGATAGACCACATTTTTCTATTCACGCAACAATCATCTATCTGCATAGGGGAAAAAAGTCCTTTGTAGGTCAGTCTCCCATTTTCTAATAAAACGTAGGGGAGAAGATGATGTAGAATGCAGGTGTTCATGTAAAATTTTATATAGTGCTGAAATGGAATGAGATGCAGGGCCTTCCGCCAAGCACATGGTCTCAAAAGGGAGTAACGGACAAAAAATGGCCGAGCGCGGCAGTATGGACACATAGCTAGAAAGTCTTTGTAGTTGGTACCATGTTCCCTGAGGAGAGGATGCATCAGGGAAGAGGTCATTCATACTAGGTGTACCTGAAGAAGTGAGGAAATGGCGTACTACAGGATAACTGGATTGCGGTTTATGTAAGAAATGGGAGTGGCCTGGATCTATAGGAAAAGATGGGTTTCCATAAAGTGGGATGAGAGGCCCCGGAAATGTTGTCAAATTATAAGGCTTGTGAGTGCCTTCAAAAATAGCTTCAGATTTTTGGTGAGAAACGGTAGGTTATTATCATCCTCAGGGCTCGGGGTCCAGATCTTAGAGAGAGGATTAATGCCACATTGTGTTTTTTCCACTTCAGTCCATCTCTTCTCTGTGGCAGCTCTAAAGAGATCTAGGATGCATGTGCCAAGGGCGGCATGATGATAGATTTGAAAGTCCGGCAACGCCAGCCCTCCAGACACCACCGATCTACTTAGAATAGCGTAGGCTAGTCGAGGTCGGTCATGAGACCAGATGAATGTAGAAATGGTTCTTTTGAGTCTTGAGAAGAATGAGGCAGGCAAGAGCAAGGGAATCGTCTGGAAGAAGAAGAGGAGTCACGGCAAGAGCTCCATCCTTACTGCGTTAATTCTGCCCAGCCAAGAAAGATGTAGTTTATGTCACTTGGCTAAGTCAGAATCTATAGTCTTTAGAATTTTGTCAAAATTGGCAGTAAATAAAAGAGAGGGGTTAGCTGTGAGTTGGATGCCTAAATACGTAAGGGAGTCCGACCTCCAACTAAATGCACAATTTGACTTGAGGAGGGCAACTATGTACCACGGGAGGGATATATTGAGGATTTCAGACTTACTGGAATTAATTTTGAAATTACTGAGGTGGCCGAATTGCGATAGTTCCAACATAATATTGGGAATGCTAATAAGGGGTTGTGTAATGTATAGGAAGAGGTCGTCTGCAAACAGGGCTAGTTTATGAGAACCCGAAGGGGAGACCAGGCCATGGATCGAAGGGTTGGATCTAAGAGCTGCGGCTAGATATTCCATTGTCAAATTATATAGTAAAGGAGACAAAGGGCGGCCCTGCCTCATTCCAATCCTAATATGAAATGGATCAGACAGAGCCCCATTAATTTTAATACATGCAGATGGAGACGTATACAATGCTCCAATCCTGTGACGCATCACCTCCCCCAGGCCCAACTCGCCCAACGCCGAGAACAGGAATCCCCAGTGCACCCTATCGAACGCTTTTTCAGCATCGATAAACAGGATGCACATTGGTACCCAGGACCTCCTCGTGTGGCACCCCATGGGTTAATGTGCCACAATAACATCACATGGGTTCTCTCCCCCACTACACACTGACAAACACTACCACCTCTGGGCAATAGGGGGAGCACCACGTGCTCCCTTATATACTCTTGCCCATGAGGGAGAGCTCAGACCGTACAGCACGGTGTAGTGCTGTGAACAGCTCAGGAGACCGTTCAGCACGGTGCAGTGCTGAGAAGAGAGCAGAGTTAGCTCAGTGCAGACCTAGCAAGGGTCAGAGGAACAAGGAGAACGAAAGACAGAGGAACACATCTGGGAGCTAGAGTGACACCATCACTTTCCCCAGAAGTACGCACAGAGAGACGGACACCGGATCTGGTACTGTGTCTGGCACCCACAGTACAGCGAATCCAGGAACAGCGGGATCTCTAGATGCCCCCTAGTACCAGAGTGAAGCAACACGGAGGGGTCAGCACAGCATAGAGGACCCAAGTTGCCTAGCCAAGTGGTACCAGCAGCATACAGAGAGACGTGAGGAATCCCAGCAGCTTAGCTAGAAGCAGCAGCTCAGGACACACACACAGTGCAGCACAAGGAAGCCAACGACCCGGACAGGGTGTGGGGAGAGAGCTCAGCCCCATTACAGACTCCGTGGACTATAGCCTGCAATAATATCAGCAGTAAAGCCTTGGAAAACAGCTTTGGAGTCTGTGTATTGATTGCGACCTTTGCTCCAGATTCAGCACAGAGACAATTCCTCCCTACAGATCCAGCCTGTCAGAAGGAAAGTGCACCAGTGCCGACCAAACGTGAGTGTGTGTCCTCCAACCCTTCTCCACCATCTATAACCCCAATAGACTTTAAAACCCTTACTGCCCCGGGGGATACAGTTCCCCCCACTGGAACTATACCATCTCCGCTGCCATTCCATCACCCCCGGAGGTTCTGCAGCAGCGGCGGCCCCCATTACTGGCCGCACCAAGTGGGTGGCGTCACCCGTGACAAATCCCTTGTAAATATTCCCCTTTTATTGTGAGGGCCCAGGGACACGGTCCGGACCAAGCCACCCGTGACATCCCCAGCTACCGACCGGTCCGGTACCGAGTACCCTAGTCCCGCCTGGGGCTCCACACTCGCCCTGTCTATAAGGGCTATTGATCGTATGGTGTTATCCCTCGCCTCACAGCCAGGGACAAACCCCACCTGATCTCTACCGATTATGTCCGGTAAAAGAGTACGAAGCCTATTTGCAATCAATTTGGCATATATTTTTACATCCAATTTAATTAAGGAGATCGGGTGATAACTACTACAGTACATGGGGTCCTTACTTGGCTTAGGCAGAATGACCACATGAGCCATTAGTGCCTGGGGGGAATGAGCCTCCTGCGGATACATGATTGAACGCCCCCAAGAGAATAGGGTTCAGGGGGTCGGACAGAGCTCAGACAAAAGCCCGCCGAATATCCATCAGGTACCGGGCTCTTCTCCGCCTTCAGACCCCCGACCACCTCCCCCAGCTCCCTAGTGTGAAATCCGTCTCTAGGTCTGAGATGGCAGATTCTGGGATCATGGTTAAGTTTGTGAGCCCGAAGGTACGAAGTAATCTTCTCCGTCACTTGTGTGGCCGAGAGATCATGGAAGTGGTGTTTTATATCATACAGGGAAGTATAATAATGCCTGAAGCGATTCAAAATGTCAGACGTTTTGAACACTGTAGTGCCTGTGTTGTCATGAAGACGCTGAATAAAGGGATTTGGAGGTTTGGGATGCAGGGCTCTGGATAGCAGAGTTCTGCTCTTATTTCCCGTTTTATAAAAGCAAGACTTCAATTTATATCTGATTATCCTGTCCTTTTGGTCTAAGAGGGCCAAGAGTCTGTGGCGGAGGTTGGAAAGCTGGGCAAACTGAGTGGGAGTGGGGTTTTGTTTATGGTGGGCTTCCTGTTGAGTGATCTGTGCAAGGAGCATGGTGATGTCAGCTGATCTAGTGTTCTTAAGTCGGGAGCCATGAGATATCAAGACACCCCTAAGAACACAGTTAAGAGCCTCCCATGTAATAGTAGGAGTGGACTGGTCTTGGATGTGGTTGTTGAGAAAGTCTCCAACCAATTTCCTCAGGTCACTAAAGCACGCGGGGTCTTGGAGTAAATTTTCGTTAAGGCACCATGTAAAATCTGGTCTGCCCCTTTTCCCCATTGATAGAGATAGAAAGACCGGAGCATGGTCAGACCATAATATGGAGCCTATCTCCGCTTTCACATTGTAGTCTAGGAGGGCGTGTGAGATGAGGAAACGGTCAATTCTGCTATACATCGAAAAGGCGGGAGAATAATAGGTGTAATCCCTAACATCTGGATGTAGTGTCCTCCAAACATCTATCAAACGCATGTCCCCCCATTGTCGCCTAAGGTGGTGGAGATATGGCAGGGTATGATACGTTTTACCTGAAGAGACATCCATCTGTGGGTACATAGGAAAGTTAAAGTCCCATCCTAGAATGATTGGACATGATCCAGCAAACTTCTCCAACATCCAGCCCTGAACTTCCTGAGACCGCTGTTAGGATAATAAATGTTAGCTATAACCAATACAGTGGCAGACCATGACACCTGCAAATAGAGGAACCTTCTCATAGGATCTATCAATATTTTAAGAACTTCAGGGTAAAGCTTTCATGAAAGCCAATCGAGACACCTTTTGATTTGACATTGGTACTATGGTACCACTTTGGGTAATAGCCAGATTCTCATTTTGGCGTTGCATCAGATCGGAAATGTGTTTCTTGTAACATGAGAACATGTACTTTCCGTTTATGGGAGAAATAAGATATCTGCCTCCTCTTTTCAGGTTGGTTAAAGCCTTTAACGGTATAGGAGCAACATTTCAATTCAGTCATTGGGGCTAAGTTTGAGATCGAACTTCTCAATGTGACTAACTAGTCCCCCTGGACAAGGGCAGTGGTAGAAAGGTATAAAGAGAGAGGAAGGAAAAGAAGGGCTAGAGTAAGACAAAGAGAGAGAAAAATGGGACCATGACTGTGCCACAGTCATAGCAGGTCTCCGAATAGGTGTTTTAGTGCAATCTTTAGATAGCAACGCTATCCAGCACTAGGAGGGGTGCGCAGAAGCCAAGGAGTTGCACCCTTGCCACCCGCCCCTCTAGCCCCGCCTGTGATTATCCACAAGATGAAGCATAGCAAATAATAATAGTATCCTGGTTCAGCCACCATGGATAAGCAAATACATATATGAAATAGGGAAAAAAATAAAAATAAAAATATGAAAACGTAATATAGAAGTATTAATATGAGGTAACCATATATAACAAATTATGTGAAGGGCCACAGTCATCATATAGAGTTGATCCACCGGGTGAATCCTTCCAGTAGTAAAGATCTTGTGATGCTGTCGAGCGCAATACAACACTCCAGATTAAACCTGAGAAGAATTAAAAGGGTAACAACAGTATTGCAAAGTCCTCAGGAGGAAACATAGCCCAAACAGGGTAGTCTACATGTCAGTGGTAGCTAAGAGGTCACAGATATCAAAGGAATCAGAACCAATAAGCATACATAAACAAGTCAAGCTGGTTCGGTTTGTGTCGATGACTGCCTGCAGGGTCGTTCTCTCCGAACCCTTTGCCATCTAGAAGGAGGGGCTGGAAGCTGTGGAATGGAGGGCCAGTCCGGCAAATCAATGGCAGGCAGATTGAGAGCATTGAGAAAGGAGGGTAAGTCCTCTATCTTGCGGAATATCACAGATCTTCCCTCTTTGGTGACAATTAGTTGAAAGGGATATCCCCATCTGTAATTTATGTCTATCTCTCTCAGTAGGACTTGCAAGGGCCTGAATCCTCTCTGTTGTTGAAGCGTACACCTAGCTAGTTCAGGCAACAGCAGGATGGTGGTATCAAGGAAAAAAATCTGATTCATTTTGCGGGCAGCAGTCATAATGTCTTCTTTAAGCCTGAAAAAATGTACCCTGCAAATTACATCTCGGGGCTTGGCATCACGGGAGGGTGGAGGGGCCAGAGCCCTATGGACACGATCCAGTTCAATGACATTATCAGGATTCGCTCCTAAGATGTGATTAAAGAGCTGTTGGGTCACTTTGTTTAGATCCAGGGGTGACACTGATTCTGGGAGGCCCCGTATACGGATGTTATTCCTCCTATTACGGTTCTCGAGGTCTTCCTGACCATAAAGTAATTCTTCTAGTTTAACAGTATGGGACTCGAGGAGTTTCCTCTGAGCTTGCAGCTCTGCTATGACCCCCTCTTTTGTCTTTTCCACCTCTTCTACCCTGGATGTAAATTCCCCTTTTAGAGCATTAAGCTCTTTTTTATAAGAGCCCTCCTAGCAAACAATTCCATGTTCCTTTTTATAATGCAATAATAAATGTGGTATATAGAAATGAGCGCTAGGGATAACGGAACAAGCCGAACGCTTTTGTAGACATTACCTATAAGTTTATTACGATAAACACAGTACAGGTCCTTCTCCCACAACGCGTTTCGACGCTACATGCGTCTTTCTCAAGTGGATACTGGACCTCTATCAGACTTCCATTATATCCTATCTCTGTACTAATCATTGTACATGGGTTTTTTTTTTTTTTTTTTCTCTTCCTCCTCCTTCTCCTTCCACTCTCTTACCACACCCCTGTTGACCTAATCTTCTGTGTATACCTGAATAACCTTACCTGCCACACAATCTATATTATTAAATATCTATAGTTCATGCTTAAAATTCATTAAAATACATCAGAGATACATTATAATAACTTTAAAATTACATTAAAAATATATTAAACCAAATATTAAAATAATAAAATCACATTCATCATATAAAAACACATTCATCATATAAAATTACCCCTTAATTCAAGTGTTCTCTACCTCATATAGTTAATTTTTATTTATTAGGGTGCCTTCACACCAGCGCCTCCCCGAAATTGCGGCAGACGCGGCAAAAAAAACCCGCATCCGCCGCGACCACCGCACAACGGCCGCATGCGCGGCACGGCTGTGGCACAGCCGCGGCAAGCCCCACAAAATGTACAGGTGGGAAACACCGCACGGGGCCCCCCGCAACCGCGCCGCAACCACAGCCACCACGCGGCAACCGCGGCAGACGCGGCCCCCCCACCGCATCCACCGCGACCCCAAAAAAACACCGATGCAAAAGGGTTCCTTTTTGTGTGCAATTGCCGCAAATATGTACTTATCTACTTCATAGTGACATCTGAGCTCGGGCCGCTCTCCTCTTCATCCTCGCTGGAGCCGCCGCTCTGTGCAAGCTGGGGGCGATCATCATCTCCCCTTCCTGTCTGGGCTGTGGAGCTGCTGCTGGCGGCTGGCACCATGTTGGAAGCTGCACTGCGGGATGAGAAGCTGTGGAGGAGGCAGGAAACGCTCCAGCGTGCCGTGGTCTCCTGTATCATCAGCCCCCTGGCCTCCGGTACCTTGTCTTGTTTCCCCCATGTTTGGGAACTGCTGCAGTTTCGGTACAAGCGGGCTAAAAGGGCTAGGTGGCGTGGAGCTGCAAAGGAACATGTCCTACTCCGCCATCAGCAAGCCAATATCCTTCCTTATATACCATTCTTATATGTGATCCTTTCTTATACTCTGCAGCGGGATCATTGTCCTTTGGATTTATGCATATGTTGTTCCTGATGGAACTGTGGATCCTGCAGAAGCTGTTTTGAGCGTTTAAAAAAGAAATAAAGCACCATTCTTATATCCCAAGATTGTAGTCCTTCCTTATACTCAGCAGCACGGATCGTTGTACACCCTGGTCCTTTGGATTTATGACTTCTGATCATGGTTGAGAACAGCGCGATCCCTACCACGATACTATGGATCATGCTGTCACTAACAGCGCGATCCAAAGGGTTGACTCCACAGATTGGATCGCTGATCCGATCCGTAGTGTTAGCAACACATCTCAGGTGATCATATCATAAAAAAATGCTAGCTCAGCGTATGAGCTCGCATAAGGGGCAGGATACATATTATGTCCTTGGTCATGAAGTAGTTAACCAGGATTGCTGCTGTTGTAAGAAGAAAATAGGCATCTTTTTCAAATCATGAACAATTATTTAAAGGGAAGAATTGTTTGGATCAAATAATATGCTTTAAAAAAATTTCACAACTCCCTTCCCAAATTTCAAAACATATAATGTTTACAGCACCTTAAAAAGTATTCCTATCCCAAGAAATTTTCTACATTTTTTCGCGTTACACCAACAAACTTAAATGTATATTACGTGATATACCAACAGAAAGTAGAGAGTATTTGTAAAATGTGAAGGAAATGATACATGGTTTTATAAATATTTAAAAAATACCGTATATATTTTGAAAATTAGCGCATTTGTATTCACCCCCGAGTCAATATTTTGTAAGACCAGCTTTGACTGCAATTAGTTTTGCAAGTCTTTTGCGGTATGTCTCTACCAGCTGTGCACATCTAGAGGCTGAAATTTATGCCCATCCTTTTTTAACTAGTTGTAGCTGAGTGATATTGGATGAAGGCATCTGTGAACAGCAATTTTCAAGTCTTGTCACAGATTCTAAATAAGATTTAGGTCTGGACTTGGACTGGACTATTCAAACACATGAATATGCTTTCATCTAAATCATTTCTTTGTAGCTCTGGAAATACTGTATATATAGAGTCGTTATCCTGCTGGAAGTGAAACTACCCAGTCTCAAGTCTTTTGCAGTCTTTGAGAGGTTTTCCCCAGTATTGCCCTGTATTTCGCTTCTTCCATCTTCCCCTCAACTCGAACCAGTCTCCCTTTCCATGCTGAAGAAAAACCTCCCCACAGCATGATGCTGTCACCACCATGTTTAAAGAGGGTGGTATTATGTTCAAGGTGATGTGCAGTATTCCTCTTCCGCCACAAACAGCGTTTTGCATTTAGCATAAAATTTTTTACATTGGTCTTATGTGACCAGAGCACCTTCTTCTACATTTGGTTTGTGTCCTCTACATAGCTTTTTGCAAATCACAAATAGGACTTTTACTTCTTATGGCTTGATTTCAAAAACTTATTTCTTCTTGCCACTCTTCTATAAAGGCCAGATTTGACAAGTATATGAGTAATATTTGTCATGTGGACAGATTCCCAAACCTGAGCTGTGGATCTCTGCAGCTCCTCCAGAGTGTTCATGGGCCTCTTGGTGGCTTCTCTAATTATTGTTCTACTTGCTTGCAATGTCAATTTAGGTGGATGATTATGTGTTGGTGAGTTTGCAATTGTGCCATACTCCTTCAATTTTTGGAGGATTAATTGAACAGTGCCATGTGAAATGTTTTGAGCTTGGGCTACTTTACAGGGGTAGGGAACTCCAGGCCTCAAGAGTCGCACACAGGTCATGTTTTAGGGATGTCCTTAGTATTGCACAGGTGATAATTAAATCACATGCACTGGTGATGATTCCAGCCCCTGTGTAATACTAAGGAAATCTTGAAAACCTGACCTGTGTGCGACTCTTGAGGCCTGGAGTTCCCTACCCCTGTTTTGTAACCTAACTCTGCTTTACTTGTTTCCATAACTTACCCCTGACCTATCTGGTGTGTTCTTGGTTTTGATGATGCTATTTTATCCCTAATGTTCTCAAACAAACCTCTTATGCCTTCACAGAACAGTTATAGTTTATACTGAGAATAAATTACAACAGATGGACAGGCAGCAGAATACAAATGCTCATCACAATTTGCGATTTATATTTTTAAAATATTTAGAAATATTTTTAAAATATTTAGAAAGATATGAATAATTTCCTTTGCACTTATCAAAAACTTTGTGTTATATCACATAAAATCCCAATAAAATAATTTAAGTTTGTTTAACGTTAAAAATTTGGAAAAATTCACGAGGTAAGAATACTTTTTTGAAGGCAATGCAAATGACATAATAGTAGTATGAATAAACTGCTGTTAAAAGAAGAAGCAAATAGATTTCTCCACTGACAACTTTGAATTCAAAATGTCTTAATGAGATGTCATACAACCCAATCACTGTATTTATAGGTTTAATTTTTGGTTTGTAATACTTGAGGTAAATTTGATTTGTCCCTTCTGAAGAAGCAGTCTCTCAGAGGCCCTGTGTGGACTGCCTACAGGCCGTGTGTGAGGTAAACGGACTGTATGTTTTTGTACAGCCGAAGGAAGGCTCATGTTTAATTTGCTCCTAGCAGATTGTGCTGTCCTAAATAAACCAGCTGGACTTATTCCATAGAAGAGGCTGTTGCTGTGTTTATGGTTTTGCGCTGCTAAGTGAGTGTTAGCCGACCCACTCTGTGATTGCTATATCACTATATATATATATATATATATATATATATATATATATATATATATATATATACAGTGCCTACAAGTAGTATTCAACCCCCTGCAGATTTAGCTGGTTGACACATGCGGAATTAACTTGGCATTGTGACATTTGGACTGTAGATCAGCCTGGAAGTGGGAAATGCACTGCAGCCAAAAAGATTTTTTAATTTTTTTTTTTTTTTTTTTTTTAAAGCGTTAAAAGTTAATTCAGAGGGTCATTTATTATTCAACCCCTCAAACCACCAGCATTCTGTTTGGTCCCCCTGAAGTATTAAGAAGTAGTTCAGGCACAAAGAACAATGAGCTTCACATGTGTGGATTAATTATCTCTTTTGCCAGCCTTTTCTGACTATTTAAGACCCTCCCCAAACTTGTGAACAGCACTCATACATGGTCAACATGGGAAAGACAAAGGAGCATTCCAAGGCCATCAGAGACAAGATCGTGGAGGGTCACAAGGCTGGCAAGGGGTACAAAACCCTTTCCAAGGAGTTGGGCCTACCTGTCTCCACTGTTGGGAGCATCATCCAGAAGTGGAAGGCTTATGGAACTACTGTTAGCCTTCCACGGCCTGGACAGCCTTTGAAAGTTTCCTCCCGTGCCGAGGCCAGGCTTGTCCGAAGAGTCAAGGCTAACCCAAGGACAACAAGGAAGGAGATCCGGGAAGATCTCATGGCAGTGGGGACATTGGTTTCAGTCAATACCATAAGTAACGTACTCCACCGCAATGGTCTCCGTTCCAGACGAGCCCGTAAAGTAGCTTTACTTTCAAAGCGTCATGTCAAGGCTCGTCTACAGTTTGCTCATGATCACTTGGAGGACTCTGAGACAGACTGGTTCAAGGTTCTATGGTCGGATGAGACCAAGATCGAGATCTTTGGTGCCAACCACATACGTGACGTTTGGAGACTGGATGGCACTACATACGACCCCAAGAATACCATCCCTACAGTCAAGCATGGTGGTGGCAGCATCATGCTGTGGGGCTGTTTCTCAGCCAAGGGGCCTGGCCATCTGGTCCGCATCCATGGGAAGATGGATAGCACAGCCTACCTGGAGATTTTGGCCAAGAACCTCCGCTCCTCCATCAAGGATCTTAAGATGGGTCGTAATTTCATCTTCCAACAAGACAACGACCCAAAGCACACAGCCAAGAAAACCAAGGCCTGGTTCAAGAGGGAAAAAATCAAGGTGATGGAGTGGCCTAGTCAGTCTCCTGACCTTAACCTAATTGAAAACTTGTGGAAGGAGCTCAAGATTAAAGTCCACATGAGACACCCAAAGAACCTAGATAACTTGGAGAAGATCTGCATGGAGGAGTGGGCCAAGATAACTCCAGAGACATGTGCCGGCCTGATCAGGTCTTATAAAAGACGATTATTAGCTGTAATTGCAAACAAGGGTTATTCCACAAAATATTAACCCTAGGGGTTGAATAATAATTGACCCACACTTTTATGTTTAAAATTTATTAAAATTCAACTGAGCATCATAATTTTTTGGTTTGTAAGATTTATGCTTCTGTTAATAAATCCTACTCTCGTTTGCAGTTTGAAGGCTCTAACTTATTTGCATCTTATCAAACCACCTAAATCAGCAGGGGGTTGAATACTACTTGTAGGCACTGTATATATATATATATATACTAGCTGTAGTACCCGGCTACGCCCGGGTTAATAAATAACTGATGTTAGCTATAACAAAATAGAATTTGAATATGTCATAATAATGACCTATAAGAAAATAGAAGCTGAGCTGTGATTGATTGCTATAGGCAGCCTAATAAATCTCCAGCCACTAGTAAACCCTCCCCCTGGCCGGGCAGTATATGTTACCTAACACATACTCATAATAGACAGCTCATGTGACTGACATCTGCCTTAATTCCCTATATGGCACATGTGTTGCACATTGGCTGTTTTTAATCATATGTTTATGTTTGGAAATTAAAGATAGCAGACGTATGAGGCGAGTTGTGTGAGGTGATTTGTGCACATCTGTGTCTGTCTGTGTGGTGTGTGTGTGTCCCAGGGGTGTGTATGTGTGTGTCCCTGTGGGGGGGGGGTCTGTGTGGTGTGTGTCTCTGTTGTGTGTGTCTCTTTCTGGTGTGTGTGTCCCTGTGGATTGAGTGCATGTGTCCCTATAGGGTGTGTATGTCCCTGTGGGGGGGGTCTGTGTGGTGTGTGTGTATCTGTATTGTGTGTGTCTCTTTGTGTCCCTGTGGGGTGAGTGCATGTGTCCCTATAGGGTGTGTATGTGTGTGTGTCCCTGTGGGGGGGGGTCTATGTGGTGTGTGTCTCTGTTGTGTGTGTCTCTTTGTGGTGTGTGTGTGTGTCCCTATAGGGTGGCTATGTGTGTGTGTCCTTGTGGGGGGGTCTGTGGGGTGTGTGTGTCTGTGTTGTGTGTGTCTCTTTGTGGTGTGTGTGTGTGTCCCTGTGGGGTGAGTGCATGTGTCGCTATAGGGTGTGTGTGTGTGTGTGTCCCCTTGGGGGTGTGTGTGTCTCTGTGTTGTGTGTGTCTCTTTGTGATGTGTGTGTGTTTGTTCGGGTGCGTGGTGAGTATCCAATGTTGGGACTGCACCTTAGCGACTATACACTTGCTGTTACTCTTTGTGTGTGTGTGGTGTGTATACATGTCCCCGTGTGTGGTGAATATCTAATATTGGGGCCCCACCTTAGTGACTATATGCTGGCATGTGCTGTTAGTCTTTGGCACTATCATTAAGCCCCTCTCATTCACAACTGTCAACTGGTAACTGTCACTTTTTCCCCATTATGTAGATAGGGGCAAAATTGTTTGGTGAATTGGAGTGTGCGGGGTTTAAATTTCGCCTCACAACATAGCCTATGACGCTCCCGGGGTCCAGACGTGTGACTGTGCAAAATTTTGTGGCTATAGCTGACAGCTGTCGATTTTCCTCCAACACTTTTGCATTCACTTTTTCCCCATTATGTAGATAGGGGCAAAATTGTTTGGTAAACTGGAACGCGCAGGTTTAAAATTTCGCCTCACAACATAGCCTATGACGCTCTCGGGGTCCAGATGTGTGACTGTGCAAAATTTTGTGGCTGTAGTTGCAACGGTATAGATGCCAATCCCGGATATACATACACACACACACATACACACGTTCAGCTTTATATATTAGATATATATATAGTCAGTGCTTTTTTTGTAAAAAAAATATTTCCTGGTACGCATACCCGAGGCGAGAAAGGAAGGGGGTGGGTTCGAGCTTGCACCCTCCATCCTCAATCCCTCTGATCTCTCCATCCCCCTGTTCCCTCCATCCTCCTGCACCCTCCATTCTTCATCCCCCTGGTCTTTCCATCCCCCTGCTCCGAGTCCTTTCAATTCAGCCTCCATCCCCCTGCTCCTTCCATCCTCGATCCCCCTGATCTCTCCATCCTCCATCCCTCTTGTCTCAATTTTTCCATACCCTGCCTGTCCTGATCTCTATCCCCCCTGCATCCTCTCCCCCTGCACAGCCTGCCGCCCTCTGCACTCATCACAGTCACTGTCACTGACAGTCTGTCAGTGCTGTTGTCACATACCCTGCACTGCAGCCTGCACAGCATTAGTCGTCCTCCTCCATCTTCTTTCCCTCTGGGCAAAACTCCGACCACCCGAGTCACATGTATGTGGCATCATCGCAGGTCCTCCGACGCTGAGGGAAACTGTGCTACTAGTACTACACACAGCCTGTGACACAGCAGGTCAGTGCTGCTCTTTAGATTTTCCGGTACGCCGTACCGGTATGTACCCCCACAAAAAAAGCACTGTATATAGTACATATATGTATATATTCATATTATATACATATATGTATAATATTGTTTCTCATGTTAGGAGGCTAATATATACATCCGCTCTAATACAAAGATATGATATTGATATTTACTCTTAACCCCTTCACTACCCGGTGATTTTTCATTTTCCGTTTTTGTTTTTCCCTCCCCTTCTTGCAAGAGCCATAACTTTTTTTTTTTCCGTCAGTATAGACATATGAGGGCTTTCTTCTTGCAGGAAGAGTTGTACTCTCAGATGCAATAATTTGTTTGACCATATAGTGTACAGGAAATTGGGGAAAAAATTCTAAGTGCGTTGAAATTGCAGAAAAAGTGCTATATCACATGTGGTGGAGAATGCGGGCAACTTGACCCAGTGGGGCATCAGAGCATTTTTGCTGATGGTAGCGCTAGAAGTGCATGTGCATGACATGGTTGCTACGTGTAACCACATGACGAGCGGGGATACAAGCATCTGGCTGGTGGCTCGGTGGAACCACGAAGACTCCAGGTCGTCGCACTCAAGTCCGTTTTATTGCTTGTGGCTCGGCGGGGTCGCGAAGTTTGTCACCGCTCTAGACCCAGGTGCACATGGGAGGAATCAAGCGACTGGTTGTGAGACATGGGCTCTGCTTGGTGAGCAGTAATACACCACAGGCTGGAGATCCTGGTTGTATCGACAGTACAACCAGGAAAAGTTAGTGTTATTCTATCCCCTCTTCCCCCTAGAACTCGGAGTATTACCCATTGGAGCGCCCCTCCTGTTTTTGTCTCATTGCAGCTAGAGAAGCATGGCAGCATGGAGGAGCTCCTGGAACATCTGCTGCAGAGCCAGCAGTGGCAGCACCAGCAACATGTTGTGGGGGTCCCTGGAAAGTATCCCCTATAGACTGGGTTGCCAAAAAAGGGAGTGGTGTCCCAAAAGGGGGCGGTGTCCTGAAAGGGGGTTGTTTCCCAAAAGGGGGCGGAGTCCCAAAAGGGAGCAGAGTTCCTGAAGGGGATAATGGCCCAAAAAGGGGTGGAGTCCCGGAAAGTGGTAGTTGCCCAAAAGGGGGCAGAGCATCCCAAAGTCAAAGGGGTGGTGCGGACGGTTTGTTGGCAGGGACAAATGTACTATGTGTGTCCAGTCTGCAATATGGACTACCAACCCAGAGAATTTCCACTTGTGTGTTCCGTGGAAGTCAATGCAGAATCCGTGACTGGACTTATAGACTCTGGGAGCCTGGTGACCCTAGTGAGGGCAGCGCCTGATGTCTACCTGATGACAGGAAGGAAGATTAAAGTCACCTGCATTCATGGGAACACTAAAGACTATCCAGTGTCCAGACCAGAGTGGTCATTGATACGGCCAGGGACATTGGGAGCCATGACGTTGGTTTAGTCCCAGACTTAGTGCATCCAGTCATAATAGGCCGGGACTCCAAATTATGTTTGAACTTGTGGGAGGAAGGGCATGTGTCTGGCTACTCTGGTAAGAGCCAGAACAGTCCTACAGAAGCGCTATTACAGCGGAAAGGACAAGAGATTGCTTGTGATATACTAATGTGTAAAAGCAAGTTGACATCTCCTAAATATGACAGACCAGAGACAGGGCTGACCAAAGAAAAGGGTGGGTCTCCCCAACTTAGAAATGTGACAGATAAAATGAAAACTGAGAACATGACTGTTGCTTACAGGATAGCTCCAGAACAATGGGTTGACGTAAAAGTTGGAGGTGACTTGTTGATCCACAACAAGAAAGGGAGTGACACAGACTCCAGAGCTGACCATGACACTCGAAAGTAGAAAGGGAGTGCAGTCAGGAAGAGTCCAACGAGGTGAGAAAGTCACCCTCTCATCACTGACAGAGCAAGGGTCACAAAGTAGTTGCTCATGTAGCCGTTGTTCACAGTGTAAATGAAGAATATACAATGCTGTGTGCTTCCATTCCAAGTGTGGATCTTCCTTCAGAAGCAGAGAAGATCAGAATGGAAGGTGAAGTGTCCTTGCCAGTAGCAATTGCTAGTGCCATGGCAGACATAAATGAGCTTCCAGGGAAACTGACATAGTCTGACGACGGTACTCTTCAAGTGGAAGACAAGGAGAAAGATCCAGCCAGGAAGACAGAATGGGTGTCCGTTACAATGTCGGAACAAGCAGTTGCTAGTCAGTGAGCTGGTGGCGCTGTAGGAGAAGATGTCCTAGAATGCACTGGTGGAGAAGAAATCCTGAGAAGTGGTAGTGGAGCAAGAGTCCATGATGGTCATGAAGAGCTGACCAATAATAGATCAACCTTAGGTGTGGCTGGAAGTAAAAACAGTATCATTGCAGAGATTGGTGGAGTATTGGAGAAGATTGAAGAGATGGAGGGTGGGAAAACCTCTGAAGGTGAAACTACAGAGACCCAGGAGAGGGCTGAAGGTATCACTGCCGAGATCCACGAGAAGGATGAAGCGGATATCGTTGATACCCTGGTAAGGGCGACAGCTGGGGCTGCAAATACCTAAAGGTACCTTTACACGCCGCTACAACAGGATGGATACAACCCGCTACTTCATGTGCACGAGCACGCCCAAACGATTACAAACGGGAAACGCACCACCTTTACACGTCGCCACAAGGTGCGCTACGCTACGCTACATCTATAGCTAGATACATCGCCGGGTGTCTCAAGTAGCCATCTGTAGCTTACCTTACCTCATTTACACACCGCTACAACAAGCTAATATGGGCGGACCTGGTGCAGCAGGGACAACACATAGGCGTGCCACCATTGTGGATTATGAGACGTCCGTATGCTGCTAGGACAAAGCAAGGACATCATGATTGGCCACGCATCGCAGGAGGCTGTTTAATACATGACGCTCGAGCAATTGTGTAGTGTGACTGGTCAGCTCCTTAAATATGCCGCCCTATGCAGCGACTACCAATCGTCATGCAGGAGCTTCCTCCAATGATCGCTGAAGGGGCGCGGTAACCCGGAGCCTGCGTCACGCCCCAGCTACATACCAGGTACATCGCCTGGTGTATAGACATCCCTTCTGTAGCTTCTTTACACACCGATACAGCTCGCTGCAATCGGCTTTGTAGCCACCTGTTTCAGAGCAGTGCTCGGAAACAGATGTATCTGTTGCCAGCTGCCTCCTACCGTCTTCACACGCCGCTACTACGGGTTATATTGACGACGCAAGCTACAATCGTAGCCTGTAGCGGGTTGTATCCATCCTGTTGTAGCGGCGTGTAAAGGTACCTTAAGGGTACCTTTACACACGGCTACATTTGTAGCTTGTCACCAGGTAACTTACTGGTTGCAGTGAAATCATGGATATATGGTTCTATCTTGTTGCTGTGTACAAATGGAATCATGTATCCATGATTTCACTGCAACCAGTAAGTTACCTGGTGACAAGCTACAAATGTAGCCGGGTGTAAAGGTACCCTAAAGGTACCTTTACACGCCGCCACTGCAGGATGGATACCAACGGCTACTTCACGTGCACGAGCACGCCCAAACGGTTACAAACTGTAAACGCACCTCCTTTACACGCCGCCACAAGGTGCGCTACGCTACGCTACATCTACAGCTAGATACATCGCCGGGTGTCTCAAGTAGCCATCTGTAGCCCATCGTACGTCATTTACACACCGCTACAACCAGCTAATATGGGCGGACCTGGTGCAGCAGGGACAGCACATAGGCGTGCTACAATTGTGGATTACGAGACGTCCGTACGCTGATAGGACAAAGCAATAATACCATGATTGGCCAGGCATCGCAGGAGGCTGATTAATACTTGAAGCTCGAGCAATTGTGTAGTGTGACTGGTCAACTCCTTAATTATGCCGCCCTGTGCGGCAACAACCAATCGCAACGCAGGAGCTTCCTCCAATGATCGCTGAAGGGGGTGCGGTAACACGGAGCTTGGGTGACGCCTTAGCTACATTGCAGCTACATCGCCGGGTGTCCACAGTTCCCTTCTGTGGGTTCTTTACACGCCGATACAGCTCGCTACAATCGGCGATGTAGCCATCTGTTTATGGGCAGTGCACGGATACAGATGTATCTGTAGCCGGCTGTGTCGTCCCGTCTTCAGACCCCGCTACTACGGGCGATATTGGCGTGACAAGCTACATTTGTAGCCTGTAGCGGGTTGTATGCATCCTGCAGTGGCGGCGTGTAAAGGTACCATAAGAGTTGCGTGACGTAGCAGAGGTCACAGGTGAAGAACTGGAGACTCCTGGACAGGCACAAGGAGATGTGGCCGAGGTTGCCAGGGGTGCTGCTGGATCCTAAGAAGGGGTGGTAAATGCAGAACTGGAGACCCCTGGACAGACATAAGGTGATGTGGTTGAGTTTGCTAGGGGTGCTGCCGGACCCCAAGAGAGGGAGGTAACTGCAGAAGTGGAAGAAGCCACTGAGAAGGTGAGGGATGAAGTGAATACCTCCTCGGGTGTTGTGAGCTCGTCTGGTCCGGTGGATGTTGGAGCCAAGATAAGGGAGATCACAGAAATGCTCCAAGCACACTTGAATCATGAGAATCTGTGTAGACAGGCTGTTGAGATTTGAGTGGGTGTTTTGGAGACAGAGAGGTCTCCGAGAATGCTGCTAGAAGGGGAGCAGTTGAAGCAGGAAGGTCTGCGAAGACAAGCTGCTGAGAGGCGAGTAGCTGAGCTAGAGGAAGAAGTCTCAGAGCTCAAAGGTCGCCTGGCAACGTGCCAGTTGAGGAACAAGGCCACCTTGGAGAAGGTAGAGCAACCAGTGTCACTGCCAGTCAAACACACTGAAGAAGCCGAAAGTCAGTTGGCCCTGAGACCTGAGCCGGGTGATCATTTGGGGACCAGCAGTAAGACAGAACTGTCTCTCTACAAGTGCCTCATGGAGGTAGCAGAAGACTTGAGAGAAGAGTGTGCCAGAGAGTCGGTGCATGATGACTTTAAGAAGGCCGTGGAAGCCTGTAAGGTGTAGTGGTCCCCAGAAGTGAAACAGCTGGTGGTTCTGTCCACATCCAAAGTCACCGTGGATCGGGTGGCTATCCTGAGGGACATACACTTGAGGTGTGTTCGCATGAGGCGGTTGATGTGGCTGAAGAACAAAGAAGCTACTAAGCGGCTGGGGCTTATGAAGAGAGCTGGAATTCTACTGGAAGATGTTGTCCAGGTGCCTAGAGCTCTGCTGAGAGAAGTCATTGGGAGAAATGGACGAGTCATGCAGGGAATGGTGGATAAGTCTGGAGTGACGAGAGTACGAAATCCCGATGATAGTGAAAAGAAGGTACCCAGGAAAGTGGGTATGGTTCCATTCCTCATGGTGGAGACAGTGGAGAGTCTTGACAATATGCGGATTCTTCTCACTTATAGGGTGACTCACCTTAAAGAAGTGCAGCAGTTAAGGCTGGAAAGAGCGAGAATCGAGAGACGTCACTGCTGAAAATGGAAGCCATCATTACATCAAGGTACCCAACTAAGTGGGAATCCTTCCAGTAATAAAAGGGCCACAGCAGAAGTTGGAGACAAAGGATGCAGTGGGTCTCTAGGTGATGAACAAAGGCGCCAACAGAGAACTATCCAAAGACGTCCTGAGGAGAGGGGGCGTAGTAGGTTAACGGGTAGAGAATCCCCTGTTACACCAATGCTGAGGGTCCTAGACAAAATACCTAATAGTATATGTGACAATACAGAGTCAGACCAGACTGGAGATTTGACTGTAAGCACAACTCACTACAACTCCACCCGTTGGAGGCAGCCATGGAGAAAGAGATCTGACAAAAAGACAAACCCAAAAGATGTGCAGACTGAAAAGGGTCTGGCGACAGTGACGGGCCATGTCTCTGGGATAGCAGCCCACGGCTGGACAATGGACATGGTGCAAGGGAAGCACACTATCGTACTGACTGCTAGGGAAGGCCTCACAGAGATAGGGTGAGTGGTGAGAGCTGGGGAAACTAATTGAAGGAAATGTGATGGAATATGGTCAGTGGTGCAGGTAGTAGGCCAAGAAAATACAAGTCGGGTAAGTTCTTCCTCTGTAACTGGATCAACGAGGGAAAAAGGAGTTGAATGAAGTGCTGGTGGAAGAGAATGCATGATATTATGAGGCTGACAGGAAATTTCTTGTCATATGTGCTCACTCCTTTCTTTAAAATAGTTGGCCAGATGGTCAGCGCTGAGGTTCGTGGTTGGGGCCTGTACTCTTGGACCAAGGAGTGAGTGGAAAGTGTAAAAGAGTAATTTAGAATTGTTTGCTAAAGAGGTGATAAGGGTGTTAAACTAAGCTTGTTTGGAAAGGTTGAGGGCAGTGTTGTACATTTTCTTTTTTTTTGAACCAATAGTTTTTATTAAGATTTCCAAACAAATCACAAAAGTATTAAACACATCCACATACATGAGAATGATCATATAATCCACCAATCGATAAATTAGGTAGAGGGGGGGGGAGAGGGAATTTAGGAAAATAGAGTGGTAAGACAAGGGTCGAGGGAAAAGGGGGAAAGGGAGGCAGGGGAAGGCTGATAGAAAATGATTACACATGAACAGTATTATGCACAGAAGAGATCCAGGGATCCCACCAAGTGAGAACTCTATTTCTTTTAGGTAATGAGTGAGCCAGTATCAATTCATACTGGAAATGCATGTTAAGCCCAATCACCAGGTCTGTCAGGGAAGGAGCCACAGTTGATCTCCACCTTGCTGCGAGACATTGTCTTGCTGCAATGATAATATTAGTGGCAATAGGACGTATTGGCGTAGGAATATGTTCCAGACCTATGCCTAGTATCGCCAATTGGGGGGAAAAAGGGACGGGAAACCCAGCCAGTTCCACCAACAATCGTTCACCACCACTTTCCAAAATTGCGAGATCACCGGACAACCCCACCACATGTGGAGCGTGTCTCCAAGAATCCGACAGCCTTTCCAACAATAGGGAGTGGTCCCAGGGGATCCCCGGGCGAAGCGTGCCAGACGCTCAGGAGTATGATACCATTGCATTTGGGTTTTTTTGGACTGTTCCAAATGCGTCACACAAGAAGAGTAGCGAGACGCATGTGATGCAGCCATTTGCCATTCCTCACATGAGACAGAGAAGGACAACAGTGCCTCCCACTTCAACATGTAAGGTAATTTAAGGTTCCCCTCAGAGCACAGCAAAGCTCTATACATGATAGAGACTCCATGCCTAGCAGACCTTCCAGCCTTCATGAAAGTCTGGAGTCCTGGGTCAATGACTGTGAGATCTGGAGTTGGCCACAACAGTGAGGTCAGGAAGTGTCGGATCTGCAGATACCGGTAAAAAGTAGTTTTCGGCAAGGGAAATAAAAGAGACAAGGCGGAGAACTGTTGGAGGCATCCAGATGAGTCCAACAGTTCCGATATATACCTGATCCCTTCTCTCCTCCACTCCAGAAGAGACAGATCTGGGACCAACTTCTCCACCGCAACTAGAGAAACGTATCGGTAGAGGAAGGAAAAATGAGATCTACCAATCTTTGCCCACACTCCCAACAAGGTGGTCATGACTCTAAGAGAGTCGGGGGGAGGCTGATACTTAAGTAAGTTCATCTCCAATAATAGACGGGTAGAGCCCCCTGGAGAAAAGTGGGATTCCATCTGCATCCATCTAGAAGAGGAAGCATCAGACCACCAGTTCCCGGCAGCCTGAAGGACTGCAGCCCTTGCATATGACGCAATACTAGGTAGCCCCATTCCTCCCCTAGAATAAGGGAGGAAGAGGACCCGTCTAGCGACTCGGGGGGGTCTACCATTCCACACAAAACGACCTAAGGTGGCTTGCAGTGCTCGTATTGAATTACCTGGGAAGTTCAGAGGTATGCACCGTAGCAGGTAAAGAATTTTCGGAAGAATGGACATTTTGATAATCTGAATCCTGGCAATCCAAGATAGCTGCAGTCCCGAGAGTCTCTCAGTTTCCCTTCTGATATCACCATGTAAGGTTTCCCAATTACGTTTAACAATTGCTGAAATTTTGGTGATATATATCCCCAAGTATTTAAATCCTTCCCTGGCCCAGGTGAACGGAAATAAACGTTGGAAAAACGCTTGGTCAGCAGCAGGAAGGTGTAGAGGGAGAATAGTAGATTTAGCAAAGTTCAGTTTGTAGTAGGAGGCAAGAGAAAATTCCTCCAAGACTGAAAGAATGGCAGGCAGAGAGGTGCGCAGGTCAGTGCAAAAGAAAATCACGTCGTCCGCGTATAGCCCTATTTTGTGTTCAAGGGAGCCAACTTTAACCCCTCGTATGTCCGTAGAGTCTCGGACAATGGAGGCAAGTGGCTCCATTATCAGGGCAAACACTAAAGGAGAAAGAGGACAGCCCTGACGAGTGCCATTGGTGATGTTAAAGCGCGGAGAGTGAAAACCTGAAACACTGACCGCCGCACAGGGATTAGAGTACAAGGCATTAATTGCATCTCGGATCGGTCCCCGTAGTCCAAACTTCAAGAGGACCTCGTCCAGGTATCCCCAGTGCACCCTATCAAAGGCCTTCTCAGCGTCCAGAGATAGGAGTGCACTGGGGAGTTTCCGACGTTCAAGCAGCTCCAGCACATTCAGGAGTCTGCGTGTACCATCAGAAGTCTGACGTTCAGGGACAAAGCCCACCTGATCCAGTTGAACCAAGGAGGGGAGGACAGCCGAGAGGCGGGCAGCAAGGAGTTTCGCATAAATCTTGAGATCACAGTTGAGTAGGGATATGGGCCTAAAGTCTCCAGGGGAGGTGAGTGGTTTCCCCTCTTTAGGAATAGTGGATATAAGTGCCTCCAGTCCCTCCTTACGAATTGAGCCTCTCTGCTGCCAGAAGGTGAAAAGTTTCAAAAGGTAGGGAGTGAGGAGAGTAGCAAAGGAAGAATAATATGCGTAAGAGAAACCGTCTGGGCCAGGGGAGGTACGTTTCTTAATTGACCGTATGGTCATTGTTATTTCCCCTTCAGTGATCGGGGCATTCAAAAATCCCAATTGTTCTTGAGAGAGGCGAGGGAGAGAAGCTTTGGATAGGAAAGCCTGTATGGTCTCACTAGAGGGCTGAGGAATGTCTTTCGAGTCCTTTAAGTTATATAAGGATTGGTAAAATTTACCAAACTCTTCCGCAATTTTAATTGGGTTGCGTACAGTATCTCCTGATGGGGTCAGCAAGGTAGAGACTCTGGACTGGGCTTCCCTCTTTTTAATTCTCCTAGCCAACAGGGCTCCTGCTCTATCCCCCATGGCGTAGAACCTGGATTTGGTTTTTCTTAGATGTTTTTCAGCATTTTCTAGTAGACATGCTCTCAGGTCTCGTCTCGCCTCTATTAGTTCTTGCATAACAGGGCTTACGGGGGAGGCCCTATGTCTTGTTTCCAAGAGTTTAATCTTAGAAAGTAGAGCAGCAACTGTAGCCTCACGTTCCTTTTTGGCTCTAGACGCTAGCTGGAGAAGAACGCCCCGTAGTACCGCCTTATGGGCGTACCAAAGGATTTCCGGATCAGTCCCAGTTACATCGTTAGACATAAAGTACTGTTCCAGCTGCTCGTGTACATGTTGAGCATGTGATGGAAGGGATAGGAGATACTCGTTCAGCCTCCAGCGAGCTGGTGGTCTGATCGAGGTAGGGTCGGTTACCTCCAAGGAAATCTGCGCATGATCCGACCAGGTTATAGAGGCAATATTGGCAGTGACACAATGTGGGAGGATGGCATCATCCACCAGAAAGTAATCGAGCCTACTCAAGGTTCCATGTCGGGGAGACATGAACGTATAGTCTCGTTCTGAGGGATGTAAGTACCGCCAGATGTCATGTAACTGCGACTGAGCGAAAATAAGGCCTAAATCGCCCCGATATGTCGAGGGATTCGAGCAATCAAGATGCTTCTCCATGGGAGCGTTAAAGTCTCCAGCAATTATCCTGCAGCCTTTGGCGTGTGATGCCAGAAGTTTGAGAAAACCTTTCAGAAAAGTGCGTTGTCCTGTGTTTGGACCGTACACGGAAGCTAACGTATACAGGACTCCGCCTAGTTGAGCAATAACCACAATATAGCGTCCCTTAGGGTCCGCAATTACTTCAACAGGAGAAAAATCAACATTTTTATGGACAAAAATCGCCACACCTGCCCGTTTGGAGTCTGCTGAGGCAAAAAATTGAGAGGGATAGTACTGGGAAGCCATCCTGTGACAGTCTCCACTCAGGAGATGGGTCTCCTGTATGAACAAAATGTCGCCACCCGTTTTCTTGAGTTGGCGCCAAACCACACTTCTTTTGCCAGCAGAATTCAAGCCATTGACATTAACAGAGGCTAACGACAGGGTCATGATGATTCAGAGTACTCAAAACAGCTAGAGGTGTACAGAGAATAAAAGCAAATCTGGTTCTGAAAAGAAGGTGCAGCTCACAGTATAGTCCCTTCCAACAATACAGCCAAGGGGAGGGAGGGAAGGAGGGTGAGGAGGGACCAGGGGTGATTTATCACAGAGCAAAATAAGTGCAGTAGTAAATAATAACACGTATCAGCGCAACGGCGCTGTCCCTAGACTATCAATAATAGTCAGAACAGAGTGCAAGGGAAAGCCAAGCACCCACCAGGGGCGGCTGAGACCCCAAAGCTCCAGGAGGAGGAGGTCAGAGCCAACGAAGTTGCAGGGATAGAGAAGAAGAGATGACAGAGAAGGTCAGAAAATCAGTGCAGTACTAGTCAGAGAATTCAGGGAGATCAAGGCAAGAGAAACTTCAGTTAGTCAGAGCAAGATAGAAGGGGAATCAAAAAGAGAGCGAGAAAAGTCAGAGATGCAGAGGGGAGGGGGGGGGGAAGAGGGACAGCAGGAGAGAAGGAGAAAGAGGAGAAAAGGATGATAGGGGGAAGGGGGGGTACAGCAACAGGGGATAAGGAGAAAACAATTAGAAGTGAGGATACAAGAGTGCAAGTATGGGTTGGGGGAAAACAGAGAAGCAGGTAGAAGAACCACAACAGGAAAGTAGAAGGTAGAAAAGGGAATAAAAGCAAGAAGAAGGTGCAGTGAAGATCAGCCATCAGCACTTATATGCAGTGAGCTAAAGAAACCTGTGCGTGCATCTGATGCATCAGTCCTTAGACCATTCTGGATTGTTGCTATCTCCAGGGTCAGGTCGCGGGGATACCACAGGGGATTGCTTCTCCGACATAGGGGCCGAGGGCCACATTCCCCATCGAGCAAGATGCTTCTCAGCCTGTGGAGGGATGAAGCACACAGTCACCTTGCCGTCACGGCGGATCAGGAGCTTAGTGGGAAATCCCCAGCGGTATGGGATGCCCTTGTTCCTTAAGATTTCAGTGTAGGGTCTGAATGCCCGTCGCAGGGCCAGCGTCCCGGGAGAGAGGTCCGGAAATACCTCCAAAGTTGCAAAGGAGTCCAGCAGTTTCGGGCCCTGCCGCAGGGCTCGTAGAAAGTTCTCCTTCACCTCATAATAGTGCAGGCGGGCGAGCACATCTCTAGGGCGATCCTCCGGTACCGATGGGGGCTTCGGGACTCTATGTATGCGATCCACAGTAAGCAGCATCCTGGGGGTGTCAGGAAGGACTTGGAGAACAAAATCCTGTAGCATAGAACGCAGGTCCTGGGTGCAATCTGCTCCGGTATGCCGCGGATCCTCACGTTATTACGGCGAGAGCGATCCTCCAGGTCAAGCGTCTTAGCCGATATCCTGTCTGTCCTGGCCTGGTGCCGCTCATGAGTGTCCATCAGCTCATTGTGGGCCTCAACTAGTTCAGCCATTTTTTCCTCCAGCTTGTCCACCCTGGCACTGAGCTGCGTGACCTCCCCTCTCACCTCAGCGACCATCGCGCGCATATCCTGTTGCAGGGTGACTCTGAACCCCGCCAGCAGCTCCTCCATTGCACCCTTGGTGAGTGGAGCCTCCCGTGGGTCGAGGGACAGTGCACTCAGTTCTCCTGTTTGTGCATTCCCGCGCTTAGCCGCGCGCTGTGCACGGGGTGAAGAAGGAGTCGCCATGTTGGACGAGGAGAGGGGCTTCCCGCCCGGGAGAAAGAAATCTGAAACCCGCCTCGGTAAGCGCGGTGCGGGGGGTTTCTGTTTGCCCATAAGATTCCCAGTGGTACCGGGAGTGTAGGGGAGAGTTTGAGGCTGCACAGGCTTCTTAGTTCTCTGGGTATAGCCGCGTTTGTGCTGTGGCTGATCAGAGCTCACCTACTATGCGACCGGAGCCATTGCTGCCAGGACACCAGTGTTGTACATTTTCAGCATAAATTTATAATGGATGAAATCTTTGAGCAGTTTTGATTTTTTCCACAGATGTTAAGGGCACTTGGAGCACCGCTGGAGAAAGTGTGTTTGCAGCGTATGCCAGGGCTGCTGCCGTCAATGCCATGTTTTTCTAGGTGTAGGAAGTGCAACTTCGTCCAGGGCACTTTGCAGTGTTTCATTATAGTGTTTCAGAACAGAGTCAGGACATGGGAGGGAGGAGATTAGGGCCATTGGTGACTGCAAATTCTTTGTAAGTTTCTGAATGATAATGGCATGTATTTTCTTATAAGTGTCGAAGTTGGGAGTGTCCTTGATAGGTTGACAGTTCTTGACTGAGAATGAAAGAAGGTTATAAACAGAGAGCGGGAGAGGGGAATTAGTAAAATCATGCACTGAGCACAGCCGGGAGAATATCAGGTCCAGTGTATTCCCATCTTCATGTGCAGCAGAGTTAGCAAGTTGTGAAAGGCTGAGAGAGGAGGTTAGTAATCAAAGATGAGTGGCAGATGAGGAGAGGGGCTTATCTATAGGGATGTTAAAGTCCCCTATGATGAGAATGTGAAGGTAACAGGCTAGAATGCTTGGAAGCCAGGTGGCAAAGTGATAAAGAAACTGATGTGGTGGGCCTATAGGGTGATATACAACTGCCACTTGCAGGGAGAAGGACCTGTAAATTCTGACAGTGTGGACCTCAAAAGAAGGGAAGATAAGTGAGGGTACAGGTGGGATAACTTGAAAAGCACAGTTTGTTGAAAGGTGCAGACCAACACCTCTACCTGCTCTGCTCTCAGGTGTAGGGGTATGGGAAACTTGTAGGCCACCATCATATGAGAGCGTAGCGGCGGCAGTGGTGTCCGACAGCTAAATCCAGGTCTCAGTAAAAGGCAAAAGATTAAGAGAATGTAAAAGGAAATAGTTGTGAATGTAGGAAAGTTTGTTACATGATGACCGAGGGTTTCAAAGGGCGCAGTTAAAGGAGACAGGTCAAGCAAGGAATATTAATGAGGTTCATGGGGTTTCTGAGTGTAGCAGGGAAGGAGTTAAACTGACTATGATAAGAAGGATCTGGATTAGATTCAGTATCTCCTGTGACCAGGAGAAAGAGAATAAAGAGCATGAGCAGATGATTAAGTGATTTATGAGAGCGTCTTTTGTTTTGTATGGTGGGGTGAATGGATCTGGATGGTTGAGAACTTTAAAAAGAATATGTAAGCTGTGCATAGGAGTGGATAGAATGAGCTGATATGGATGGAGTGCACAGAGTGTGTGAAAGGATGATAGGTATTAGGGAATGAAGCATCTAGCACATAAATAATACAAATATAGATGGTGAATACATTTTGCAGCAGAAATGAACAAGGTACATGTTTGTTTGTCTTGCATGACTTACCCGTCTCCTGCCCCGTTATTGTCCTGAATAACTGCATGCAGGAGATTTATGTTAACAGAGTTTGGGAGCAATGGAACAGCAAACTATTCAGAAAGGAGTTTGAAGGTTACAAACCTCTTTATTAAAATTATGTACACCACAACGTGTTTCCACAGCGAAAAGCCGTCTTCATCAAGTGGATTTGGGGTAAATCCACTTGATGAAGACTGCTGTTAGCTGTGGAAATGCATCGTGGTGTACATAATTGTAATAAAGAGGTTTGTAACTTTCAAACGCCTTTTGAATAGTTTGCTGTTCCATTGCTCCCAAACTCTGTTAACATAAATCTCCTGCATCTGTTAAACAACCTACTGGGTTGTGGAGTGGGTTGCTGGCTGCTGCACACTGTATGAGAGCTGAAGGACCTACTGTGACGTGGATCCTCTGACGCGCAAGTCACATGACCAGCTGGCATCTCACATGACTGGGAGAAACAGCGGAGGAGCCACCGGAGCCCGTACTGAGCAATCCAACACAGCGGTGCCACAGACCGAGATTGTGCAAGGGTGCACAACCTCATAAGGTGAGAGGTGACCCCCCACACCTCTAAACTTGACCCCCACTAGACCACCAGGTGCCTTCTCAAAAGGCGCTTTTCCAAATCTTTTATCCCCCCTGAATAACTGCATAGCACTTTTAAAATCAGCACCTGTTAAAGAGGACCTGTCACCCCCCCTGGTACATGGCAAACTAAATGCAGCACTATATGCAGCATGTCTGCTGCATTCAGGAAAGGGGTCCCCCATGTCTCTAGCCCCCCTGTAAGCTGTAAAAAAAGACTTTAGAAACCTTACAGTTGAGGTCACCTGGTTGGGATCTTATTAAGAGGTCCTGGCTGCTGGCACAATCCGCCCTGCCTTCTCCTTGTGTATTCCTCCCCTTCTAAGTGTCTGCCCCCACCTCCTCTTCTTCTGGGTCTGCCCTCCTCTTCTGCTCCTGCTCCTTGTGACGTCAGGAGCAGAAGAGGAGGACAGACCCAGCAGAAGAGGAAGCGGTTCAAAGTTCATCAGCAATTTCAAATTTTTCCTGCAAAATTTACAAAACCATTTTTTTAGTGACCATATCACATTTGAGGGGCATACATGACCGAAAACACCCAAAAGTGACACTATTCCAAAAACTGCACCCCTCAAGCTACTCAAAACTTCATTCAAGAAGATTATTAACCCTTCAGGTGCTTCAAAGAAACTAAAGCAATGTGGAAGGAAAAAATTGACATTTTAATTTTTCCAACAAAAATGTTCTTTTAGCCTCAATGTTTTCATTTTCACATAGGCAACAGGATAAAATGGATCATAACTCCAAATCCAAATCCTAGAATCCCTTGGTATCACTGACCTCACCCTCTCCTGGATCTCCTCATATCTTACAGACCGCACTTTCAGTGTCACCCACTCCCACACGTCTTCCTCGTCCTACCCCCTTACTGTTGGCGTCCCCCAGGGATCGGTACTGGGACCGCTACTTTTTTCCATCTACACCCTCGGCCTAGGTCAACTCATCGAGTCCCACGGCCTCCAGTACCATCTCTACGCCGACGACACCCAGATCTACCTCTCCGGGCCCGACATCACCTCCCTTCTGTCTAAAATTCCCCAATGCCTGTCTGCCATCTCATCTTTCTTCCCTGCTCGCTTCCTCAAGTTGAACATGGACAAAACAGAGTTCATTGTCTTCCCCCCCAGCTGCCCTCCCCCTCTGCCAGACCTGTCAATCCGAGTCAATGACTGCTCCCTCTCCCCAGTCCCCCACGCAAAGTGCCTCGGGGTCACCCTCGACTCCTCCCTCTCCTACAAGCCCCACATCCAAGCCCTCGTCACCTCCTGCCAACTCCAACTCAAGAACATCTCCGTATCCGCCCGTTTCTTAATCATGACACCGCCAAAACTCTCGTCCACGCCCTCATCATCTCCCGCCTCGACTACTGCAACCTATTGCTCACCGGTCTCCCTGCCTCCTCCCTTGCACCTCTCCGCTCTATCCTAAACTCAGCTGCCCGTCTAATCCACCTGCCTCCTCGCTACTCCCCTATCTCCCCTCTCCGCATGGCACTCCACTGGCTCCCACCTCCTAAGGGTACCTTTACACACGGCTACATTTGTAGCTTGTCACCAGGTAACTTACTGGTTGCAGTGAAATCATGGATACAAGGTTCTATCTTGTTGCTGTGTACAAATGGAATAATCTCTCCATTATTTCACTGCAACCAGTAAGTTACCTGGTGACAAGCTACAATGTAGCCGTGTGTAAAGGTACCTAAGACCTCGCTTTAAAATCCTAACCCTGACCTACAAAGCCATCCACAACCTGTCTCCCCCTACATCTCCGACATGGTCCCCCGATACCAACCCGCACGCAACCTACGCTCCTCACAGGAACTCCTCCTCTCCTCCCCCCTCATCTCATACTCCCACAACCGCATACAAGACTTCTCCCGCGCCTCCCCTAGACTCTGGAACTCTCTCCCCAGCACGTCCGACACTCGCTTACCCTCAAGAGCTTCAAAAAGAACCTCAAAACTCATCTATACCAACAAGCCTACAACCTATGATGAGACCCAGCGCCGCTCCACCAAACGCTTGGCGCTCCCCCACCCTATCGTGTTCCCCCCCCCTATAGACTGTGAGCCCTCGTGGACAGGATCCTCTCCCGTCGTGTATCAGCAAGCATTGACTGCTCATGTGTACTGTACCTGTCGTTGTTACCCCCACTTCTTATGTAAAGCGCCATGGAACCAATGGCGCTATATAAATAAATAATAATAATAATAATCATAAAATTTATTGGGCAATTTCTCCTGAGTACACCAATACCTAATATGTGGTCATAAACCACTGTTTGGGTGCACGGCAGGGCTCGGTAGGAAAGGAGCAGTTGACTTTTGAAGCTAATTTTCCATTCAAAAAGTCAAATGGCGCTCCTTCCCTTTCGAGCCCTGCTGTGCGCCCAAACAGTGGTTTATGATCACATATGAGATATCGGTGTACTCAGGAGAAACTGCCCAACACATTTTAGGATCCATTTTATCCTGTTGCCCATATGAAAATGAAAACAATGAGGCTTTTTTGTGGGAAAAAAAATACTTTTTAATTTTAACGGATCAATTTGTGAAGCAACTGGGGTTCAAAGTGCTTACTATGCATCTAGATAAGTTCCTTGGGGGGGTCTAGTTTCCAAAATGAGGTCACTTGTGGGGGAGCTCCAATGTTTAGGCACACAGGGGCTGTCCATACGTGACATGGTATCCGCTAACAATTGGAGCTAATTTTCCATTCAAATTGTTAACAGATACCATGTCACGTATGTAGAGCCCGTGTGTGTCACCAGCATTGCCACCAGCACAAGGGCAATTTAAGAGTCAGGGTACAGCACCAGAAAATGGCGTCTCTAATGAATGCGCTATTTTCTAGGGTTGCGGTGGGTTGCAATTCGCAGCATGGGGGGCCCACATAGTTTGGGTCTTTCCACGCTGAGGATTCCAGCCCCCCAGCTGCCAAGTTGTACCTGGCTGGCAATCAAAAATACGGCAAAGCTCCATGTCATTTTATTTGTAGAAATAATTTTTTTTTTTTAATTATGTGGGGCTTCGCCATATTTTTGGTCCAGCCGCGTACAACGTGGCAGCTACGGACTGCCACCAACCCCCAGCTGCCTTGTTGTACCTGGCTGACAACCAAAAACACAGTGAAGCCCATTTTTTTTAACTTATAGAAATAATTTCAGAAAAAAAAATGTGGGGCTCCGCCATATTTTTGGTGCAGCCAGGCAGCTGAAGACTGGAATTCTCAGCATGGAGAGGTCTAAGCATTCTGGACCCCCCCATGCTGCGAACTGCAGCCCGCAGCTGCCCCAGAAAATGGTGCATTCATTGAAGCGCCATTTTCTGGCGCTGTACCAAGACTCTTCCAGTTGCCCTGGTGCCGGAGGCAAACTGGGTAATAAAGGGATTAGTGCAAGCTTTTTTATTGGCAGCTGGCACTAAGCCCGAGATTCATAATGTCGGGCCAATGTTAGACCCGGCCATTAGGTATCTTTAGTAAATAGTAAAAAATATACACCACACAGAAAAAAAATCAAACCACAAACAAAATTTGGACTCCATCTTTATTATTAAGATCCGACGTAGTCCAAAACGAAGGTCCCACGATGCTCAATCGCCTCTTCTACATCCAGAGACTGCAGCAAGGGATCAAGTGTCTCTTGTTGCAGTCTCTGGTGTCATAGTAATGGTACACTGTATGGCAGATCATTGCCATACAGTGCACCATCACTGACACCAGAGACTACAACAAGGGATCAAGTGTCCTCTTGTTGTAGTCTCTGGGATCACGGTGAGGATGCAATGTATGGCAAATCACTGCCATACAGTGCACCATCACTGTTACCCCAGAGACTACAACAAGAGGACACTTGATCCCTTGTTGTAGTCTCTGGTGTCAGTGATGGTGCACCGTATGGCAATGATTTGCCATACAGTGCACCATCACCGTGACCCCAGAGACTACAAGGGATCAAGTATTTTCTTGTTGTAGTCTCTAGTGTCAGTGATGGTGCACTGTATGGCAATGATCTGCCATACAGTGCACCATCACCGTTACCCCAGATCCCTCGTTGTAGTCTCTGGGGTCACCGTGATGGTGCACTGTATGGCAGTTCATTGCCATACAGTGCACCATCACTATGACAACAGAGACAACAACAAGGGATCAAGTGTCCTGTTCTTGTAGTCTCTAGGGTAACGGTGATAGTGCACTATATGGCAAATCATTGCCAATCACTGACCCCAGAGACTACCACGAGAGGATACTTGACTCCCTGATGTAGTTTCTGTTGTCAAATCATTGCCATACAGTGCACCATCATTGTGAAAAATCCAAGTCTCAGCGATCACATGAACGCTGAGACTTTGCAACATCGGGTCACCATGGTGATCGGCTCATTGCCGATCATCGCGGGGAAAAGGTAAGTGATCATGCACTCCCTCTCCCCAGACCCTAAGTTGTAAGATCACAGCACTTAGTGGGTGACACAGCGCCGGAAGCATGACGGGTGCAGGGCACCGCCGCCTACTTCCACCCGCTGCTTCACTGCAGCCCGATGTCCCTGCATAGGTATCAGGCTGCAGAGAAGGATCTGACAGTGGGAAATAGCGGATCGCTGTCCCCGCTGTCAGATCCTTCTCTGCAGCCTGATCGGGACAGGGGGACATTGGGCTGCTGAAAAGCAGTGGGTGGAAGTAGGCGGCGGGCAGGCACAATGCCCTGCACCGCTGCCATTATGCTTCAGCTGAAGGGAGTGATAATCAGATCACTCCCCATCAGCGTGGAGGGAGCGATCCCCACCCCCTTCAATTAGTCCAGTCTAAGGAAGGAGCTGTGACAGTCCCTTCCATAGCTGGAAACAGCCAATCACCGCAATCCTGGGGGAGGGGTGGGGAATCCACTCCCCGACCTCAAGCTTGCTCTGTGTTATGCTGTACACATAGAGTAGGGCAGGAATCTGGCACTTGCACAGTAGCCCTCCGCAAACAGGGCTGATAATCAGAAGCCCTGCTTGCGGAGGGCTACTGTGCAAGAGCCAGATTCCCGCCCTGCTCTATGTATACAGTAGAACACTGAGCAGGGCTGGCACAGGCGCTGACGTCAGAGGCAGGAGGTGGGACAGGTGCGCTGTACCACAGCAAACAATACCTCGCTCTACGCCTGCATCAATGAACAGGAGGTGCAGGCGAGGATGGCATAACAGACAGGAAGGAGGAGATGAGGAGAAGAAAAGAGCGGCACAAAGAGGCAGGGGGTGGGAATGGACCCCATGAATAGAACTGACTCCAGCGGCAAGGAATGCCCTCCTGACTTCAAACAATGAGTTTTCCTAATGATATATCTGGGGGTACAGAGCAGCCAGACACATGGGGGACCCCTTGCCTGAAAGGGTGGGAAAGGGTGACAGGTCCTCTTTAAATATATAGGAAAGTTTGAGTTTATATCAGGGTCAATTTAACTCGTTAATTAATCACACTGACTTGAGACAGCAGAAGGCAACGAAATGCAAGATAAATTAACATGCTTGCATGACAACATGAGCCATAAAGCCTTTCGAACCAAGGACTTGGTCCAAGAACACTTAGTAAGATGATTTGGATGTATACCATTGAAAGCAGGCTGGAAAGATGGTTCAGCAAATGGAATAGATGTGTATCTGGTTCTCAGAGACGCGGAGATAAGAGCCATCTTGTGAGCCTGTGGGACGGCCGCATAGCATCGGTGGTGATTTTCCCTGAGGTGTTGCATCTTCTGTGCTGCTCATCGGTGGCTGCATCTGCTCCCCACAGTGCAGCTGCTAGGGAGACAGCTCGACCACCGCATCAAGGGGCCCGACACAGTCCCCTGCTGGATGCGCATCGTGTAAATGCCCCTTTCAACCCTGTCAGGATGCGCCCCTAGGTTGAATGCATTACTTATTGCTTTCTTTGAAACAATTGTACCTCTTGATTACAGGTCTTTCTGACACTCTCCACAGATGGTTCTTGGATCTTGGAGGACTCTTTTGACAATTCTTTTCATTGCTCTGTCTGAAATTTTGCGGGGAGAACCTAGTCCTGGCCCGTTTATGGTGAAATTATATTTTTTAAACTTCCAGATTGTGGCCTGTACAGTGCTTGCTGGATCCTTCAATAGTTTAGAAATTCTTCTCTAACCAATGCCATCAGTATGGTTTGCAACAATAAGGTTGCGAAGGTCTAGAGACAGCTCACCGGTTTTACCCATCATGAAATGTTTATTTTGTGGCACCTTTGTAAAAAGACACCTTTTTTGTCATCAGTTGAACCAGCTGATATTATTTTTCACTAAGTGGCATGATTGAATTCTAATTACTGACTGTTTGGCTGCCTTCAGACTTGCAGATGCATCTGCAGCGTTTTGCAGATGCATCTGCAAGCATCTGCATGCAGACCGCGGCCCCTATGTTTATAATGGTGCGCACGGCGGTCTGCAGATGCTTGCGGACCGCCGTGCGCTCTCATTGCCCGCCATTAGTGATCTGTGCGCACGCGGATGCCTACGCACAAATCACACACTTCCGCCCGCACCAGGGACGCGAGATGTCGCGTCCATGGTGCGGGCGGGAGTGTGTGATTTGTGCGCAGGCATCCGCGTGCGCACAGATCACTAATGGCGGGCAATGAGAGCGCACGGCGGTCCGCAAGCATCTGCATACCGCCGTGCGCACCATTATAAACATAGGGGCCGCGGTCTGCATGCAGATGCTTGCAGATGCATCTGCAAAAGGCTGCAGATGCATCTGCAAGTCTGAAGCCAGCCTTTGCAGCTGGTGTCATGACTGTCCTTGGCTTCTTGCACCATCCTTTCTTCATATGTTCATTAATTAGTTAATCCTGTGTGTTTTCTTTAGCCACTCTTATGTAAATATTTATTTTTAAACTTTAGATGGTTCGTATGCATTATAATCGAAACAAGGATTCTTCTCGCTTCTATCCAATATTCTTCATGAATATTCTTGTTCCACCGTCATCTGTGGATGTAAACTTAACAACAGATAAAACTCAAGTCTTGCTACATAATAAGGTACTGTAGATACAATGTTTTGCTTTGTGGAAATATGTTGCCTATTTAAATACCAGGTTTCCCTAAAAAGAAAAGGACATAGCATGATTTTTCAGGATTTTGAGGATGCTCAGGATAGAAGCCCTACTCCAAAAATAAGCCTTAAAGGGATCCTGTCACCCCTAAAACACCTATAAACCTATTAAAACCTGTCCCTAGAGCATATTAACACTTTCCCTACACTCCTTTTACCTCCTAAATGCACATAATGAAAGTGAATAAAAACGTTTTTACAGTACCTCATTACTCATGATAATGAGTGACTATGCTATTCATAGTCACTCATCCAGACTGCCTCTCTTCATACTATCACGCCTCAATAGGCGTGATCTTCATCATGGATTCAAACTGCAGCCTCTCTGCGCGCCTCCCCGCTGTGTCCTGTGTCTGCCCGGCTTCAGCGTGGGGCTGTATGACGCGACCCGCGTCATTTCCGGAGCCGGGTGACGTCGTACAGCCGCGCCGCTGTTAGCTTCAATTCCCGCACTGCGCATGCGCATGCGCATTGCGCACTTTGAAGCTGACACAGCGGCGCGGCTGTACGACGTCACCCGGCTCCGGAAATGACGCGGGTCGCGTCATACAGCCCCACGCTGAAGCCGGGCAGACACAGGACACAGCGGGGAGGCGCGCAGAGAGGCTGCAGTTTGAATCCATGATGAAGATCACGCCTATTGAGGCGTGATAGTATGAAGAGAGGCAGTCTGGATGAGTGACTATGAATAGCATAGTCACTCATTATCATGAGTAATGAGGTACTATAATAACGTTTTTATTCACTTTCATTATGTGCATTTAGGAGGTAAAAGGAGTGTAGGGAAAGTGTTAATATGCTCTAGGGACAGGTTTTAATAGGTTTATAGGTGTTTTGGGGGTGACAGGATCCCTTTAATTACAGTTCATAAAAAAAGTGAATGATCAACAGTGTCCAGGCAACTATACATGTAAAAGAGTAAAATCAATTTGCAAGAGAATGTAGCTGGATAGATGGACCCTTCACCAAGGAAAGCAGACACCCCCAAAAGAATCACACTCAAAAGTACCTACAAGTCCTTTACATTCTGCAAAGCAAAGATGTTGGATATCAAATAGTGAGAAAATGACAAGCAGAGCATGGTTGCCACAGTCAATAAGTTACAAGGTGAAATGCTAAGAAGCGCAAGTGTGGATCAGCGACACTGAGCTGGAAACATGATCTGTAAATGAGCTGCTCAGGATTTAATTTGGCTTTTGCAATGATTATATTTGAATAAATGTTGATTTTTTTTTTTGTTTAACCCCTTAAGCACCGAGTCTCTTTGTACGTTAATGACCAAGCCTCACTTTGCAATTCGGACCAGTGTCGCTTTATGAGGTAATAACTCTGGAATGCTTCAACGGATACAAATGATTTTGAGACTTTTTTCCCGGACATATTGGACTCTATGGTAGGGGTGAATTTAGGTCAATATTTTTTGTTTATTTGTGAAAAAATCACAAATTTGGTGGAAATTTTGAAAATTTTGCAATTTTCAAAGTCTAAATGTTTATACCATTAAACCAGATAGTAATGTCACACAAAATAGTTAACAAATAATATTACTCACATGTCTACTTTATATCAGCACAATTTTGGAATCAATCTTTTTTTGTTAGGAAGTTGTAAGGGTTCAAAGTTCATCAGCAATTTTTCATTTTTCCAACAAAATTTACAAAACCACTTTTTCAGGGACTACATCACATTTGAAGTCACTTTCAGGGGCCCATGTTACAGAAAACACCCAAACGTGACACAAATCCAAAAACTGCACACCTCAAGCTATTCAAAACCACATTCAATAAGTTTATTAAAACTTCAGGTGCTTCATAGGAGCTAGAGCAAAGTGAAGGGAAAAAAATGAAAATGTTACTTTTTCATACAAAAATGTTGTTTTAGCACCAGATTTTGAATGGTAAAAAGAGGAAATTCACCATACAGTTTGTTTTAAATTACTCCTCAGTATGTCGATGCAAAACGTGATGAAAAACCATTGTTTAGGCGCATGGCAGGACTTGGAAGGGAAGGAACGCCATTTATCTTTTTAAACACAAGATTGTCTGGAATCGTTATTCGATGCCATGCTGTGTTTGGAAAGCCCCTGATGTATCTAAACAGTGGAAACCCCTCAAGGAACTTATCTAAATGTCTGGTGAGCACCTTGAACTCACATGTGCTTCACAATTTGGCCATGAATATAAAACAAAGAACAAGTTCTTTCAGCTCCAAAATTGTTATTTTCACAATACTAGCAGAAAAAGTTACAGCATAGAATTTGTTGTACAATTTCTTCCAAGTATGCCAATACCACATACAGTGCTGTGCAAATTATTTGGGACAAAGCATTTTTTAAGTAAAATCGTAAGTTGGGGTTACCAGTCAGTGATTCAAACCAGTTTTAACTGCTTTGAACAGGTGTAAGAGTACAACATTGAGTAACAAATGTGGTTTGACTGATTTTAGTCAGAAAATAACAGCTAGCTGCTTCCTCAGCTTCAGTTGAGAGCTTGTTTCTGTGAGGAGTGGTTTAGTGTACCTTTTCTCTCAGTGTGATTCGTGCCTCTAAAAATGGATGTTACTCCACGGAAGAGGTCTAGAATTATTACTCTTAATGAACATACAAGTCTGACTGTAAGAGAAATCAATTCCACCATTGATATTGGAAAATATACCGTTTCAAGAATAATTCACACACAATGAAACTGGATCGTTTTCTCCAAAATGAAAATGGAAATGTGGAAGAAAAAGGAAAATGACACCAAGAACTGATTATACACTTAAAGTAATAGTAAAACTAATGCAAGAAAAACAATTAAAGACTTGCTTTGTCCCAATTAATTTGCACAGCACTGTATGTGGTGGAAAAACCACTGTTTGGGTGCATGGCAGGGCTCAGAAGGGAACGAGCGACATTTGACTTTTTGAATGCAAATTTATAATGGTTTGACTGAACGATCTAGTGCAAAAGGGGATGGAACACCCTGTGCTTGTTAGGTGCTTATCAGCCCCTGCAGGGGCTCAGGTGACAGCTCAGAGCCCAGTAAATCATATGTGTTGATATAGGAATCCGGCTTGTAGATTGCGCTGTTCGAAGATTTGGCCAAGAAAATCACTCCAAGGACCTCGGATCTTAAGACAAAGATCTTTATTCCTCCATACACTCGACGCGTTTCGTGTACCCACTGTACACTTCCTCAGCAGTTTAATAATTAAGGTAATTCTTAAACTCCTGAGGAAGTGTACAGTGGGTACACGAAACGTGTCGAGTCTGTGGAGGAATAAAGATCTTTGTCTTAAGATCCGAGGTCCTTGGAGTGATTTTCTTGGCCAAATCTTCGAACAGCGCAATCTACAAGCCGGATTCTTATATGAACGCATATGATTTATACAAATCTTCTGGCTGATTGCTGCATTTGACAGGATCCAATTGTCTGGTTTATTAGTGGTTGTGTCACACACAACCCGACCAGGTGAGTGCGACCATACTTATAATTGACTGATTATATCGGATAAGACCCTATTGTGCGCTTTCTCTCCATTTATTATAGCTCAGAGGTCAGGGCACAGCTAGTCAGCCCCCAGCAGGGGCTCAGATGACAGGTCAGAGCCCAGATCATTGCTAGTCAGCCCCCCACAGGGGCTCAGATGACAGCTCAGAGCTCAGGGCAGAGCTAGTCAGCCCCACAGCAGGGGCTCAGATGGCAATTCAGGGAGCAGCTGATCAGCCCCTGGCAGGGGTTCAGATTACAGCTCGGGGAACAGCTCATCAGGTTCCTGCAGGGGTTCAGATGACAGATCAGAGCCCGGGGAACAGCTGATCAGCCCCTGGCAGGGGTTCAGATTACAGCTCGGGGAACAGCTGATCAGGCCCCTGCAGGGGCTCAGATGACGGCTCAGAGCTTGGGAACCAGCTGATAAGCCCCCCGCAGGGGCTCAGTTGAAAGCTCAGACCCCAAGGAACAGCTGATCAGCCCCTTGCAGGGGCTCAGATCACAGCTCAGGGTCCGAGGAACAGCTGATCAGCCCCTGCAGGGGCTCAGATTATAGCTCAGAGCTCGGGGAACAGCAGGGTCTCAGATGACAGCTCAGAGCCTGGGGCACAGCTAGTCAGCCCCCAGCAGGGGCTCAGATGACAGCTCAGAAGACAGGAAATATTGCGGTCCGTGCTGCTGTATATAAAATGACAGATGTCCAGGAAATCTCAATCGGTGTCTGGTCATGTTGGTGTATCCCTGAGGAAGAGGCCAGGGCGGCTTAGAAACGCATTGAATAAAGACACCGATTAAGATTTCCTGGACGTCTGTCATTCTATATACAGCAGCGCTGACCGCATTGTTTCCTGTCCTCTGAATTTCTGCGGCAGCAGTAACAATTCGCGATACCGGTTGTGCATCTCACAACCGATCAAGGTGAGCAGTTAATGCACTGCATACATCCAATAATAATAGGGAGATAACACCCATTGTGCCCATGTCTATCCACTCTTAGCTCAGAGCTCAGGAACAGCTGATCAGCAGCAATCGCAGAGAGAAGTGCGCTCTTCTCTGTGCAGTCATGATGCAATTGGTCAGTCAGATTGACTGACTGATCACATTGCTCTGAGTGGGGGGACCTCTAACAGGGGTCCCTACACTTATCTCCTGCACCTCAGCTTTCAATGACAGCTGTTGGTATGGAACTGATAATTTGACGAGGGTGTTTGCGGTGGAGCGTGCCCATCGAGTACCCATGAGACCCCCAGTGGCGGGAGATGGCCCTCGCACGATGTTAGCCAGAATCCTGAATTGCAGAGACAGGGACATTATCTTATCAAAGGCTGGGAAGCTAACCGATCTTACCCTGGATGGCAAACGAATTGAACCGGAGCAAATTAGAGAAGATGGGGACGCGGCAATATGATGACATGACCCTGCTAGATTGCACACTGGACAAGGTTGTGGCTCTGTACCACTGTGCGAAACAGTGCAGAGGGGGGAGGGGGGAATTCCCCACTGGGATCTACGTTTTATGGTTAATTGTTTGATTAATGGTTCGGGACTATGCATACTATTGATAATATGGCGGAGAGACTGCCAATGATGGGGGAGTACAAGACGCATGTTGACATACGGAATACTGAGACAATGCTCTGGTTCTTTGAGCTCCCACTCTCAATTTGGGGAGAGAGTGACGACAGCAAAAGGGGACTGGTGGGGGGAGGGGGAGTGGGGCAGATTTGTAGGGAGATGTGGTTGTTCATGCTGTTTGATCGGGTGTGGTTGGGAACAAAATGTAATGATGTTACTTGATGATGATGGACTGTTTTTCCTAATGCACAATGAGTGACCGTACTGTTCGGATTTTAAGCTGGACTGTACGTGGTGTTTCTGACAAGGTTAAGAGGGCGGCAGTTTTGAATCATATCAAATCTTGTGAACCTATGTGCTTGCAGGAGACACATCTCACTAGAGATACTATGCACTGGTTGTCAAGAGTGTGGATGTTAAAGACATATCATTCTACTTATTCCTCATACTCCAGGGGGGTGTCAGTCCTAATACACAAAAATGCACATTATGAAGAGCTGGAAGTACATGTGGATAGTGAAGGGCAGTATGTATGGATTGCGTGCAGATTGTTCGGACACAAAATGATTTCAGTAGCTTTATATATCCCTCCACCTTATTCTAAAAAGAAACTACAAGCAGTAGTAGACCTGACGGGCAGATGGGAGGAGGCACCGATGCTGATTATGGGAGATGTTAATAACACTATGAATGATTATTGGGATAAAGTACGTCCGGCAGGTACGGAAGCTGGACAGGACAGAATGACTGGTTTTGGCACCTATGTAGGGGGACTTGGACTGGTAGATCTGTGGAGAGTACGAAATGAGGATAAGAGGACTTTTTCATGTCATTCGGCAACACACGGAACACTGTCGAGGATAAACCTGGCTTTGGGGGATACTGTTATGGACGGGATGGTAGGGGAGGTAGAATACCTACAGAGGACTCTCTTGGATCATAGTCCTATGGTGACCATACTTCTGGTGAGATCTGCTCAGGGTCAGAGGGGAGGTTGGCGTCTTCACCCGACATGGCTTAAAGTTTTGGATATGGGTGGTGTGGCGCCCCTGCGGGTATGTGCCACAGAGTGGTATTGCATCTAACATCTGTATGTAATATATTGTAAGTTGCTAGGTTAGGATTTAATGCTTATGGAGTTTATTTTTAGCACTCACTTAGGACCGCACCACTTAGAGTAGGGGGAACTGTAATATAGTAGGTTCCACAGGTGGTGGGCGGAGCTTAGGATAGAGTTAGAGTGACAGTTGAGATTTACCTCAGTCGGTGCTGGGAAGGCAGACAGTGTGGTCATGCCTGGCGGCTCAGCTGAGTAGAGGGTACCCCATCTTTATGAGGGGGCCCAGGACAGATGGCAACGGACCAAGACTGGTAGGAGCCAGCTGGTCATGTTGAGGGTACACAGGTGACACGGACTACCGAGGCAGCCAGGAGTTCAGCCCTGACTGCGAAGCCGACGAGCTGCAGGCCCAACCGGACCGGGTTGCTGACAGCCCCACAAAGGTACCTCTCCCCTCATGCCCAAAAGACGGTCCTACACTAGTGAGGAAAGACTGAAACCCGGTGTCAGGCGGGAAACTTGTGCGTATCTGCTGTTCCCATTTGGACCGGTAATAGTCAAGTTAAGCCTACTAGACACAGACTGCAGGACTGGCGGGTGAGCTCTTCAAAGGTGGGAAAGAGAGAAAGATCTAGAAAGAGAATAGAAACCCTGAAAGACAGAGAAAGAACATCTAATGACTCCTTAAGAGAAATCCTGAGCTGGTAACAACACCCTAAACCAAACTGTACCGTGTATTGTTATGCCATCAGCCGGTACCGAGTAAAGCAAAGTTAAAAATGGAAACGGTTTCTGTTATTCTTCCTGCCGCAGCTCAAAGGACTTAACATCATCAACATCAACAGCAGAAGGGTAAGAACTGTACCACCATTAACATCACTGTCCTCCCTCACCGTCTCATCACAACATCGCTGCCCTGAGGTAAAGCTCCACCTGTGGGGAGCTGTACCACACACTGCTGCCCCCTCCATCACCTCAGTGGCCGGCTGGCAGCGCCGGTACCACCTTACCGGACTCTACAGGTGGCGTCACGTTCCCCTGTAAATATCCCCTTTTACCCCCACCGTTTACCATTAACACCTGGTACAATTGTTCGCCAGGGCACGGCACCGGGGATACCGACCATCCGTGACATCCCACACAGGAGCCCCGGTGACCGAGTGCACCCTAGCTCTGGTTGAAACAAATGGCATAACCAAAGAGCAAGAACAATTCTTCCAAATGAATGGAGTACTGAAGCCACAACGGTATGGGATGCTATGAAGGTGTTTACGAGGGGTCATCTTTACAAGTGAGATTGCGAGGTGTAAGACCAAAACTAAATTGGCAGATCAACAAATAAAGGATGACTTGACACGGGCGGAGGCAGACATGATTTTGGCGCCAATGAGTGAAGCTCACAATAGACTAAAATCGGCACAGGAGGCAGTTGATAAACTACACACGATGCAAGCTGAGAGGAAAAGGGCATTTCAGCAAGCCCAATTCTTTGAAGAAGGAGAGAGAGTGGGTCACTTGTTGGCGGTGATATCTGCGGCACAGAGGGAGTCCAAATTGAGAGACCAAACGGGGACGACTCTGACAGACACAAGGGACATACTGGAGGTCTTCAAGGAATATTACATGGCACTGTACACTTCGAGATCACGGGACACGGAGGGGGACGTGGAGAATTTTTTGGAAGGCATTTCACTATCTAAATTGTCTGAGGAAGATAGGTTGAGGTTGGATGAACCTGTGAGTGTGGAGGAGGTGGAGTGTGCAATATTATCTATGCCCAATAACAAATCACCGGGAGCTGATGGTCTACCTGGGAAGATGTATAGGGAGTTGGTGGAACTGCTGGCTCCGAAATTGAAATCTGTGTTTGATGAGGCTTTAGTGAAGGGGGCGCTGCCGAGATCAATGGAAGAAGCGGTGATAGTAGTTCTGCCGAAGGAAGGAAAAGATCCCATGGGTGCGGAGTAGTACAGGCCCATATCGTTGTTGGCAATGGATGTCAAAATACTCGCTAAGATCCTGGCCACCCGGCTCACCGGGGTTGCGCATACCATTATCCATGAGGACCAGTCGGGCTTTATGCCTAACCGCTCCATGGCTGTTAACTTGAGAAGATTATTTCTTAATATGCAACTGCCTGCTGATAATGGTGGCAGGAGAATAGTGATGTCATTAGACGCTAGGAAAGCATTTGATAGCGTGGAATGGAAATACTTATGGAAAATCATGGAACTAATGGGATTCGGCCCTGCATTCATGGCCTGGGTGAAGTTATTGTATTCATCCCCTAGGGCGGTAGGAAAGGTGAATGGGGAACATTCCGGGATGTTTGACTTGCATAGGGGCACAAGGCAGGGGTGTCCGCTGCCCCGCTGCTGTTTGCGATGGCAGTGGAGCTCCTGGTGGCCAAAATCAGAGCTGAGAGGGGAGTGATCGGACTTAAATTCGGGAAGCTGGAATAAAAAATATCATTGTATGCCGATGACATCCTGTTATTTCTGGACAGTGCAGGAGAGACACTGGGGTGCACGATGGATGTAATTAAACAATTTGGGAGCATTTCGGGACTGGAGATAAATTGGCACAAGTCTTTTATCATGGCTGTGGATAGACCAATAGAAGCGGAGGAGATAGATGAGAGGGGGAAACAGCTCCGGTTGGTTTTACAATTTAAATACCTAGGGATATGGGTAGCACTTCACGGATCTGAATTTAGTTCCTCTGTTAGAGAAATTTAAAGGGAAAATAGGTGCATTGTGCAAATTGGCTGTAACTGTAACGGGGAGAACTAACCTGATTAAGATGGTCCTAATGCCACAATTAATGTACGTTTTGCACAACTCACCGATATGGCTACCAAAAAAACGGTTTCAGGCTTGATTCTATCTACAAATCCTTGATATGGGGCAAGAGGCAGGCACGGATTAAATTGGGAACGCTGCAAAAAGGGAAGGAAGAGGGAGAATTGGCCGCACCAAATCCCTGGGTTTATTTCTTGGCAGTACAGGGCCAGCATGTCAGGGGATGGAGAGAGCTCGATTGTGGAGGAGCAGCTTGCCGGGTGCTGGTACATGTGACGGGGAGACGCCCACTCATCCAGGGGTTAGAGGACCTTTAAGAAACTGGGAGCAATATATCCTACCATAGGCATGATCCAGAAGGTATGGGACACCATTAAAATGATAAGAGGGGTGGACGACCTGACTAAGTACTCACCGGTGTGAGACAATGAGCATCTGCCGGAAGTTAATAAGCTGTGTCAAATGGGCAATTGGAAGGCGAAAGGAGTGAGATATGATGCCAGCTGCAGAGTGGAACAGACCTGAAGACCTTTGAGACATTGAGAGAGGAATTTGATTTGCCTTCAGTGTGGGGGTTTCAATACTATATGCTTCAACATGCTTGGAGGGCACAGTGTGTACTGGGAGACATAACAGTTCAGGATGACATTGTACTAGACTTTGTGTGTATGAAGGGAGGGACGAGGGGAGTTATATCGAGCATATACCATGACCTACTACACTCCTATCTGGGGGACAATCACCTCACTGCAAAGAGTAAATGGGAAAGGGAGGTGGGTACTCTCACGACAGAACAATGGGAGGCTATTCTTGAATATGTCCCAAAGATCTCTCTGAGCGAGCAGGCACGGCTCTCCCAGTTATATGTAATACATAGAACATACAAAACACCTATCCTATTCAGGGCGGGCTTGAGGAGAGACTCTAGTTGCCCTAGATGTAGCGCAGACCAGGCCGGACTGCTACACATGCTATGGTCGTGTCCGCGGCTGGTAGCATACTGGCTGGTTGTTTATTAACAAAATTGAAAGAGCTTATGCATGTACAGTTGACAGGAATCCAGTGCTGTGTGTTTTGGGGAAGGGGGATGGGAAACCTGTCTCAGAACACTTCAAAGTGGCAATAGCGAGGTTGCTATATGTGGCACGCAAACTAATAGCGCGAAAATGGACAGATTCGGAACCCCCCACTAGGAGGGAATTTATTGCTCAGACGCGTACGGTAATGCATTTAGAGGAAAGTATTTACAGGCGAAGGCATGGTGAAAGAACTTTTGAAAAAATATGGTCCGCCTGGACGGCGGTGATATGATTGTTAAGACTCTCAAGTATACCTGGCATAAGGAGTATTGGCGGGAGGGGGGAGGGGGGATAGTTTTGATTGTGTTGTTACAAGATATGTGAATTGTTACATGAATATTGATATGTTTACACACACACACACACACACACACACATGACATGTATACACACACACTGACAAGTATACAAACACACACAGACATGTACACACACTGGCGTGTATACACACACACACACAGACATGTACACACACTGCGTGTATACACACACACACACACTGACATGTACACACACTGACGTGTATACACACACACTGACGTGTATACACACACGACTGTATTAAACAAACACTGACATGTATACACACACTCACACTGACCTGTATACACACACACACACACACTGACATGTATACATACACACACTGCCATGTATACACACACAGACATGTATACACACACAGACATGTAACACACACACTGACATGTATACACACACACACTGACATGTATACACACACACACACTAACATGTATAGACACTCACACACTGACATGTATACACACACACAGACATGTATACACACACTGACAAGTATACAAACACACACTGACATGTATACACACACACTGACATGTATACACACACACACACACTGACATGTATACACACACACTGACATGTATAACACACACTGACATGTATACACACACACTGACATGTATACACACACTGACATGTATACACAGACACTGATGTGGCGCCCCGCACCGAGGCATCACAGGAGGGTATTGCAGCCAAGACAACAGCAGCAATATTCTCTGACCCAGCAGCCACATGGTTAACTCAGAGATCCATACCCTACATGCATCACCTTGCATAGAGGGCCAATCAGGTCCTGGTGGGCGGAGTGTAAGGGTAGTGTGTAGTGGAAGTTTAGATTTAATTAGAGATTCGCTCTCTAGAGAGAACTCTCCGAGCAACGTAGGAGAAGGAGCTAAACTAACAAGCTCTGCAACCTAGGAGAGGGGGTTGCACAGTTTCGTGCGGCCCCCTGGCCACCTTCTACCGGCCATCTCCTTACCGTCACTACGGTTGAGCACCATTACTCCCGCATTACACGATCTACGGGCTTCAAAATACGGGTTCCCAAAAACTCCCATGCCCAACTTACAGCCGGCTTGCTGGTACCGAAGCTAGCAGCAGTTCAGCTCTGCTATGCGAACCAGAAGAGTGGAGGGACCGCTCTACAGGAGCCCCCCATCACCCGCCGGATTCCAGTCGTCTAACCAGCGGTGTACCCACCAAGGGACTCAAGGCTCCCCAAAACATCCGGAACGTATACCCCGGGTAGGGCATTCAAGCAGCCTCCCTGTACCCGATCTGGTATTCCTGGGCGACAATGGCACACAAGCTAGATAGAACAGAGGAACACCGCGGATCTCTGAGGGACACCTATCACTGCTGAGTCCACCCGGTCTACTACCCGTTAACTGTATGCCGTGTATTGCTTGCTGGTTACAGTAAAAGACCCGTTACAGAGACTTACAGCGTCCGTGCTTCCTTATGAACTGTTTATTCGCATGCTAAGGTAACCGCAGCTGCCTCACAACATCTTGTGCAGCTTCTGGCTCCGGGGACACCGCTCAGCCTGTGGGGAGCATAACATCTTGCTGCATTCCATCCCCCGGAGGCCCGCAGCGTCGGTACAGTTACCGAAACACTCATAGGTGGCGTCACGACAATTTAACCCCTAAATCTGTTCCAGTAAGGACGTCTTCACTTTTGATCTGCACCACCGGGCCCCACTACCGGCAGGCACGGTCCATCCGTGACAAGGAGGAAGAAGCGAACGCCTGTCTAAACTGGAGTCCCGGCCACGGGAGTCACAATTGACAATGAATGTATACACACATGACTGTAACACACACTGACATGTATAAACACACACACTGACATGTATACACACAGTACAATACACACAGACATGTATACACACACACACACACACTGACATGTATACACACACACCACTGACATGTATAACACACACACACACACTGACATGTATACAACACATGACATGTACACACACACACTGACGTGTATATACACACACACACTGACATGTATACACACACACACACTGACATGTATAACACACACACACACACTGACATGTATACAACACACACACTGACATGTATACAACACAACACACACTGACATGTATATACACACAACACACTGGCATATAAACCACACACTGACATGTATACACACACACACTGTCATGTATTACACACACACTGACATATATACACACACACACTGACATTATACACACACACACTGACATTATACACACACAACTGACATGTATACCAACACACTGACATGTATACACACACACACTGACATGTATACACACACACTGACAAGTATACAAACACACACTGACATGTACACACACACACTGACAAGTATACAAACACACACTGACATGTACACACACTGACGTGTATACACACACACTGACATGTACACTCACTGACATGTGTATACACACACACACTGACGTGTATACACACACTGACATGTATACACACACACACTGACCTGTGTACACACACACACACTGACATGTATACACACACTGACATGTATACACACACACACACACAGACATGTATTCACACACAGACATGTAATCACACACTGATCTGTATACACACTCACACAGACTGACATGTATACACACACACTCACTGACATGTATACACACACACAACACTGACATGTATACACACACTGACATGTATACACACACTGACATATATACACACAACACACACATGTATTCAAACACACAGACATGTATTCACACACTGATCTGTATACACAAACACACAGACTGACATGTATACACACACTGACATGTATACATACACACACTGTCATGTATACACACACACAGACATGTATACACACACTGACAAGTATACAAACACACACTGACATGTATACAACACACACTGACATGTATACACACACACTTGACATGTACACACACCGACATGTGTATACACACACACACTGACATGTATACACACACACTGACATGTATACACACACACACAGACATGTATTCCCCACACTGATCTGTATACACACACACGACTGACATGTATACACACACACTGACATGTATACACACACTGACATGTATACCCACACTGACATGTATACATACACACACTGTCATGTATACACACACACGGACATGTATACACACACCGACATGTGTATACACACACACACTGACATGTATACACACACACTGACATGTATACACACACACACATACACATGTAATACACACTACACATGACATGTATACATACACACTGACATGTATACACACTCACACTGACATGTATACACACACACTGACATGTATACACAGACACAAACTGAGATGTATACACAGACACACACTGACATGTATACACACACACTGACATGTATACACACACTGACATGTATACACACACACTGACATGTATACACACGCACACTGACATGTATACACACACACACACACAGACATGTATACACACACTGACATGTATACACACACTGACATTACTCACACTGACATGTGTATACACACAACACACTGACATGTATACACACACACTGACATGTATATACACACACCCACTGATATGTATACACACACACACTGACATGTATACACACACACACTCACATGTACACACAGTCTGACGTATACACATACACTGACATGTACACACACTGACATGTATACACACACTGACGTACACACACTGACATGTATACACACACTGACATGTTTACACACACTGACTCATGGGCGTACCCATTGAGGGGCAGGGGGAGGACAGCTGCCCCCCCCCCCAGAAGCCTGACAGGTTCCAGAGCTCCATTCTACCTCCTCGCAGGGGCGTACCTATCATGCGGCGGCAACCAGATGGCGGCATTGGCGGAGGCCACCTACTGCTAGTGTGGGTTCCCCACAGACGCCACTCCCGCTCCTGTAGTGTAATACCGGTCGCCGCTGTATGCCATCCTTCAGATCAGGACAGGACGTCGGAGGAGCGATGACATCATCACTAAGCACTGACGCTGCCCGGCTCTTGGAGAGCGGCAGACTCACTGGGGAGACCAGAGCCGTGAGCAGAGAGGATCGAGGAGAGGGGTGAGTATTTTCTTCTTTTAATGAATGTGACAACTGATGGGAGGTAATGGGTATGCATTATATGTGATGAACGTACTATGGGTATGCATTATATGTGAGGAAGGTACTATGGAGGTGCATATGTGATGAAGGTACTATGAGGGTTGATTACATGTAATGAAGGTACTATGGGGGTCCATTACATGTGATGAAGGTACTTTGGGGGTGCATTATATGTGATGGAATCCTATGGGGGTGCATTATATGTAATGATGGAGTACTATGGGGCTGCATTATATGTGATGATGGAGTACTATGGGGTTGCATTTTATGTGATGGAGTCCTATGATAGTGCATTATATGTGATGGAGTCCTATGATGGTGCATTATATGTGAAGGGAGTCCTATGAGGGTGCATTATATATGATATAATGCACCCCCATAGTCAGGGGCGTAACTACAGTATGTGCAGGGGTTGCAATCGCACCTGGGCCCTGCAGCCTAGGGGGGCCCCAAAAGACTGTTTGCCCTATAGATAAAGACTAATACTATTAAAGATTTCCAATAATTGGGGGCCCCGTTGCAGCTTTCGCATCGGGGCCCCTGGGCCTAATGTTACGCCACTGCCCATAGTACTCTATCACATATAATGCACCCCCATAGGACTCCCATCACATATAATGCACCCCCATAGGACTCCATCACATATAATGCACCCCCATAGGACTCTCTTCACATATAATGCACCATCATAGGACTCCATCACATATAATGCACCAACATAGTACTACATCATCACATATAATGCACCCCCATAGTACTCTATGTGATGGAGTCTTACGATGGTGCATTATATGTGATGGAGTATTATGGGGGGTGCATTATATGTGATGGAGTCCTATGGGGATGCATTATATGTGATGGAGTCCTATGACGGTGCATTATATGTGATGGAGTCCTATGGATAATGGGGGTGCATTACGGTATATTTGATGGAGTCCTATGGGAGTGCATTATACTGTATGGAGTACTATGGGGGTGCGGTTGAACACGTGATCAGCCCCCACAATGCACCGGGCCAGTTATGACGTTCTGGCGGACGCATCATGGCTTGCCCCCCCCTAGTTTTGATCCTGGGTACGCCCATGCACTGACATGTATACACACACACACACTCTCTTCCATACATCACTTCACAGTGACCTATGCTATTCTTATGTGGCTCCAGGACAGCAGTGTGTTCCTTCCTCTCTGGCTGTGTGTGCAGGCACCCCTCCCCCCTCCAGAGCAGACAGGGCGCAGAAGGGAGAACTCTTTTTCCTCTGACCCCTCTGGGCCGGCCAATCTCCCAGTGCTATCACCCTCCAGCCTCCACAGCTCATATGACGGACAGTGCACAGCTTCTCCATGCAGTCGCTGGAGTACAATAGCAGTGAGGAATTTGTCAAGTGAACTGAAGAGAACTGCTGTGTCAGTGCCTCACACTATTCACATGACAAACACATCTCACCTACTGTGTCCAGTACTGCCACTGCTTCATCTCCCCACACACAGAGGCTGTGATATGGGAGGTGGAGGGTGAGAGGCTGGCATGTGCTGCTGCCACCCAGCTGCACTGACAGGAGGTATAGGATGACACCTGGGATCACACTATGGCCACACAGTCTGTGACAGACTGTGCGGCCATAGGAAGGGAGAGCCGTACGATGCATGCTCCCGTTGCTCCCTGCACCCTGATTGGTGCTGATTGGCGCTGATTGGCGCTGATTGGTTGAGCCCGTTGGGTGGACCAATCAGCGCTAGCGTGCGATTTTCTTGGCAGACAGACAACATTAGACAATTATATAGTAGATCTTTCTGGACTATTTAGACTGTGTTCACACACAGCGTATTTCCTGCGCTTTTGGGGCGCACGTTTTATACCACGTTTTGCGGCCGCGCTGTTTAGCCCAGGTAAAAAAAAAAAACGCAGTGCATTCACACACCACGTTTTTTTACGGCCACATTTCTCCCCCAAAAACGCAGGAGGAAAGTGATGTCACACGAGGAGGAAGAATCCTGTGGTCTTCCCCCGTGTGACATGTCAGACCAGGAGTTTTGCTTTCACAGTGTATCTATATACACTGTGAAAGCAAAATAAATGTGAAAAATGTATGAACAATAAATACTTACCTCCCTGCCAGCTGTCTGGGACCCGAAAAGAAGACATCGATTGCTGCCTGCCAGCACCTTAAAATGTGATTGGCCAGTAGCGATCATGTGATATGCACGTCACATACCACCTGATCGCTACTGGCCATTCACCGTTTAAATCACATTTTAAGGTCCTGGCAGTGGTGATCGGATGTCTTCTTGGGTCACAGACAGGCGGCAGAGAAGTAAGAATTTATTTTTGTTATTATTAATACATGTTTTCTCATTTATTTTGCTTTCCCAGTGTATATAGATACACTGGGAAAGCAAAACTACAGCCCCAACATGTCACACAGGGAAGGAACACAGGATTCTTTCTCCCCCTTGTGACATCACTTCCTGCTTCTCCTCCAGCGCCCGTGTTATAAGTGCTAGAATTGCGGATTGTTTGAACGGCGATGCGTAATTCCAGCGCTTATAATGGGGCCTATGGAGGAAAGCGCACGCTAAAAAGAAGAAAGAGCTGGCAAGGTCATTCTTTTTACGCGTGCGTTTTTGGCCCCAAAAGTGCGGCCGAATAAAGCGCAGCATCTGAATGCCAAATGTGAATTTCCATTCACTTTTCTAGGAAACGCAGACGCAGATGCGCTTTTGAGGAAAAAGTGTGCGTAAAAAGACACCAACAAATACAAATAGTGTGAACGCAGCCTTAGAGAGATTAGAGGTGAAAATCCCAAAGTAATGTTTATCTATAGCGAAAGCAATATAAAATCAAATAAGCCTCCCCAATATGTTTCACCTATGCAGGCGTCATCAGGGGACTGAGGCTCAAATGAATTAAATAGACACTCAGACTTAAGAAACCTCTGTTTGTGATATCACTAATTTAATCTCCAACAGAATAGCTTCTAACTTCACTTCCCTTTTCCTGCTACATGCAGTCCACCCAATGAAAATACTCAAAATTAGTCATGAATAGTATATGGTGCCAGGGGCGGACACACACTGTAGTGGGCCACGCCTGTGCAAGAAATTTTTTGGGCTTCCTCCCCTCCCTCCCGCTCCTCATAGTGCAACAAAGTTATGTACTATTAGATATGCAACATGTAAGTTAGGGTGCCTTCACATAGACGAGTTTTTTGTATCCGGTGAGATCAGGTGAAAACTGCATCTGACTTGATATGCTTTCACACTGGCGTTTTTCACCACTTGCAGCAGATCCAACAGATTTCCGCAGCTCTGCCGCGTAACGGGCGGCTTATGGCACCGATCCGGCAACCCCCATTCATTCTCTATGGGGCTTGCGGCCAGCCGCAGCAAGAGCAGTTGTGCTAGATCCGCATTACATGGTGCCACTAAAATATACAGCTGACATGCTGTGTTTTTTAGTGTGGGAAAATCTGCACCATGTCAATTTTTGCTTCGGATTTTCCCACTGTAAATGTACTGTATATCTAATATTGAGGCTATGCAGGGCTGGATATAATATCTGGAGAGTGCTGCTGGGCTGTATATATTATTTGCCTGTTGCAGCCTCCAAATTATATATACAGGCCAGCACAGCTTCCAAATAACATATATAGCCCACTAACCCAGTTCTACCTCTCCGGCCCTGACATCACCTCCCTGCTATCCAAAATCCCACACTGCCTGTCCGCCATCTCATCCTTCTTCTCCGCTCGTTTCCTCAAACTCAACATGGATAAAACAGAGTTCATCGTCTTCCCCCCTACCTGACCTAACCATCACTGTCAACGACTGCACACTCTCACCCGTCCCCCACGCCAAGTGCCTCAGGGTAATACTCGACTCCTCCCTCTCCTTCAAGCCCCACATCCAAGCCCTCACCACCGCCAAACGACTCCAGCTAAAAAATATTACCCGTATACGCTCCTTCCTTGACCACAACTCTACTAAAACACTTGTCCACACCCTCATCATCTCCCGTCTGGACTACTGCAACCTCCTGCTCACTGGCTTCCCCGCCTCCTCCCTTTCACCTCTCTGCACCATCCTCAAGTGCCTCGGTGTAATCCTTGACTCTGCCCTCTCCTTCAAGCCACACATCCAGGCCCTCGCCACCTCCTGCCACCTCCAGCTTAAAAACATCTCACGGATCCTCTCCTTCCTTGACCTTGACACTGCCAAAATGCTTGTCCACGCGCTCATTATCTCCCGCCTCGACTACTGCAACCTCCTGTTCACCAGCCTCCCCACTTTCTCCCTCGCACCCCTCCGAACCATCATCAATTCTGCTGCCCGACTCATCCACCTGTCGCCCTGTTACTCCACCGTCTCCCCCCTCTGCCAAGCCCTCCACTGGCTCCCTATTTCACCAAAGATCACAGTTCAAAACCCTAACCCTGACATACAAGGCCATCCACAACCTGTCCCCTCCATACATCTCCGACATGGTCTCCCGATACCACCCCTCACGCAATATGCGCTCCTCTCAAGAACTCCTTCTCTTCTCTCCCCGCATCTCCACCTCGCACAACAGCATACAAGACTTCTCTCGTGCATCCGCGATATTCTGGAACTCTCTTCCACACCACATCAGACACTCCCCTACCCTGGGAGCCTTCAAAAAAACCTGAAGACCCACCACTTCCTTCAAGCCTATAACCCACACTGAGACCTAATCCGCTGCACCATCTCACCTCTCCCCCTCTTACTGTCTCCCACCCATCCCCTATGACTGTGAGCCCTTGTGGACAGGATCTCTGCCTTAATGTACCTGTATGATTTATTTGTCGTTATATATGTTCTCGTCCTTGTTCTGCCCTTACACATGTAAAGCGCCATGGAACCAATGGCGCTATATAAATAAATAAATAATAATAATAGCAGCTAATATATACAGCCCAGCACAGCCTCCTAATAAGATATACAGCCCAGCATAACCTTCAGTTAATATATACAGCCAAACACAACCTCCAAATAAGATATTCAGCCTAGCATAGCCTTCAGTTAATATATACAGCCCAACACAGCATCCAAATAACATATACAGCCCATCATAGCCTCCAGTTAATATATACAGTCCAGCACAGCCTTCAGGTAATATATACAATTCCCAGCACAGACTCCATGTAATATATACAGCCCAGCACAGCCTTCAGGTAATATATAGAGCCCACCACAGCCTCCAGGTGATATATACAGCCCAGCATAGCCTTCAGGTAATATATACAGTCCAGCATAGCATCCAGGTAATAGATATAGTCCAGCATATAGCCTTCAGGTAATATATAGAGCCCAAAGCAGCCTCCAGGTAATATATACAGCCGAGCATAGCCTCTAACTAACATATATAGCCCAAGACAGCCTCCAGGTAATATATATAGGCACCCCCGTTTCCTTTTGTTTCATAATGCTCTCCCACACAGGCGGTCCACTTTCGGCATAGTGCTTCTCGCCCTATGTGCCCCCCCCCCGTTTATGCTGCTTCTCCCCATGTGGCCCCCCAGTTTATGCTGCTTCTCCCCCTATGTGGGCCCCCTGATTCATGTTTCTTCTCCCCTCATGAGCCTCCCCATTCATGAGCAGCCAAGGTTCTCCCCAAGGGCCCCCCCATTCATGAGCAGCCAGGCCATGCTTCTTTCCAGGCCAGGGGCCCCCCATTCATGAGCAGCCAGCGATGCTTCAAGTTCTCCCCAGGACAGGGCCCCCCCCCCCCCATTTATGAGCAGCCAGGCCATGCTTTTCCCCAGCCCAGGGGCCCCCCCATTCATGAGCAGTCAGGCCATGCTACAAGTTCTCCCCAGGCCAGGGGCCCCCATTCATGAGCAGCCAGGCCATGCTTCAGTTCTCCCCCAGGACGGAGCCCCCCAAATCATGCATGCCATGCTTCAGTTCTCCCCCAGGAGCCCCCCAAAATCATGCCTGCCGGTACCAGTCCCTCAGCCCTGCTCAGCTTCATTACTCTTACCTGGAGCAGGCAGGGCAGGCCAAACCAAGAGGATCATCCATCCATCCACTGCACACTGTGGCCAGACCAAGAGGATCATCCATCCATCCACTGCACTGAGCTGCAGCGTTGCGGGGCACAGTAAGTGTGTGACTTCACAGACACACACACACTGATGCTGGCATTGAGGCTGCAGCCACTGTCTGGCCGGCGCCACGCGCACAGTGAGTGACAATATTATCACTGAGTCTGTCTCCTCCTCTCCTCCCCCACAGCGGCAGGCCAGCAGCGCAGCACAGCACTGACGCTGAGGCCAGGGGTGCATCAAGCCTCCCTGCCGCCTGAGCAATGAGGAGCGAGGGGGGAGGGGTGCTGTCGGGTTCCAGCACCGCCGCCCTCCTGCAGCATTAGCTACAGAGCAGGAATCGGATGGGAGAGAGGGCGCATCTTACCCTTCTCCACTGCCTCTCCCCCTGGCTGCAGCCACTTGATACTCAGGGCTCACACTGTCCATTGGACTGTGCAGCCCTGGTTGAGGCTGAGTTCACCTCAGGGCTGGCTCCCCGGCACCGCGCGCTCGCACAGTCGCACTTGTTTCTCTCTCAGGACCCGCTCCCGCCACGTCCCGCAGCTCTGCTCTCCTCCTTGCGCCTCGGTGCTCCACATGTCTAATTTAAATAGGTAAATAATTAGGCATGTGGTGCTGCCCTCTCCCTTGGGGCCCACGTTCAATGAACAGTCTGCACGGGCAGTAGGTCCGCCCCTGTATAGTGCTGTCTATGTGCTTCAATGTTTTTTAATCAGTGTTTACCCTTTGTCCACTGCAGCATAGCATGGTGTTAACATGCTCCAGTTTGCCAGCGGGATAAAGCAGAACTTTTAATAAGTTGTGCAAGTCCCTCCCCCAGCAGGGAGCCTCCCTGAGATCACCAGTTTTTCCTTTGTCCCTTTCCAATTTGAGATTTTTTTTTCACTCCTTCCATCCTCCTTTACCTGCTTTGGTTGTGATTCCTAGGTCGCTGTAAGCTGTTTTTTCAGTTAGGGCCAGCGCCGTGTGTGGGGCTATAGTTCCATTGTGACACGCTCACTTCCTGTCGGTGCCATGTGGGCGCCATTGTTTTGATGGCATCGGGCGGCTGCCAGTATTGTCGAAACCCACCTATCGCCTGGTAAGGAGGAGAGGGTCGTAGGTCTGCAGTAGTATGGTCATTCTAAACTGAATCAGCCACTGCAAGGTTGGGGTTTATCCATGTCAGGTGTAGCACTGAGACCTGGAATTTGTGGGGGGCGTGTATACTCCTTAGGCCCCCTTCACACCACGATTTTCTGGATCTGGGACTGTTCAGTATGAACCGGACAGTCCCGGATCCGGTTTTGGTCCCATAGTATTCCTATGGGGTCGGATGGAGCGGATGGCAGGTATCTGCCATCCGGTTTCCATCTGTCCGGGAGGATCCGGGTGTATTTGGATTTTTCTCCTGGAAACAAAAATGCTGCTTGCAGCGTTTTTGTGTCCAGGGTGAAAAATCAGCCCAAATTGGATCCTCCTGGATCCAGGGCAATCCGGCACTATCTAGCATGGGAGTTTATGGTGCCGGATTGCCCCGATCCGGGAACTGGAGATCGGCAGCTTAAGTTCAGCGTGAGCTACGCTGAACTTCAGCACCAGGGAGCTGTCATCTGTGAAGTGGTTCAGCACCGTTTCGCAGGGGACAGCTGTGCTCTGAAGCATCCGGCTCCAAACAGCACTGGAGGGCATATTAACCCTCCGGTTCTATTTGTCCGGATCTATCAGGCTGTGTCCGGTGCCTCCTGCAAGGCACCGAACACAGCCTGACAACTGAAAAATCGTGGTGTGAAGAGGGCCTTAGGCCACGTAAACGCATTGAGTATTTGATGAGTTTTTTACCTCAGTATTTGTAGCCAAAACCAAGAGTGGATGATAAATACAGAAGTGGTGACGTGTTTTAAACTTTTCTTCTGATTGCTCCACTCCTGGTTTTGTCTACAAATCCTGAGGTAAAAAACTCATCAAATACTCAGCGTGTGCACGTGGCTTTACCTTCTGTTTGACACATGCAGCTCCTGAGCTCTATACAGCCAGATTGGTGCTGTGCACCTGTATGTAATCAGGCTGGCTAATTAGACTGAGATGTGCTGCCTGAGAGACTCTGATATTAGTAGCAATGAGCTATTTTCACAAGGCATTGCTTGAAAAAAAAAAGAGCAAATGTGTCAGTTTGCAACTTATATTATGTGGAGGTGGAGTAAGGGTGCGTGCACACGGTCCGGAGGAGCTGCGTGTTGGACGCAGCTCCTCCGGACTGGAGTGAAGCCGCGGGTGGCCGCAGGGAGACCGGAGCCACCCTGTACTCACCGTGTGCAGTGGGTGCAGGGCAGCTTCTCCCTGCAGTCACCCGATGGGAGCCGCTTCCGACTCCGCAGCATGAAATGAACACGCTGCGGAGGAGCGGACTCCCGGCAACCTGCACTGCAGCTCCAAAGACGCTGTGGGCGGCTCACGCATAGTGAGGATGGGATTTCTTGAAATCCCATCCACTATGCTATTACTGTACTGCACAGCATTTTGGACGCAGCGGCAGGACGCTGCGTCCAAAACGCTGCGTACACTGATCGTGTGCACGCACCCTAAGGGCAGAGAAGGGTATGTGCCCACAGGTAACATTTTGCTGCGTATTGCTGCATTTGAGTTCAGATTTTGCCTTGGTTTTATGTAAATGTATGCTAATCAAATCGAAAAGCTTTCACACACACACTGGTTTTATTTCTCTGCAGAAAGTGGAAAAGTGGTGTTTCCACTTTAGCAAAGGAGCAGAAAAGAATTGGCATGCTCATTCTTCTTATGGCCCCCTTCATATCACGTTTTTTGTGGATCTGTGTCTATCTGTTGTAAAACTGATAGCCACGGTCCGATTTGTCCTCCGTGTATCCCTATGGGCACGGATGTGTACTGATTGGTCCTTATTGGCATCCGATTGTGTCAGTTTTGTGATGGATCCGTTTGTGTCAGCTTTTTTCCCGCCCCCCCAAAATTGGAGCCTGCTCCAATTTTGGCCTGCCTTGAAAAAAATCGGACAGAAACTGATTTGTTGCTTTCCGTTTCAAATAACATACAGGTCTATGATGATGGATCAAAACGGATCTGACAAAAAATCTGATCCGGAAAACAGATTTGATTTGCTGTACTGCGCATGCTCAAAAGCAAGCTGCAGCCCTATCTCTGCTAACTGATGACGGATCCCTGGACATCAGTGGCATGTGTTGGCACCAATCCATACCTGAATTTCAAGGATCACCACAGATGTGCAAAAAAAAGGTGATGTGAAGGCGACCTAAAATACAGCTAATCCTGAGGGGTTTTCACTTTCTTCACCAAACAAAATACAATGTGTGTGTACAACTAATCCTAGAATCATAGGTTTTGCTGGAAAACAAAAACGCAGCAAAACCTGTGTTGTTTACACTGTCTTCAGAGAATAAAAACCAATGTGTGTGAAAGCTTTTCCCTGATCACTCTAGCTTTTGCTGGAAACCAAAAATGCAGTATTAGATTAGCATACATTTACATAAAACCAAGGCAAAACCTGACCTCAAAGGCAGCCAAACCGTTACCTGTGGGCACATACTCAAACCCTTCACCTGTTGGTTCCTTGGACTCTTCCAGCAGCTGCATCCAAGGCAGTCTGTACTAGAGAGGTAACTTTTTCACTAACCCCTTCACGACCAAGGATGTGTATATATCTATATATACATCCTTAGCTGTGTCCCGCCACCTGATGCGAGCTCACGCTGTGAGCTCACATCCCATGATGACAAACATCTCAGCTGATGTCATATGCTGAGTTGTGTAGCTAACACCATTGATTGGATCAATCGGCGGTGTTTATACTTTGGATTGCTAAAGCCCTGCGATGGGGATAGCGCTGTTCCCCACAGTGATCGGGTGGTCCTGTGAAGCAATCACAGGATCTCCGCTGTCACCTGCACAGCCCGGGGTCCTGTAATGACCAAAGAAGCTGTATGGAATCACTTCCTGCTGTTGAAGACCCAGTGACATCACCAGCAGGGAGTGATCACTTCCTCTGTGTTCAGGTAAGCTGCTGTGCATCGGAACACAGGGGATGCGATCAGACAGTTGAGCACTGAGGCCCTCTAGTGGGAAAAGTAAAGTAATTAAAAAAAAAGTTATTAAAAATCTGAAAAAACAAAACAAATAAAAATGTAAAAGTTCAAATCACCCCACATTTGCTCCATTGAAAATAAAGCTATTAAAAAAATTTAAATTCTTCACACATTTGGTAACGCTGCATTCAGAAGTGCCCGATCTATTAAAATATAAAATCAATTAATCAGATCGGTAAACTGTGTAATGGAAAAAAAAAGTCAAAACGCCAAAATTATGTTCTTTTGGTTGCCGCAATATTGCAATAAAATGTAATAATGGGTGATCAAGAGAGCGCATCTACCCAAAAATGTTATCATTAAAAACATCAGCTCAAGCCACAAAAAATAAGCCATCACACAGACACAGATCCCAAAAAATTAGAACAATACGGGTCATGGAAAATGGCGCCAAAGTGCAATTATTATTATTTTTTTTTTAAAACTTCTACATTTTTTCACCACTTAGATAACAGTAAAAGTATACATGTTTGGCATCCTTAGAACTCGTACCGACCTGAGGCATCATAAGAATTCGTTGGTTTTACCATATAGTGAACATGATGAATAAAAAAGCAAACGTGTATTCGCACTTTTTTTGCAATTTCACCACACTTGTAAGTTTTTCCCCTTTTTCCTGTACACTATATGGTAAAATAAATTATGTTATTCAAAAACACAATTTATCCCATAGAAAACAAGCCCTCATATGTCTATATTGATGGGGAAAAAAAGTTATGGCTCTTGGAGGGGAAAAATGAAAAACAGAAAATCGCCCCGGGGTGAAGGGGTTAATATGTGCTCATATATTTGAGTCTGGAAGCATTTTTGCCATCTTTGTTAGATCTGTCTCCACGTGGTACAAAATCCAATCTCTGCTGGCTACAGAAGTCTGATGAGCAGGAGTTTCTGAGAGACGCACTGGGAGTACCTCATCTTACTTGTGTTGAAATCAGTTCCAATGATTGTGGCCAAAGTGTCTTTTTCTGAAATATCTTCATACTTCCATGCCACGTTCCCTACTCTGCAGATACAAATGCATCTCAATGAATTAGAATATCATCAAAAAGCACATTTTTTTCAGTAATTCAATACAAAACGTGAAACGCATATATTATACAGTCATTACATACAAAGTGATCTATTTCAACAGTTTATTTCTGTAAAGGTTTATGGCTTACAGCCAATGAAAACCCAAAGGTCATTATCTCATAAAATTAAAGTAGGGAGGATGAAGGGTTAAAAACCATGATGTCTTATTCCATGAGACTCAAAGGGTGAATAAAATGTTGATTTATTAGTCAACGTGTTTCAGGACTCCCTGAGACATGACAATACAATAATGATTTGTCCTGAGGAAGGTGCTAGGGAGCCCTGAAAGTTGTTGACTAATAAATCAATATTATATGTTCATTTAGATGAAAAAAGACTAGCGGCAGTTACCGGAGAAGATCTTCATCTTTTATTCATCACTAGCTGTGAGCCCGATGCAAATGCATCGGGTGTCTAGAATATTTTTAAATTTTTTTTTAGATTTTCAAATAATAATCCAATTATTCCAATGACATCTTTACACCAACTACATATATTAGTATGGTTGATATCATTTAAGGAAAATTGAACTATTATGTTGTAAGGGTCTTAGAACACAAAGTAGCAATACTTCTTAATATGTCAATTTTTTGAATTGATGAATTAACAGTACTAATATATGTATCAGCCACTTTGTGTCAGCCCACCAATCGCGTCAAGATGCCCTTACGCCTGGTGGGACCTACTCTAACTAAATCCGAATTGATATAATTTAGATATTTTTAATAGCTGGATTTTTCTTAGATTTTTTGAGGATTGTGATGTAAATAATAAAATTTTGTAAATTGATACAGAAGGAGTTACCAACTACAGACTTGCAGCAATATCCGTGCAATAACAAAAAAACTTGTAATTAACCTACAGTAAATGGAGTTAACATAGCTTCAGCAGGTGCATAAGATGCATCCACTAACTAACCACAGGTGACTGCAGTTGATGTGGATGACACTGCCACAACTATGTTGTCTGCACAAACTGCAAGTTAAGTACAAATTACATATATGCAATTATGAAAATTACAGCAAGTATGTTCTTGATAAGTCCTTCATGTACAATTATTATCATTTAGTATATTCCTCAACAAAGTGAAAAAATCTAAGAAAAATGTCGTGGTAGAATCTAATTAATAATTTATGTTTGTCCCTATCTATCTAAACATGTGGAACACACCTTGGTAATGAGATGTGTGTGAACAGCCGTCCCACCCGTCTCTTAGCTGTTCACAAAAACCTCTCCCTTTAAAGAATAAGAATCAAATCTCTCAGCACGTAAAGCACTGGAGCTTTAAATAGTGGTTTCTATCACCCTGTGAGAAAATCAGAATGATACACATCTCCAATGAAATCTAAAATGTGTTTTTCCACAAACATTGTATAAACTATGCACATAAAAAACTGAAATTGAAAAGACTAAACTAATTTTTTTTTTTTTTTTTTTTTTTTTTTTTTAAATAGAAAAGGTAAAAATATAAAATATGCAAAAGTTCATCCCAAAATATTCCGATAGACAATATTTTTGGTGAAGACTTTCTCACAGTTAGGCACCAATTTGCCTTGAATGCATGAATCCACCACTTTCACCTTCACATTGCATCGTCTCTTCACACGTGAGAAAGCCACATATAATTGTCCATGCCCAAAAACAGGTTCTGGCAAATAAATCCCCACTTTCTCCAAAGTTTGTCCTTGGGATTTATTTATGGTCATGGCAAAGGCAGGCTTCACGGGAAATTGCCGACGTCTTAGTTTGAAAGGCAATCCAGTCTCTGATGGACAGAGATCAATTCTTGGAATGAAGACTACATTTCCTTCATCCGAGCCAGAAATTACTTTTGCTTGTATCAAGTTGTCAAACAAAGCAATAATAATCATCCGAGTCCCGTTGCAAAGTCCTTTTCTGCTGTTAAAATTACGCAAAAGCATTATAATTGTACCAACTTTTAATTTCAGGAGATGAGAAGGCATTCCTGTTGGTGTTAGAGAATTTAGAAATTCCACGGGATATTGTTCGGGATTTTCCGTCTCATCTGGATCAATGGAATCATGGCTCATATATTCCATGTATTCTCCAGGAATACAATCCATCACTTTTGAATTGATCAAATCCACAGCGTCATTTTTGGGACAAAGAATGGCATGTGATGCAGCATTCTGAATACTTTCGTCATTATTCACATCAATGACAATGTTTTCACCAAATATGTCCAAGATTAAAGAGCCAGTGCAGATCATGTCTTGCGGGATCTCAATGACATCATCACCAAGGTTGTAATCATTGGACAATTCTCCATTTCCCAATTGAATTAACCAATTGCTATATTCAGAATCAATGGAGCGCATGTTGTTAATGAGCGGCAATTGATTGAAAAGCTGCCATTGTCGTGAATATTTAATGCAGCTCTCTACGATGTCTGTCCTTGTTCCGTGGGAGATGATAGGAAGACACTGCCGAAAGTCTCCTCCCAGAACAATGACTTTCCCTCCAAAGGGTAATTTATTTTTGTTGGAGACATCAGTTGTCATGACATCCCGTAATAATTGATCAATTACATGCAAAGCGTATTTTGACAACATAGTAGACTCATCGATGATGAAGAGTTTGGTAGTCTTCAAATGTTGGGCCGCATCAGTATCATTTTTGATTCTTGAAACGGATGTCTCATTAATTGGTATTGGTATGCCATACAGTGAATGGATAGTTCTTCCTCCTTGCAATAGATTAGCAGCAATCCCTGTACTGGCTGCAGGTGAGACAACTTCTCCTTCTCCTCTCAGTTCATGAATCAATAGATGATAGAGATATGTTTTCCCACTTCCACCGGGACCGTCAAGGAAAAAGCACTTTGGCTTATCACTTGTATCCTCTAAAGCTTTATGGATTGCAGTATAGGCCAAACGTTGTTGATCATTTAAGGTGTCTTTCATTTCATGTGCTCTTACTAACTCTTCTTCTTTGTTGTATTGAGGACGAATGTGTGGTTTTCTTTTTGGGCGTGGCAGATTAAAATCAATGAAATGTTTAGCATGAAATTTTAAAACATGTTCAACATCAGTCATGGCATATCCTTCACAATGCTCACAATCATCAGTGTCAGGGTGGTAGGCATGGCAGTAATCTTGAACGAAGTGTTGTTTAAATTCTTGCCACAACTCCAGGGGATGATTAGGAGGACCAAAGACACATATATACGCAAACATTTCACGGAGCTGTGCAGGCATATTGAGAACACAGGCATCCAATAAAGTTTTTCTCCAAACACTGTCATCGAAGAGCAATCCAAGGGCTAATGCCGCCTCTTTAAACGTTGGGTATGTGACTTCCTTAACAGTCTTAAGGTTATCAAAACTTGTAGCTCCTTTAACATGGAGTAACAACAGCCTTAAAAAATAACGTTCTTGTTCTTGAATACTAACAGTGTAGAGTCTACCAATGACTGAAGCACCTCCTCTCCTTCTAACTTCCCATGCACCTTATTTCCAAACATAATGCTCAGGAATTTGACGATATAAGTACTCCCGAGCTTTGGGATCATTCTCATTGAGGGTAAAGTAGGCCATGAGTGTTGATTGTCTGTCCATTGAATAACTGATGTTGTCCGCAGAATCACCCTCGTGAAAAAAAAGTGATTGTGAATGAGGCAGATGTACTGCAAGACGAATAATGCTGTGAGATTGTCTATGCATTTGAAAAGCAAAGATTCGCCAAGCTGCCTCTGGTGCACTCACATATCTGGAATCCATGAATTTATGAGTTTCATCGTGTCTGATGTTGGTTTCACAAATTTCCACATTGGCTTTGTCATGACCTTTGTACACATATTTAAAGAGGTATTTTACGCTCTGAATGGAAGCACATATTTCCACATTGATATGGCACTTATATTTTAATAGAAGGAAAGGGTTATAGGGAACCACCCAAGAATTATCAATCATCTTGGAATGGTGTGGAAAAGAAGGTCCTTCGTTTCTTTGATAACTTGGATATGCATCCTCAGGGATAACAGTTTTTGTTTGAAAGTGTTTTGGAAATTTTTTTTTACACTTTCCATTCTCCATACATGGAGAATTGGGATTGTGTTGTCCACAGGGGCCATGGATCATGTGTTGCATGACAATTTGATGGAGCACAGGGTAATGTAATGGATCAGGAATTTCAGCCCAAACAGTATTATCCACTTCTACCTCAGTTCTTAGTTTTGAGTTGGCATCCAGAATAATTAGAATGTGAGCATGTGGTAGGCCTCGCTTTTGAAATTCTATCACATGAACCATAGCCACAAACCTTGCCAAATAATCCAGAATTAATATCTTTCAAAAGGGCTTCAAGTTTAATCCTGAATACACGGGCCACTAAATCCGGGCGATGTTCAGCACGCTGCCATGGCTGTAAATTGGTTACAATTTCACTCCATTTTGGATTGCAGGTCATCGTTATAAAAAGATCTGGTCTTCCAAATTTAGTTACAATCGCCATGGCATCTTGATACCTCTGCTGCATGTTTCGGGGACTTCCCTCAAAGGAAGATGGTAAAATTACGGTTTTGCCAATGGGGATTCCTTTTTCTACGGATTTTCTAAGCAAATGTTCTTGAAGGAGACAATAATCTTCCACCTTCAAATCCTTCTGGTGTTGTCGTATAAAATTTAAACGATTGGCCTCGATCTTAACATAGGCATCCACCAAGTACTGCTGTGTCAGTTTTCCTCCATTAAGGACAGGATTGAATTCTGTCCGTACTGACAGCAAATAACAGTAATACTGCAGCTGTGTCACCCTGCGACGATTTTGGCCTTGGTGCATGAGTGATTCATGCCACCCTTGCTCTCCATGAGGGAAAAACAATGGATACAGTAATGCATCCAAATTACTGTGTAAAATACTTATTTGCTGTGTTTTGGGGGCCAACGGATTATTTGTGTCTGGTTTTAGATGTATTAAAATGTCTCTATTAAATGGTGGCTCTCCATCAGCATTTTCAAAGATGACTGCGACTTCATGGACAGTAGGGTTGTTATACCGTCTTGGGTCTTGCTCTCTGTCTTGTTTAATTGCCATGATGATATTAGGCATTTTTGTGCCATGTTCAAATGCTTTCTGTTCTTCCTCTTCCTCCACTTGCCGTAACATTTTGTAAGCTGAAACAAAGGGATTAATACCTTCCAATTGCTCAGCAATAATTCTCATCAAGGCTGGATTACACTTGAGATTTTCTGGAGACTGTAGGCGTTGTTCAGTAGCAGTAGCACTATCCAAAATATAGAGCTGTGCATATGCTGGAACTTGACCTTCAGCGGGGTGGAGAGTTCCAGTTCTATGGTAAATTTGGCCGTGAATCCGGAAACAATAAGGACCGTGTCCAGGTGGTTGCGAAACACTTGCACCCATCGAAGCAAATGCAAAGGAACTATTAATGCTCCTGATATTCTCCATGAGATTTTTACTATATGGGCTGTCTCCTTTTAGTAAAGTAGTGAAGAGCTCAGGGTACTGAGGTAATGGTACCTTAACTTTACCCTTGTGACAACAAAGGGAGAACTGTCCATCAGATGGCCTTTCAGCCTCAAAATGTTGTGCTTCACAATGTTGACATAACACATTCATGGGCCCACAGGTATGTTCTAAAATACTGCTATCGTCATCAGTAAAGCCAATAGGGATTAATGACGTTGGTGAAGTGAGCAACCGATGACCTTTTTTGTAGATGCCTACAAAAATAAGGCGTAGCTGTGTAGAAGTTTCAACACATTCAAGAAAAGAAGTAGTGACTGAAGACTTATTCCTGAGGTTTTTTTTTTGGCGTAGTTGACGCTGTGAGGCAGCCAAATGGGCCAAACGGCGTTGTTTTGAGGTAGGTGACATAATTTGTAAACGCTTGACTTTAGCCAATTTGTGTCTTGTGATGGCAGAAGCAGTCTTGTCTGTTCTTGTTTTAGAAGAACCTTTGCACTTCACTTTACCCGTGCCAGATGTTGTAGGCAGTTGAGTTTCCAAAAGTGTTGGAGACACAGATATGGACGCCATATCAGAGGTAGATGGTTTTCCTTGCACCTTCACCTTTTTTTTTTTGCGGCCAGATGTTGTAGGCAGTTGAGTTTCCAAAGGTGTTGGAGACACAGATATAGACGCCATATCAGAGTTAGATGCTTCTCCTTGCACCTTCACCTGTTGTTTTTTGCGTCTTTTTCGTTCCACCTCAGCTTTTTTGGCCAACCGACTGCTTCTTTCTTCAGCAGACTCCTTTGCAATTCTTTTATTCATATCCTCCTTGAGCTTAACCAAACGGAGACATCTTTTTTCCGGATCTTCCTGCTCACGCTTCTTGCGCTGGCGTGCAGCATTCTTAGCTCTAACAGAGCTTTTTGGTTTGTCAGAGCTCATATTGAGCACACTACAGCAAAATGTATGCAATAATAGCTACAGTATATTATTTAAGGAAGCAATCAATATACATTCTGCATAGCAATATAGTCAAAGTAGTAATATTTATATTGAGAATTGTTATTATATACAATATATTTTTATATATAAATTATATCATAAAAATATATCCAAAAAAATAACATCAGCATTTTTCGTAA